>CM067494.1:7691810-7997571 GCA_034552555.1 Semaprochilodus insignis
CATGAATATATATATATATATATATATATATATATATATATATATATATATATATATAATGCTGTAATGAAATTTAGATTAGATTTAGATTAAGATTTATGATATATAACGTTTAGAGGTGGTTCAATACTACCTTTTCATGTTTGATACCAATACTGATACTGCACCCTTAAGTACCTGCTGATACCGATACCAATCTGATTGCTTTCCTCTCGCAAAACAACTATGCTGTTAATAGTACATTTGTCTGGATGTATTTTGCTTAACAAGCCACCTTAATAACTAAATAACATTATGCTTAAACTGTGAAACAAATATTCTACTTCCACATATATGGACCACAACATGACACAACCTCTAGTATCATGTTTAACTGTTTAGCATCATCATACATGTCAGTCAGATTTAAAGTGCAACTCTGTGAAAGTTTTGTTAAGAAATGTATGTATTATATTATTACATTATAGAATTACTTTTTAATCCTCTGATATCTGATCCAATGATTTTGGTCCAAACTACACTGATACCAGTACTGTGTATAATATTGGCGTACCCCTGGCAGTAGCAGATCCTGTAAATAATAGAAGTTAACAAGGTTTTCTTTACCATGAGAGCAAAGATATACATCTGTAAAGCTTTGTAGAGTGTATACATGTTGAGCTGTATAGGCTCAATATGTATAACCCTTCTGGTTTGTACAGTTGCGGGTCTAAGCTTTATGCGCATAGCAGTCTAATCAGTGCTTTGTCTGGATCTGATAGTAAACACAGCCGTTTACAATGGAGCCTGTAATTTATGCATGCTTTTAAGAGGGGTTGTTTGGTGACGAATGCTCTCCAAATCTAGGCCACATCAGGCTGACGCTGCCCTAAGCCCTCCCCCTCCTTGCAGTGTCAAGACCGTTCAAGAGCACCAGAAACCTGACATCTTGTTAGAAAGGAGTGCCTGAATTTTATGTCTTGGGGGCCCAAAGTATGTTGTTTGTGGTGGGCTAAGGGCCAAAAGGACAAAACAATATACAATATATTAATGTGTTTTATAATTTGACTTTATTATACTACTAATGCACTTATAATTAATTACTTAAAAGTAATTAATACAATTTAAGGATGAAAATAAGAAACTAATAGTTATATTAAAGTATAAAACATATATGTTCTCATTTGATGAGGGATTGGAGTCAAGGTAACAACCTGGCAGGCCAAATCCAATGTCCTCATGGCCTAACGTTGGTCTTCAGAGGACACTTTAGGCAGTTATATAACCATTCTGACAGGAAGTATTTGATGAACATGACAGGAAATAGTAAACTACATAATATAGTATAATGTATCATAGCTCTACTGTTTAGAGGATGTGGGATGTGTCTGTAGTGTGAATTATAGATGTGACAATACTGCATTTCAGATACTGATACAACAGTACTGGAATGCTGTACATCGGCTGATACCAATATTTCTTTTTTAAAACTACCAAGTGGCCAATGATCATAGAAAATTGATTTTTTAAAAATAATTTGTGTAGAATATAAACAGTATTTATGTAAAGTCATGAAAAAAAAACATTTACTTTATTTCCCTATTTAGAGTTAACTGTTAACAGCCCATTTACACTGAAGTTATAAGGTGTGTTTCAGCAGGCAGTGGGCAACCAATCAGAACACAGTAATTTACACACTGTACATTAATCTTAAAGGCACAGTAATAAAAACATAGTCATGTCCAAACCACATAAATGTTAATGGTTAAACTTATGCAGAAATAATGACATATAAGATACATGTAGGATATAGCCCTGACTGTAATTGAATTATCCTTCATTAATTGTAGATCTGTTTTTATCAAGTCCTTTTTGCTCTTTGCATTGCTTACAGGTTGAGGTGACTGTTTGGTAATAAAGGATAAAATGGCAAGAAGAAATCTTCTCAAAAATCCAAATGGAGATGGTAAGTCCAAAATATCTCTGTGCTTGATAACATGTAATATAATAACACAAATGCTAAAATAACCTTAAATTGCAAATTTAGTTTTGCAAAGTTTTAATAGTCTGGTCAAAAAGCATTTTTTTTAAGTGAAAATAAGCCAATTTTACTTATTTACTTGTTCCTCTACTAAACAAGTTTAAAATATTGAAAACATATTAAATATGAAATATGACAAAACTTTTTTTTTTTTCAACTATACACTGAAATGTGCAGACGTGTGTTCTCTGTAGGGGCTGTGTTAACCTATTTTCATTCAACCAGGGTGCACAGACTGCTGTATAGGACTGTATTGTGCAGTTACTAAATTTAAGCCTTATTATCCAATAACTACTGTATATTACTCAGTAACTACTATGAAAAATGTATGTATGTATGTTATGTATGATAGGAATGAGGAATTGAAACAGAGACACGCAGGGATTAACAGAGCCCTTTATTTTTTATATCAGAGGACATGGAATTCTGGGAGTTGACGGAGAACGGAGGCAGCCAGTGGCGGGTGGAGGACATGCCTGGAGACTGTGGACATGACTTTTGTGATGAGACCACAGCTAAATACTTCACCACCTCTTTTGAGTGAGACAGTATGCAGTTGGTTAATGTGTGTGTTTAATAGTTACAGTTATTAAATAATGATTCCCTACCAAGAACATTTACTCCTTTAAGGAGACATAGAGAGGAGGGTGTAGAAAGCGAGAATGAAAGAGCAAGAAAAAGAGAGAGTAGAAAGGATTGAGAAAAAGAAAGAGTTAGAGAATAAAAAGAGAGAGGAAGAGGGGGAACTAGAGAGAGGAAGAGAGAGAAAGAAAGAAATAGGAAGAGAGGGAGAAGGAGAGAACTGAAGAGCAAGAGAGCTAGTGAGTGAGAGAAAGAAAAGGGAGAAGGGGAGAACGACAGAGGGTCAGAAAAAAGACAGAGAGATAAAGAGAGAGAGAGAAAGAAAATGAAACAAGAAGAGAGCTAAAGAAAGAGGAAGAGAGAGATACATAGAGAGGAAGAGTGAATGAGAGAGGAAGATGAAGAAATGAAGAAGAGAAGTGAGAAAGAGAGGGAGAAAGATGGACAGAGAGAGAGGAAAATTGCTTGACCTTGTGAAAGTGAGCACCACAGCGTGAACACAGGAAGTGAATAAAACAGCTCTGTGAGCTTTACAGTATAGATTTTACTTGCAGCCTTTTCTGAGCATGTTTAGTGGCCAGTTTAGGTTCACAAACTGAATTAGTCATTTACAACTCTAATCAGGCAGTTCTGGTGGTGTCTGGTTCAAAGACAGAGACAGTGACTGGCCTTTTAAATGGTGTTCACTGTGACTGGACATTCCAAAACAGGACTGTTCAGTTTGAGAGAGGTAGTTAGTTGTGGAGAACTATTTCAACACTGAGATGTCAATGTCTGTCACTGTCCACTATTTCAGGCTGTGTCTTAAAAGACAGGTGGTTGACCTGTTGGAGGAAGGCTACACCCCGGAGGAGCTGGACAGTCAGCCAGCTGTCACTGTGGAGGACTGGTAATACTCTACTGCTTTCACATTTCTGACAGTTCAGTGCCCCAAAAACTAAATGACCCTTCCATTTGTCCCATCCTTTGTGTGTGCGTATTTGTGTGTGTTTAGGTACTGTAGTCGTACAGACTGCGGGTGCATTTACCAGCTGACAGTGTGTCTGTTTGACGAGAATCAGGAGGTGTTGCAGGAGTTCAAGCCGGACAGTGTGACCCTTGACCCCGACACTGATGACTGCTCATGGAAACAGGTGAGAGAAGAGCCACTGTTCTGTTTCAGAAAGCATGGTGTAATTTGATAGAAAAGGACAAGAACGTAAAACATAAAATAGATACTAGGTTCCTGTCGACCTATAATAATACTTTCCACTGCGTGTGCACCTAGCTGCACTTTAGCCCCGACTGACCACCATCTTCCCTCATGCCTCTTTCATACCCCATAAGCCCCCCCACTATCTGGAGCATACCATCAATGGGGTTACCTGAAAGAGCACGGGACAGAAAGTCAGTTCCCCCAGTTCACCTGGTCATTTAACATCTGAGCTCATATGATAATTCTTATGTACATTTCCAGGTTTTACACAAAGATCTTACACAAAGCTAGCTTTGCAAATAATATTAACTAAACGTTACCCAAGTGTAGGAGTCGTAAGATGTAACTAGTGATGTGTCTGGCGCCGTGACATCATCACAAGGTTACTTTGTGAGTAGAAGAAGCATCACTTTTTCTTTTTTTATTTGTTGGCAAAGAGGAAAAAGTCAGAAGTCCAAATTCAAACCTAGTGGCGTAGGTTTCATGTCAACACTGGGGTGACGCACTGCTTATACCACCTGACCCATCATGTGGTCATGTGATAATAAGTATTTTATAACTATTCTTGCCATTAAGAAAATGTTACATTGGGAATGTGCTGTTAAAGGAGCTATATGTAAGATTATGCAATCTGTTAAATTCATACTCCACACAACCCCGCCTCCTCTCCCTATTCACTCCTCCCCCTGTTTACTTACCAGGCTAAAGAGTCATTGTGAGTTCAGCATCAAACTTTAACCCTTTAATGGCCAAGAACGTCTACAGCAGTAGAATGCACCAACACCAACGTTTTGCTGATCTTATTTTTGTTGCTTTTGACCATTTTTTCTTGCCAAGAGTGGTCTAGCTGGTAACTTCAGTAGATACCTCTGCAACGCGATACACATATGTCTTAGACACATCATCAAAAATGTTATTTCCTCACATTTAGTTGTGACATACATATTACATATTGCTCTTTTAAACAGTTATTCAATATTCAAAAATAAAAAGAAATTTAAACACTTCAGATTACTGTATTTAAACCAACATGCTAAACTTTTCTCCCTGTCACCAGAAAAATCAACAATAACTGGACATCTAAGGGTTAATCACTGTGTGGCTCACCCTTATGATATCAACATGCATCATAAATAAACTTGTGTCTATGTTTTCAAACCTAAGAATAAGAAAATATCTTGGTATGCGCATTCCACTATATAGTGAAATCTGGGAAAAAGGGAGCCCTGACTGTTAAGACACTGCTCCTCTCTGGGCGAATCTGCAGTGTCGTCACTTTAACACCTGTAAAAGACTCCCTGCGTAGCATACACTCATGTATCCTTGGATACATGGATACTGGATACTGCTTTGGTGGATATTTTAGGCGGATTCTCTATTGTGAAAAGGTCCAGGTGGTGAGAGGAGGAGGATGAGTATGAAGAGGGTTTATATATCATTTTTAATAGTATTGAACATGCAGACTAATGTAGGGCATACAAGTCTTTAAAAATCCTTATCAAATAGAATTACTGCAATGTCAAAGACTTACACCACTATCAAACTGTATGCATTAAATCATGTGCAAATGATTACCCTTAGCCAAATTCCATTGTGTTGGTGTTTTAAATGGAAAGGAGCTACTGCATCATGTGACTATCCTTTTGAAATTAAAATTATTACTGAACTGAAATTACACTCATCATTAAACAAATAAGAAAGTGTCACCCAAAAGGAAGTGTGTGATTGCAATGCTATTGCGAAGGAAGATAAATGTTACCAGGAACAATAAATGATAACAAATTTAGACTGATATGGGTAATATTTATTGAGCTACACATACAGAAGTAGAACAACAATATTAAGAATGGAAAGCACGTGCGACAGGACAACCTTATATAGTCAGTCAGGTACAGGCTCATCATTTGTCTGAGTGTGAAACTTGTATCAATCGTATGTCTCATGATGTCAAACCTACCCACTCCCCAAGTTTCATTCCTGTCGGCTGATTCCCTGTGTGTGCATCTTGTTTTTTCAGTGATGAGTGTACATTGTAGTAAATTAGGTTGCTGATAATAGATCCCTCTTCACAGATTACCCACACGTTTTCTGATTATGGTCCAGGCCTGCGCTTCATCTCCTTCGAGCATGGTGGTCAGGACACCAAATACTGGGACGGCTGGTTTGGAGTGAGAATAACTGGCAGCTCTGTCACTATAGAGCTCTGAAAGCCTCCTGCAAAAGACTAGAAACAGCCAGAGAGTCACGCTGTCTGAATGAGTAGCTACTAGATGATATATGCCCTATCGTGTTCTGCTGCGGGACCAACATGAGCTTAGATTTGTGCACTTAATATGCAGTCAAACCTATTACAGTGGGTATGTGATGGATGTTTATTCAGCTGATGCCTGGTAATGGGATTCCAGTAGAGAATGCTTATGAACTGGAAGATACTCCCGAGAAATGGAACACAAGCTGTTGTTAGATTATGGGACACCGCCTAACATAATGCATTCACAGGCCGCAACGCTGTGTGCATGATCCACTAACTGCTTCTGCTGATGTAGCCACCTCTGCTTTTACCCTTACTAATGCACTTTATGCCACCATATGCAAGTCAGATCAGCATCTGCAAGTCAGAGAAGAGCATGAGAACATATGAGGCAACACTTTCCTGTTCTCGGCTGTGAATCAAAGGGAAAGATCACTAAATAAAATCTAGACTTATGAACAGATAAAATGGTTTCCAGTGAATCTGTAAAAATCGCCTGTCCTCGCAAAATCACCACGAGACCGGTGCACCAGGAGATTCATGAAACGGGTGAGCACCTGCACTAAGGTCGCTATGCACAAGAGATAGTGAAGTACTGTACATAACACAGCATCACTGGACTCTGGAGCAGGCATCTTGGTACCAGTGAAGGCTAATGTTAATGCTAAGCAAGCTCCATTAAGACATGATTTGATGAGTTTGGTATGGAGGAACTCTAGTCGTGTGCACAGAGCCCTGACCTCTACCCTAATGAAGACCTTTGGGATGAATTAGAACGTTGCAGGCCAGGCCTTCTGGTCTGACATCAGAGCCTGACCTCACAAATTCACACACACCAAAATCCACAAAAGAGTAGAGGTAGTTATAGCTGCAAATACGGAGGGAATGGCTCCATTTTAATGTCTATGGTTTTGGAATGGGATATCTAACCATCTTATAGGTGTCATGGTCATTTCTCCACATACTTGTGGCCTTCCAGTGTATTTCAAACATAAATGAATGACAAAAATGAACAAAAACACAGAAATTCCTTTAAAATGGAATAAAGCCAAGGAATAAGTACCAAATATGTCTTAATTATGCCTATATACTGTATCTTCTTGTGCACATGCACGAAACGATGTGGTCACCAAAACCCAGCTTCACTAGCAGGCCCTCTTGTGGTCAACCAACAAAGCAGTGACAATCTGTCAAAAACGAAGTAGACCAGCCAGTCAAGACAACGTGTACAAGACTTCACAATGCCTCTCCGCACACAAACATGCATGACAACTTGTGAGGCAAAGTCTTGATGGCGAACTGACATGTCATTGTTTTCCTGCTGACAGCTGCATGTTTTGCATGGAACAGCACGGTGGTCTTATTAAGACCAGAATCTTTCAGCACGTTGACAGCTGAATGCATAATGCAGGTGGAAATTGATGGGAAGAGAGAGAGAGGCATGTCTTCCAGACATTTACACTGTGGCAACACAATGACATGCACATGTTCATGTGAAATTAAAACAATGGAATGAGCTTGGAGCCTGATGGGAGGTGACCTTCAAACTAACAGACATTTAATTAGCAGGTAAAAATGGAAACTACTGTAGTGAGCAAAAAACATTAATAGCCATACATGTAGTTTGTCCTTAACAGAGACAAGAAAAACAGCAGAAAACTACACAGACGTCTCAGCAACTGAACATAGATTCATCATTTCTCAGTTTAAAAAAAAAAAATCCATTCTTTTGGGGAGACTTGCTTTTAGTTTCTTGTCACAGTTGCTCAATAAATCTGCAGGGATCATTTTCCACACCTACCAAGTTCAGTCCCAATTTTATCAATATCAATTTTTACTTTTCACAGCTGAAGTAAAGACAAATTGAACTGTGTTAAGGTCTGGACTCTGAGCTAGTCAATCCATTGTTCTGACAACGCCAGCAGCTTCATTGTTTGATTTGCAACATCTTCTCAGTTTTACTTCCTCTTCTCATTTCCTTTTCTCAATAACAGCTTCTTGACACCTTTCAGAGTCGTCTTGTTTAATTGTCTTCTCAAAGAGGAAGGACGGACAGAAACATCTGTGGATTTTATTTACAATCCAAAGCAAGAGTTTATCTAACAGGGGCTGTTTTGGAGGTTTACTAAGTCTTGCATAGTTGTTCCATTTTCTATCTTTCAAGAAATGTATGAACTGATGTTGGAAAGCCTTGTGTTTTCACATTTACTTTGACTTCCTTATTTAAGGGTTAATGCCTCGGAAATATCTTATGAAAAACAAATAATCTGTACGCAATGGCCATCATATCTAGATATTAAATTAAAAAGGGGTGGTCGTGGTCTCCTTTGTACTGTAAATAAATAAATAAATAAACAATAATAATAAATAATACAGTCAAGCAGGGCACTTTTGATCAAAATATGCATTTATTAAAAACATTACTGTACATAAAACATTAGTGGTCATTAGTGGTTGATGCGGACAATCACTGACAAGTGACTAGTAAAAAAGTAAAATACAAGTGAGTAGTGGAATCAAATGAATGACACTGTAACATGATTAAAATCATTAACATTAAATTATTAACATGAAGAATTTATACAAAAATCAATGGGACACAATATTGTAACATAACACAGACATAAAATTCTGTATAGGTGACGCTTTATATAAATATATCACCAAAAAAATAGTTGCACCCCGAAGGAATCAAGCAAGTTTCACGCTTGGCTGTGCATATGACGTAAGTAAGGATGGGCCTAATCGATCTACCTGACTGACCCAACAGCCACAACAGTGGACATTCAGTGAGCAGTGATGCTCTCCATGAGTGACTGTGTTAATGCTAGCACCATTGGCAGACGGCTGCACGACACAGGACTACATGCACGCTTAACCCCACGTCAACGTTTCCAAAAGCTGCAATGGTGTCGTGCCAGACTGTCACGGAGTGACTCAGAATGGCAGCAGGTCATCCTCAGTGACGAGTCTCACTTTTGTCTTGGTGGAGACAAACCTGTGTGTGGAGGCGCCGTGGTCAGCGGCACGGTTTGTTGTCACGCACCACATGTCCAGAAGGTCTGATGTCACTCCACCTCCACTCCTACTGCTATTAAGAACCTTTACAACTCCATGCCGTGACGTATGCATGTTGCGTTAGCAAACAAGGCGGCCCGACACCATACCGAAAGACACTTTTTGTCAATACTGTCCATATCAGTCTAAATTTATCATAATTTATCGGTCCTGGTACCTTTATCGTCCTTCCCAACAGCATTACGATCTGACACTTCCTTCTGGGTGCAACTATTCTTTGATGATGAGTGTGTGTATGTGTATATATATAGGTTGATACATAGCACCAGTATCCTTTACTCCTTCTACAGTCTTCATTCTTGATTCAGTCTTGACATCACTTCTCTAACTCCTAAAGTGGTTTATTTTGAAATAAGTTATTGGATTACGAAAAAAAAAAACCCTAGTGTAAATACCGATAGCTGCACCTGATCATTGATTGTCCATTCAGTCTAATCTAAGCACTTTGCCCTGAAACCATGCAAAATACAGACACTCAGTTTACTCCTCTTGTGATGACTATGGTGCAATAGTGTGGTCAAACAAATAGATTATCAGACGGCATACACAGGTAGTAACATCAATAACACATTCACAAAGAGTTTTAGGCTGGGATTTCTGGACTGGTTTTGCTTTGACCACACAGTGGTAAAGGGATATTGAGGAAACTTAAAAATGCTTTGTGAATACAGAGCTTAGTGGCAAACTACAAAGCTGGCTTTTGCAGCGATATTGCTTACTTCACCGCAAAGCCTTCTAACCCACAGATTCGGCTTCAGCTGGGTCCTTCCAGACTAAACATAGCTCGTCTTCATTCTGCTTGTGACTGCATCTGCTTGCAGAAGGCCTCAAACTGCTGCTGCTCAAGCTCTGTCATTACTTTGTTCAGAGCGTAGATCTGGAACACAGTTAGAAAATACATTTACAGGAAGGGCAAAATCTTCAGATGATCCAACACACAGCTGAAAGTTACATCAAAGAGGCAACGATCACACTGTCTGGGTGTATACACGTAGCATCCATTTTATTGGAAACCCCCAACCTTATAGCTCCACCTTGCTGGTATGCAGTGAGATAATGTAGCTTACAATTTGATGCATGATTTGCAGTCACCATCCTCTTGCCCAGGGGTGCTTAATCCTGGTCCTGGAGATCCAACACCCCCAAAAAACTTATCTAACACACCTGTTAGACCTGTGGCCTGTGTAAGGGGAGGGCAGGAGGCGGAGTACAGAAACCTGGTGGAGGACTTTGTGGCATGGTGCCATAGGAACAACCTGCTACTGAACACTTCCAAGACCAAAGAGTTGGTGGTGGACTTTCGCAGGGCCAGACCACTCACACAGCCAGTCTCTATTGAGGGGGTGGAAGTAGAGATGGTTAAGACCTACAGGTATCTCGGACTGCACTTGGATGATAGGTTGGACTGGTCAGCCAACACGGACATCATGTACAGAAAGGGGCAGAGAGGCTGGGGTCCTTTAACATCTGTAGGAAGCTCCTGCAGATGTTCTATCAGACTGTGGTGTCCAGCTGTCTCTTCTATGCTGTGGTGTGCTGGGGAGGAAGCATTAAGAAGAGAGACGAGATGCGTCTGGACAAGCTGGTCAGGCGAGCAGGGTCAGTTGTTGGTGTGGAGCTGGACTCTGTGGTGAAGGTGGCAGAGAGGAGGACACTGCAAAAACTGCTGTCCATTATGGATGATGATGGGCACCCACTGCACACCATCATCATGGACAAAAGGAGCAAGTTCAGTGGCAGGTTACTGTCACAGAGCTGCTCCACAGCGGGGCCAGAAGAGGGAAGAGGACAGATGACGACTAAACTCTCTTGTTAAATCATAGGTTTATTTATTTTGCACTATTACACTTTACTGTATATACTGTACATGTAAACCCCTGGACACTTCACTTTACTTAAATACAAATACATGCACATGTTTATTTATGTTAATTCAGTCATTATCTGTTGATAACTGCACCCTTGCACATTCATGCACATTTATTTATTACTATTGCACTGTCTACTGCACTACCCTGTGTTTTTTGTATTTGTTTCACTGTTTTACTGTGCTGTTTTAGTGAAACCGCTACTGGCTGCTAAATTTCCTTCGGGATCAATAAAGTATCTATCTATCTATCTATCTATCTATCTATCTATCTATCTATCTATCTATCTATCTATCTATCTATCTATCTGTTCCAGGTAATCAAGCCCCTCCCTATATAAGCCAGGTTTGTGGGACCTGAACTCTCCAGGGTAATAGCACCTCTGCCCTAGCTCTTCAGTAGCAATGAATTTGTGACCACAGAGCCATTGTAGGTTGGATATTTTTGGGTGATTGACCACCCTTATCCTAACAGTGACGGCATCCACTAGGGGTTGCACATAGTAGTTGACTTTACTGGTCAGCAATGATCCAAGGCAGGTTGGAAAGAAAACATCATGCTCTACTGATCTTTAGAGTCTGACTTAGTTCAAACATTTCACTCCCAATCTACAGTGCTTCAAAGATGAGATATTGAATGTGGTTATCTCTGGTTTCAGGTGTCATTGGAAAGGGGGCATGCCTCCTTATAATCCAGTAAAATTTGAAGCCAGTTGCTCTCATTTTTGCCACGTTACGGCACCTTACAGCACATCCGCCTCTGGTAATCATCTCAGGAAGGCTGCCTAGGATACACCACAGTTGGATACAAATTTGCAACATTCCAGGGTCCATATCACTGGTTCCCTGATGACTAGCACGGCGAGCTAGTGCTCATTAGAAAGGGCACGCCATGCTCTACTGATGTCATCCGTCACTGATTTTTGAAGACAGAAGAAGTTGTTTGCTGCAAAGCATTACCTTCTTCTGTGGGTTAATCCATGATGCTATTAATGATTACTCAACTTTCATCACATAACTGTGTACGTTTCAAAAATTCTGAAAACGTGCAATCCCTAGCATCCACCAGACAAACAATATCTGGTCAACAGCTGTCCTGGGGTCAGACACAAATTATGCATCATAACAGATGAGCTATAGGTACCGCATACAACTGCACACCTAAATAGTTGGGGATTTTAATGAAGTGGACAGTCGAGGTTTGTTTAACCCTTTTGTACATGAATTGTGATACACACTGAAAAATATAAAAAGATTTTGGTGGGATACTTTGGATTTTATTACCATGTGGCAACAGTATGAGACAGTGGAAGACATCATAGGTAAACGGATCATCTAGACCAAAAAAAAAGAAAGAAAGAAAGAAAAAATGCATAATGTACGCACCTGCATAAACGTCTAGAGAAAACAGAAAAGCATACTATACGAAGTGTAAAAAGTGAAAATGTCTGTGTCCTATAACCATTAATGTACTTGGACAGCATACATTACAGTTCCATTGATGCATCCTGTTGCCACATGGCAACAATTATAGCTTCTAAACTAGTTCAATCTATGAAAAGGAAATGTTAACTTCCCACAGATGTTGTCTGAATTCCTTTCTTGAAGTAGTTGTGTGTAAATATTGAATTTTACAGACATTCTGATGTGTGTAGAAGCCAGATTTCAAAAAACATGTGCTTTCAACAGGAGGTGAAGTGATTAGAAAAATGTTACAGTCTTCAAAAATGGATTTTTGCATTGCATTCAGGTAGTCAGGTAAAAACTTGTTGCCATGTATGACCATCAGGCTTTATGAGTGTAAAACATAGCTTGACGTTACCTCTGCCCTCTGTCTCTGCTTGAGCTCCTGCTGAGCAGACTTCTGTTTAGCTCGGTCACCTCGAGTTGGAGTCTCTTTCTGTTTTTGCTTGTCTTTTCTACAGGCAGGCTCCATCGTTTGTGGTTGCTGCTGAGGCTTAGTGCTTTCTGTAGAAGAAACTGACCCCCACGAACCTAGTAATAAAAAAACACTATGTTACTCGACCACACAGATTAACTTCTAAGAGGTCTGTTCACTTCTGAGTTTGGTGCCAGTGGTGCCAGTCAATCAAGGTAACACAGAAGTTGGTTTCAAGTCATGAAAAATGACAATATCATATTCAAGTTTACTTGCACTTGTTATGTCTCAAACAAGTTGATGTTCTAAAGGGATCAACATCTAACAGTAACCTAAATGTTTGATAAACTACCTACTTAGGATGTTGCGGGTGTGGAGGATCCGCATGATGGATAAGATGCTCTATGAATAAGAGGCTGACTGATACAAGTCAAGGCTGTCTGGAAGGCAGTGGGTGAGCTATGTTGTTTGGATCTTTCGGTGAGCATGTGGGGGTGAGTATCGACATAAGAGGTCCAATAAAGATTTGTTGTCTCCCTGCTCCCAGGAGTTACGCCACTGGCTGCCTCTATGTAGTAAAACGAGTATTTTCATTCAGAAAATGTGAGGGTGAATAAGTCAGTTGATGTATTAGTCAAAAAGCATTTAACTAAATTTAGACTAACCAATATACACTGCGCTAAATGTGACACCAGGCTGTCAAGATGCTTAACTCCCTCCCCGCTCTACCCCTCGTCCCCCTTCTGCCCCTGCACACACAAACTCAGCACCCTGACCGCCCCCGTTAATACCAAACTCTGACTTTTTCAAGAACTGATACACACTCATCACTTTAAAACAGCCTTAATGCTTTTTAACTTGCACTACTGTTTATACTGGCATGGTCATTCCCATTTTAATCCTAACATTTGAATTCTGCTAGTGTACGTCACTTTATCGTCCCTATTGTCTTCAGTGTCTTATTGTCTCATTTATGTCTCTCAGAGCCCTTATTTTACGGTGTCTTGCGTTAATCTATATTATGTTTAGTGTTTATTATATTCATTATACTCTTGTTTTAGTCATAATCTATTTATCGTTAAATGTATATGTGCTGCACCTTGGGTCGGAGAGCAACGCAATTTAATTCATTCTTTATGTCTTGTACATATTGAAGTATTGACAATAAAACCACTTCACTACACTTGACTAAGTCGTTCTTTATTGGAGAGCACAGACAGGCTAATGTTTGTTAGCTGGGTTAGCTAGCTATACCGTACCTGAGAACCTTCAGAGTGGAGCAAGTACAGACCTATACAGACCTCTGTCTCGATTCTGTGGCTTCTAAACAAAATTATATGGTTACTTGTTTTAAATTTTGTTAATTAACGTCTATTTACTTTCTTGGCTGGCCAGCTACTCGAACATCAACAGAATTCGCTAACTTAGCTAGCAGCCTATGCTAACTGCTTCGAAATATCTTCACTTCGAACATCATATTTAGGAAACTGTGTCGCTCATACTCACCAAGAGTTAATGTAGAAATGTGCAGATTAAAAACAGGTGGATACGAATTGTTCTGCTGTGTGAAAATGGCAGAAAATGAAAGAATAGCGGCAGTCAACCAGCCTGCGCCCGGAGTTACAGGTAAATAAGCCCGGCTTGAAACTCCTACCGCAAATAGCCTAAGTTCCTAATCGTGATCTGAGCTTCAGTATTAACGGGCTAACGAGTTACCTACACGGGGCTTTTCAAATGCTAAGCGATTAAAGAAATACAGAAATAGAGGAGCTCAAAATCTGCCGGCTTTCTTGCTTTGTGATATTTACTTATCTGTCATGGTTCTGAACTTGTGAAGGAGACCACATGAGGTCGCCCCTGTTGTTCTGCTGGAGTGGTGACTGGGGTTTAAAGGGCTAAATACTAGCAACTGCGCGTCCAAACGTTTGTAGACACCACTCATCCAACCTTTCTTTTGAAGCCAATGATATTAACAGAGTTTGTCGCCCACTTTACTGCGGTTACAGTCTGTACTTTTCTGGGAAGGCTTTACACTAGATGTTAAACACTGCTGATGTATGCATGGTCAGTCCAGGATCACTCCAGCTCATCCCCTTACTGCTGCCACCATTAGCGGTGCGATTAAACGTTTGCAATAACTTGCAACAGCATCTCAACGGGATTCAGATCAGGACTTTGACTTGGCCACTCCAGAACCTTCAGAGATGGACCTGCTTGTGTGCTTCGGATCATTGTCCTGTTGCATAACCCAACTGCACCTGAGCTTTAGGTCACAAGCTGATGAGCGGACATTCTCCTTCAGGACTTTCTGATAAGGAGCAAAATTGACTGTTTCATCCACTATAACAAGTTGTCCAGGTCCTGCAGAAATGAGGCTGCCCCAGATCATCACCACTTCCCCCATGCTTCACTATTGGCATGTTGTTCTTATAGTGGGATGACAGTGTTGGCTTGACGTAAGCTGTAACAGGACCCATGTCTTCCAAAAAGGTCCACCTTTGACTCATCAGTCTACAGAATATTATTACAAACGTTTTGGGGGTCATCTAGGTGTTTTTTGGCAAAGCGAGGTAAACATTTCTGTTCTTTTTGGTCAGCAGTGGTTTGCGCCTTGCAATTCTCTCATGAATGACCTTTGAAGCCACTGCTTTTTGACCTTTTCTCCAGAAAATTAATTAAGTAATACTGTGCTTTGCAGCAAAGCCTTTATTGGCAACTAGCTGTTGGACTTCTACAGATAGAGGTAATTAGCTTTGTGTAGCATTGTAGATCAACTTTGTCCCAATCCTTGTGTCAAATGTCTTCAGCTCCCCAAAGTTACAAGGGTCCCTCTGATACACTCCCATTTTTAAAGTCCTCCATACATTTTCAACAGGGCCCCTAATCCTAGAGGCACCCTGCACATTTTAGTGGATTCCCTACTTTAGCACTCCCCCTGCATCTTTTAAGTGTTTCTTAATGAGCAGAGAAGTTGAATCAGGTGTGTCGGGAGCAGGCAACATACTAAATGTGCAGGGTAGGGGGACCAGGGGTGAGAAACACTGGACTCGGCCATGCAGGCTTGTTGGCTTGTTGGCTTGTTGGCTTGTTGGCTTGTTAACCAGATTCAGTTAATTGGCTGATGAGATTAAATGCTCCTCTAATATCTCTTGGTACAACGCCCTCTTAGTGGTACTGTGCCTATACAGATGGACAATTCACCCAACCTGTTATGATTCACCCAACCTCCATCTTTCTCCTAACATAACAAGCTAGAATGATTGCCAAACAGTTCTTGTTTTATCTGACCCCAGTACATTGTTCCATTGCAGTGCTTGTGTGCAAATTTTAGACAGGCTTATTTTTCAGTGTGGAGTGTAGGATTTAATGACTTTAGGTTACTTTGTAACTCTTTTTGAGTGACTGCTGGCTTCTCTCTTACCTTCCGTAGTCTGACAGCCTGTTGTGATCTTTTTCCACTGGCATATTATTGGACCAGTTGCACTGACAGGGCTGTTTAAGGTCTTTGCTAGGGCTCTGTAGCTTTTTCCATTGGAGTGTGGTTTAATAATGTGGCTTTACCTTCACTACGATTACCTCAAAATCATCCCAACAAATTGTTATGGCTTTTTACAAGGGCATGTTCAATCTCAAAACCTTGTGCGCCTTTTGTTTCATCGAAACAGTGAGAAAAGGGGGGTTTGAGGTATGTTTTCTCTCATTTCATTGCTGTGTCTGAGGTGTCAGCCAGTCAGCAGTGAAGTGTTTTCAACCTCAGCCATTTTAAAAAAGCAGTGCACACAATGGATTCTACTCAAGTCCAATACAAATGTGGCCGCTGCGCTGTAGCTTGGTGTACGCAACAGTTGTAGAGGTTAAAAGACATGTTTGTTGTGAGTATTTTATTATTATTATTATTATTTAAATTAGTGAGTATACAGCCCTAACAGACCACAGCAAAGCATTTACATTCGTCCATATGCCTGCATTATGTGCAGTGTTATGCAAGCATTGTACACGGAGAAAACCTCTACAGTGAAAGACGTACATGTCTTGTAATGTTTTGAATTGTTCCGTACGCCAGGGTGCAGTGATGCCCTCATTAAATATGATGGAATGTACCTTAAAACCTGGTGCTCAACATTTTGCACCTCTTTGACAAAACATATCATTCAACCTGGAAACCACAGCAAAACAGTGCACAAAGTTTTACGGTTGAACACAGTCCAGACCCAAGAATGTCCTTCTAAGCTGCTGAGTTTAGTGTAGCTTGTGCAGCATAACAACAAGTGTTTAATGCACCACTGTATCTGTTTCAATAACAACTTGCTATGGTTTGTCGGAATTGAACGCAGCTCAGGTGCAATTTGCATGGGAACATTATTTGTTTGCAGCATTAATATCTTGTGTGTGTGTAAAATGGAAGTGAATATATGCACTGGAAGTATATTAAATAACATTAAATATATTGTCTTAATACTTGTTTCTTTTCACTGTATGTACTTGTTCTTCTTCACGTACTGTGTTAGATATTCTTCCAACTCTTCACTGGGAAGTCGGAAACAATTAATATCTATGATAACTGTTTTTCTTTCTTAGATCCTCTTTTAAGTTTAAGTTTTACGTGTTGAACTGAGAGTAAAGCGATGCTTCTTCTGTCATCCAACAATGTGTTGCTTCTATTAAATTAAAGGCCTAATTTGGGGATGAAACGTGTGTGAGTGGTCATTTTCTGGCCAAGTCTGTCACCAGTCAAGCCCTGGCAGCTACTGTTATTCCTTTGATATTAGATACCAAGAGTGCTCATGTATCATTAAATAGGCAGCAATAGTCTAATTATAGGGATTAATTTGGTGTCAGGTTGTCTGACACATACGGACCACCAAGTCGGGCTCGCCTGAATTTTTCCAAGTAATCCTCATCTATGTAAATATTGGTTAATATGATACCCGGCAGAGCTCGGAGAAGCAGAACGAGTCAAAATAGACCCAAAACTGTGTCATTTTATCACCTAGAACAGAAAAAAAGAATAATGAACATATGTGCGCTAATGTCTTTTATGAAGTTGAACTTTTGGAGCTCATTTAGCCGTCCTCATCCCAAAGCCCCTTGGCACTGCTATGCCACATGAAATTTATCATGGCACATTCCAGTGTGTTTTCTGGAATTCCATTTCCAGCTCAGGAGAGCACTTGCTCTGTAATAATATCCAGAGAAGAACAACTGATCCTAAATACAACAGACCCCCTCCGATAGGTTTTTCCACCCAGTGCAACGTCTTAAGACCACTTTTAACTCAAGGAAAACGAGGAAAACACTGGCGTTGGGATTTGGGGGGTGGGTTCTCATGAGCCACCGTTAGAGTCTTTAGGTGAGGTCTCTGGAAACGCAGCCTGAACAAACTGAATGCGGTGGGTCCGTGAGGTGCCTGTCGTAAGCCCATGATGCCAGATTGTAGTCAGATGCATAACAGCAACTCTGCCCACTCTCGCTGCTTTTAACTGTCTGTGCTTCCTACCACCACAGCCCATTGACTAGAGGAGTCATTCAGACTAATATGTCTGCAGTTGATGTATTCTTACTCGGATTGCATTAAAAACAAAGATTTTTCAATCTCGAGACGTTTCCCAGCTATGACTGTTCTAGCGTGATTGTAGATAGACTGTAAAAACCTGTAGGTAGCAAATTATTCACATAAATATCATGAAGGAGAAAGACATACAGATGTGATGTATTGAATTTATACTAGCAGTGCACTAGTGTCTGTATCCTAATACCACTTTAATTAGTGAATTAGCTACTGAATTGTTTTTCACTGTAGCCGTAAAATGCTATTTCCACCTGTTTGGGAGGTCATCATGAGAACTATGTGTTCTTTTTCAATAACTGGATTGGAAGTGTTTCCATCAGGAGTAAGCTGTAACACAGCTTTTGGAGTACATGTTTGGAGTATCTGTTGTTTAACTGAGTATCACTTTTCTGGAAGCTTATGACTTTTACTTCACTACATTTAATAGACAAATAGTATACTTCTGACTCCACTACAGTTTTGTGAAGGTCCTCATTACTCATTGCATTGTAGATTAATTTTCATCAGAGGAGAAAAACAGTACACTCCTCCTACAGCGGTTGTAATGATGGCTGCTACTACAGCAGATAAAGATAATACAGATAAAGGCCGCTCACCTAAGATCCCATGGCCATATCTGAAGAGGATGTTTGAGAATTGTAATATGAAGAAAGATTATTATTGCTTTCAATGTTTGCTCTGTTTACCGCACACAAACTTCACCAATACAAAATTTAAAAATTTGCCATCCAACCTGAGAAAGCATGCCGAGCTGTATTAGTGTTTGTTTAATTCCAGTGAACATTTTAAAGCAAACTGTCTGTGCTTGGAGTAGGTTTTATCCTATGGTTGGTCAAATGGTTTGTCAAATGACTTTTATAGATTTTTGATAGGTTTGCACGTATAGTTGTTGTAGAGTGACCGACGACATGTCTGGTTTTCAAGCTAACTGGTCCCCGTACACATTCACACACTGTTTTCGCCTAACATTTTTCTTTTTATATATAAAAAAAACAAAGTTGGGACATAAATTTGGGTCCTGTATGAACTCACTGCTGATGCTTACTTACAGTTAGAGAAAGTCCTGGGTTAACAATACTGGCTACAGTGTTTTTTAAATGTAAGTATTGTAAATAAACACAGTACTACTGCTAACATCACATCACAAGGCAGTGCAAATGCACACTTGTTGTACACAGTAATGTCAAGAAAGGTGTAGGGGTGAAACGTGGGGTGAAATGCTGTGGAGAAGTGTTTTTAATGTGAACACCCTCACTCCTCATTGCCAACTAGAAGCTCAAAACAGACTCATAATGTTTTCACACACATTGATTATATTAATAAAAAAAATCTGATCTAATTTCAATTCTGCTCTGATTTCCTCCCACAGTCCAAAGACATGCAGACAGGCCAACTGATGATGCTAAATTGACCCTAGGTGTGAGTGTGTGTTTGTGAATGTGTATGTCTGTGTGTCTGCCCTGTGATGGACTAGTGACCTGTCTAGGGTGTTTCCTGTTTTTTGTCCAGTGAGTGCTGGGATAGGCTCCAACCCAAATGTGACTGAGACGGAAAAGCAGCTTAAAAGCTGACTGACTGATTTCAATTCTGCTGGTGGAATCGCCGCTAGGGGAGCCTTATCTCCATAGAAAAGCATTGCCAACAGACTCTGGAGCAGCCTAACACATGAGCCTCAGCTAGAGGGATATAAAACTCCCCAGCACTGGGCTGTGCATCAGTGGAACTGTGTACTCTGGAGTGATGGAGCTCCATTTGGGACAAGTTGGAATGATCCAGAACTAGTCATCCATCATCAGTAACTGACCTGACCAATGCTCTTAGCAATGTTCTAACTTATAGTGTAAAGGAGTAATGTTTGATGAGAAGGTGTCTTCAAACCATGTAGTGTACTTGATTTAAACGTGTACATCAGTTCCACATAACTAAAATACATTACAATAATACATTTCTGTGTTTCATTTTGCGTTTGGCAATAATTGTGTTAATGCAACGTGGTAACAGTATGTTCAGTGTATTACAGTGGCTAAAAAAAAAAACCACACTAGAAAGACCAACCACAAAATAGCTGAATGTCTGTGTTAAAAACTGTCAGCAATGTAAATAATTAATAAAATATCTGACATTTTTCAGTTAACACTAGACAATATGAAGTATATGGATTATAAAGTCAACTACTCTCTGCTCAGATTACTGGTGCCCCTGCATTTTTAGAAAGGAACACTGACCAAAACCCTTAACCAACACTGACCAAAGCTTACTGGAGAATGGATAATTCATCAGGACGGAGCAGAATGTTGGTAAAACTGAAACCACAGAACAGTGGTCTCCAAAAACGACCATTTACACCTCCTTAACTGGGCCTTATTTAAAACTCTGCATCTAGAGCTTCTCACAGCTTTATGACTTATGACAGAATTGGCATTCTGAACTACATATAGCCTAAGCCAGTGTGTGAAAACACCCAACCTTGTGAGCTTAATGAGCTTAAAAGCTGAACTTGAAGAAAGGAGCATGGTCTGATGAGTTGTCTTTTACTCTTTTCTACATCTGGACAGAATTATGTTTGGAGAAAGCCAAAGGAAGCCTTCAGCCCCCATTACCTGTTCCCAACTGTTAAACGCAGTGGCAGGTCTGCTCTTGGTGTAGTACGGCCCATTACCTTAAGAAACTCCATAAGAAAACAGAATATGTATCTTTAGCAATGTGTAAAGCTGTTTTAAAGGTAGAAAATGACTAAGTTCATATATTTCTACACTGCCTGTGTTTACATTATTTTTCGTACTCTATGAAGCAAATTAAGGCAGGAGCAATTAATGTTATAGCTTGTTATCTATGAAAATTGCATAAAATCACAGGAGCGTGCAACAGTCAGGGACTGACTGCTCATTTAACAGCCACATTATGAGCAACATTATGTAATGACAGGTTTAAAATATAATAACTGTTGAAAAAACTTTAAAAAGATGGAAAATGACATTGTCAGTGGAATCAAGGAAGAGAAAAAGAGACAGTGATCAAGCCAGAGACTGGAATAAATCTCGCAGTGGCTTTTACTTGTTGGCTTTAAAACAGCTAAAAGAAATAAAATCAAAGACTCACGGCTAACGGGAAAACCATGAAAATACAACAGCGGATTATTTATCCCCATAGGCTGTAACATTATCTATGCCATCCCTGTATCTCAGAGTTTAGTAGTTTTCCCGAATGCCGAAAGTCATCTAACCTTAGTCCCGTTTCAGATTAGCATGCAAAATAAGCCTTAAAAGTTTGCAACCTCCTGTCGGTTGCAGTTCTGGTGTTGTGCCAAATTCCTTCCCATACACACATATGTCACACAGACATATGGACAGTACAGATTAACATATAGAAACAGCCGAAATCTTCGCATGCATGTAAAGGAGAGTCAGACTCTGTATCTTTCAGCTCCTTAACAAATGCACATGTACAGTTGTCCGTGAGAGGGGATCAGGGCACAATTTGTATTTATGATGGTGGTGTGAAAAAAAGTTAATTCACTCTGCCACTGTAAGGGAACCCCAGGAGCAAAACATACCAATGCTCACGTAATGCTGCTTTAACTACAAGTTGTTCATTATTCAGAGCCCGGAGAAAAAAGCAGAAAACATGTATTATATAAAACACACAACAGGAAATTAGGCCTCAACAAACTACGCTATTGATATAATATCCAGTATATAATATAATAGCCAGTTTTATAGTACTTAGTATGCCTACCCTTGACCTTTTTTTACAACTCTTGCTTGCAGTTTTTCAAAGAAATCCGAGAACAGCAGCAGCACAGAACACATGTGGATCGGAGCTTGATATTCTCCTCAAAGATTAAGTTTTTTAAAAATGCTGTTTATATGATGGTGACAGTTTTGGTGGTCTACCAGGTCTTGCACAGTGTGGTGATTTAGCTTTGGAGTTTGCATAGTAGCCAGTTATTTCATAGGGGTGAATGGCTTCAGGTAACATGGCTGCAGAAATGGTGTACAACACGTTTCGTGCAGGAGATGTCACATGGATTCCCACACGAACGCCAAAATATATAAGCCCACCTGACAAAAATTATTCACCTAGTGTGTTTAAGGTGGTAGTAACTTCAGGCACCTACAGTTGGCGCTGCACAAAGATGATGATGATGATGGGGATTTAAACACCTGTGGGTTGTGTGACGGGATTCATAGAAGAGGTGGTACAGTGCAGTAAATGTCTTGTTCCGTGTGTGGAAAATGGCTCCAAAGCAGATGTTAATGATTGGCTAAAAGGAGTGACTGCATTTGGGCATGCCAAAGACCATAGGGTGAAGGAAGTAGCTGAATCTGCAGGTGTATGGAAGCGTACGGTCATACGTTCTACCAGCAGTGGTTAAAAATTTCAAGCATGAGATGTTAAATGGATTCCCACATAAATGTATATTTTTGAAGCATGTTAATACTATACTTCAAGGTAGTCTGGAAGTTTAGTCTAGTTATAGTGAGCAGGCACAGACCTATTTTCTAAGTTGTATTATTTGTTTTAGGGTATTTATCTGAAACATGTACATAGGTTGCTGTGAAGGACACTTGGATACATGTGTTTTATATGTCTTTTACCTTTATATTAAATACATATTTGTAATGGTAACAGTGAGACACAACTATCACCCCACTTGTGGAATCACCAGGAAAACTGTGAATTTGATATTGCTGTAAGGTACGAGAAGAGAACTCCCACCTTGCCATGGCTTGACATGAATACAGAAGAAGCCCTGAAGTTAAAAATAAGAAGCCGGAGGAGTGGATGTTTCATATTGTCCTTGTTGAACACACAGGAGCTCAGCCACAGTGGCGTCCAGAGCTGGCCTGCAAGGCTCTCGTCGCTGCCAAGTAAATGCAGCACAACATTGAACTGTTCATCACTAAAAATAACTTAGCGAAGCGGCCATGCCCAAAATAAATGGCAAGACTGAGGCACTCTTTTTTCACACCTGTAGCGAGTGTGCCCAGTGGATCTTTCCCCCTCCAGCAAAAACGGCATGGCTGCGAGGGAGGAAACTGGTGAGGCGTGGGGTGGGAATGACCTCACTGGTTTGTGGGCTAACCGTAGGGTGGCAGCATTTTTTGGTCAATGTGCGTCCTGGGTGTAATAATCATATGCAATAAACACCACAAGCCACATGAAGACTCCTTTTCTGCTGCCCTCAACTCACTCGCTTTTTCGGCGCCTCCTAGACCTGCAGTACACATGGACAGTGCAATGGGGGGCTGTGCTGTTCATTTAATTATTTTGCTTTCATCACAGACAGCATGTGTAGCACAACTGTGTTGAAAGTTGTCAGAACAGAATATATAAACATGCCTGAAGGTTTGTAGTAGACTGAGGCTGACCTGAACAGCATTTCAACAACTTGAAACACTTGCTGGCTATTCGGGGGGAACACTTGAATGTAAAATAACTTGTGTGTCGTATGTTGCTATAATGCCCTGCCAGGCCCAAACCAAAGCCACCATATGGATTTAAATATGACAATACACTCATTATTAAATGAATAGTTGCATCCAGAAGGAAGTGTGGGATTGCAGTGCTATTGGGAAGGAAGATAAAAGTTACCAGGAATAATAAATGATGATACATTTAGACTGATATGGACAATATTTATTGAGCTACACATGCAGAAGTAGTGTCTCTCACTATGGTGTCAGCCCGCCATGTTTGCTAAGGCAACATGGCAGATGTCTCTGCATGGAGTTGTAGAGGTTCCTAATGGTGTCCTGTGATAATCCATCCCATGCAGCTTGAATATTCTCACACAGTTCCTGCAGATTTTGGGGGTAGGGGTGGAGGTGGAGTGACACCAAGCCTTCTGGTGCTGGCACTAACAGGATGACTCATGGAGGGAAACACTGCTCACAGAATCTCTCCAATCGTGGTTGTTGGGTCAGTCAGGTACAGCGATAAGGACTTCCTTGCTTACGTCACATGTGCACATTCGCATGTCTCACAATGTCAGAACTACCCACCAATTTTCATTCCTGTTGGTTGATTAATTCTGGGTGCAACTATTCTTTTGATAATGAGTGCACCTAAGAGCCTTTGATCTGATAATTAATGTAATGATTTAAATCTTTCTTTTTCACTACAGTTCTTTTAAACCTAACTGATGCAGTAAGTAGCTTCTCTTCTCTTAAACAACCATGTGAGGAGATGTATCCAGTGGCAAAAGCTACTGAGTTTCAGAAAGGTCACGTTACAGCCCTGGATCAAGCAGAAAATAAATAAATAATTAAATAAAAATACTAAAATGCTGAAATGCCTGGAACTGGCTTAAGAACCTGGAAGGACAGTGGTAAACCATCAACTCTGTGGAAGTGTGAGTGAGAAAATCTTTGAATGACTGTAATCAGTGATGAGATCTTGATGAGACTGGGTCTAATCAGCTGTGTGGCCAGAAAACCACTTCTTAGTGAGACTAATGGAAAAAAGACTTTCGATTGCCAGAGTGCATAAAGCAATGGAAAAGGTCTGGGCATGTTTTCTGATAAGTCTAGATTTACTTATTTATTTTTTGGGTACATCAGGGTAAGAAAGGAAGCACATGAAGTGATCCCCCTACCATGCATAGTGCCCACTGTACAAGCCTCTGACGACAATGTTATGATCTGGGGTTTCTTCAGTTGGTCAGGTCAAGCCTCAGCCATGTTTTGTGGCAATAAAATGAAGACACGGCTGACATGGGCATATTACAGGATATAATGCCAAGATTCATTGTGGGTTCAAAAGCGGTTCAGGGAGCATGGGGAGTTTTTTTTCACGCATGAATTGCCCAATCCTGATCGTAACCCCATGGAGAGTCTTTGGGATGTGCTGCAGAAGATGTTGCTGAGTGGTTCGACTATCTGCCAAAAATGAATGTAACTCTCCAAAGGAAGCTCCACCAAAAGGTCCAACAAAATATTAAAGTGTGCAACTTTTTTTTGTCATGTAGAATACATGACTGTGGCTCTCTTTCACATTCAGCTTTTATGAGTCACTTGTATCACTTGTATAGCTATTTTGAGGAAAGTACTTAGTTACGTATTTAATTGCAATAGTTCTTTAGTTCAGCTGCATGGTGGCGGAGTCGGTAGTGCTGTTGCCTCACAGCAAGAAGGCCCTGGGGTCATTTCCCAAGTCAGGTGTTCAGGGTCCTTTCTGTGCAGAGTTTGCATGTTCTCCCTGTGTCTACGTGGGTTTCCTCCTACAGTCCAAAGACATGCAGCCTGGTGAACTGGAGATGCTAAATTACCCCCATTTGTGCAAATGTGTAAGTCTGTCTGTGTCCCTGCAATGGACTGGAGGCCTGTCCAGAGTGTGTCCTATTTGTGTGTTGTATATTTTACTGGGGTAACACAGTGGTGCAGAGATTAGCACTGTCACCTCACAGTAAGAAGGGCCTGGATTTGGTTCCCAGCCAGGGGGTCTGAGGTTCTTTCTGTGTGGAGTTGGCATGTATTCCTTGTGTCTGCATGAGTTTCCTCCCACAGTCTATAGAAAAGCAGTGAGGTGAATTAGAGACACTAAGTTGCCTGTGTGTTAGTGTGTGTGTTTGCCCTGCGATGGAATAGTGGCCAGTTCAGGTTGTTTCCTGCCTTCTGTCCGTTAAACACTGGGTTAGGCTACAGCACCCCGCACAACTCAGAAGAATAAAGTGAATTAGGAGATGAATGAGGGAGTGTTTATTTTATTATTTTATTTTATTTGTCTAGCTGAACTGAGATCAGTCATAGTTGAGCAATAGAGAGGGAAGTCAGGGACTGAATATTATACAGTCATGTTCTCTGAACATGTACCCCTGATGATTAACACCCCAGTGAAAGCTGAGTACCTTTTTTTCTGAGATTGTACAGGCTCATCTAAATGCAAGGAAGATGACCCTGAAAGTAGTTTTGGATGGGGCAGGCTGACCTCCTCCTCAAGCTCAGAAGACTTACACTGCCAGGTCATGGGATTGCAAAAACTTTGATCACTTTTACCCCTGGGAAATGGATGGGCTACTGGCTAGAATAAACTTTAGCCCAGACTCATCTGCCTAGGAGCACCCTCGGTTGTAGCATTACCCTCACCAGACAAAAGACCTAAACTATCTGCACATAATGTATTAAAGTATAATACATACTTACGGAATATCCTGGGAATGGGTGGTCACCCACATCTCAGTGCTTGAATGACAAGAGTATTTTCCACACTTATGTAATTTGCTTCAAAATTCAGGTGCTTTTCTTTTTATCACATTTTTAAGCCTTGACCATGAAGCTTTTGGCAAAGACAAACAATATAAAGCAGTTAAGCACTCACTGGAGAGTATCCCATAGAAGAAGTGAGAAACGTGTTTTGCCTCAGTGTTCACTAAGAGATATAAAGTTTGACAGTTTCGGACAGATATAGAGCCTGGGCCTCGAGGGCTAACGCAGAGAAAGCAGGAGACCGTAACTCGCAAATTAAATTGGCCTCTTTTTCCTCAACGAGTAAACGGAGTAGCGTTTTTTTTTTTTTTTCTTAGAGCTACAACAGATTGGATTTGAAAGCTGACACTTGACCTGAATTGTCCCACAGTCTTGGAGAACATTCCACTTCAAATTGTGTAAGAGATTTTATGTCAGCAATTAGTTGTCTACTGCTGATCTTTGTTTTATGCTTGTCATTTTGTTCACAACAGGGATCCTGACATGGAAAGGCAAAATGTTCTTCTCACATGGTCTACTTGAAGCTACTTGATATTTGCCATGGCACTGATCATACACAATAATAAGTGGAAATCACATACATTTTCTATCATACAACACAGTGTTCACTCATTGTCCACTTTATCAGAAACTCTTGTCTTGTACTTCCCCTCACTGACCAATTCATTAGTTTCATCTACATTATAGGTCCACAATAACAGGTTGTATTTCTGACCTCTGGACAAATATGAAACTGCCAGAAAAACATTTGCACACGCCAATATTTCACTGGACCGCCTTTAGCTTTGATAACCTTATGCAAAGTCACCAAACAAAGCCTAAAAAACAAAAACACAAGGGTTTTTAACCAGGATTAAAAGTTTTTTTATACAGAGTTGCATTCATTTTTTGGCTGAGACCTTGTATTGGCAATGTGGGAGTCAAACAACTCCGTGAAGTCTCCTACAGCACATCGCAAATACTTTCAGTGGGGTTAAGGTCAGGGCTCTGTGGTGGCCAATTCATGTGTGAAAATAAAATGAAGTGAGCTGATGGTCAGCTCACTTCATTTTATTATTCAAACAAGAAAGTTTGACCATATGTGCCCAGTCTTATCTAATTTACATTGGTTGCCAGTTAAATTATGCATTGAGTATAAAATTCTTCTACTGATGTATAAAGCTCTAAACGGCCTCGCTCCTCTGTACCTCAGTGAACTTATCTCGTATTATGAACCGCCACGTGACCTTAGGTCTCAAAATGCGGGCTCTCTATTAGTGCCTAGAATTAACAAAGTTACATCAGGGGGCAGAACCTTTCATACAAGGCCCCCCAGCTTTGGAATAACCTACCAGTCAGTGTTCAGGACTCAGACACAGCCTCAGTCTTTAAGTCCAGGCTTCAAACCTACCTGTTCAGTCGAGCTTTTGGTAATTAGTTTTTCTGCTAGATAAAAGGTGCAGATCTAGGGGTCCACTGACAGAGAGTGTTTGGTAATGGGAATGTTGGTGCTGTAGTCCCGCTACTCTTCATGTTTACTCAGGTTTGCTGACGGTGGAGCAGAGGGGCACTGACTTCTCAGGTAGCCCTCATGTCTTTGTTACCTTCTGACTCTCCTTTTTAGTTATGCTGTAATAGCCAGGCCTGCCGGAGTCACTGCTGCACTCTGTTAACACCACATAGTGTATTTAAATATTCAAATCTTCTGTCAGAGCTAACAGCTATCTGTTCTCTTCGCCTGAGCTGAACTGCTGCCCATCCTGTGCGGTATGATGCTGTTGCTACATCTGCTTTGACTGGATGCCACTGCTTGCCTTTAACCACCATGGAGCTCCTGGCTGTCCTGCACTGTGGAAGCTTGGCCTGCGTCCTGCTGACCCATCCGATGACCCAGCTATTTAATTACAGACTAATCAGACATTTATTCCTCTACTTTACAAAACACTGAACGCTTATTTCCTTTGCTTGTCTTGTTATCTGGTGTTGACCCGAGGAGGATGGGTTCCCCTTTTGAGTCTTGGATCCTCTCAAGGTTTCTTACTTTTGAACTGAGGTTTTTCTGAACTTTTTCCTTGCCTTCCTTGCCTCCTTCCTTGGCTTCCTCACTGGGGGCTCGGACACCAGATTCTTTGTAAAGCTGCTTTGTAACAACATCTGTTGTAAAAGGCGCTATATAAATAAATGTTGACTTGACTTGACTTTATTGCCACATCCCAGTTGACATTGCTGAGCCTTGATCTGACCAGCTCAAACAACCCCGCGTCATAACACTACCTCCAAAGACTTGTGCAGTAGGCACTATGCAGGATGGGAGCATTGCTTCATGCTCTTCCTTTCATACCCTGACATGCCCATCACTCAGGAATTGGGTAAATCTTGACTCATTAGACCTTGCTCCATTGTTCCAGAGTGCCATCTTTTTGCTCCCTAGCAAGGTTTTGGATACAAGGTTGTTGATACAGTCTAATAATTTGACTCTTCTTTTCTGCAACACGGGATACGTCTTCCTAAATAGTTGTTTGAATATCAGGAAGCTATCACTGCATCGATTAGGGTTAAAATAACTGCTGCATATAAATTACTGCACCAATTATTCAACCAAAGGCTCTTAAGTATTTGCTTATTTAAAAATCCAAAAGGCATTCTTTTGGCCATGCAGTGTATTTGGGTTGTGGTCCATTCTTACAACAGCAGCAACACTGACATGCTAGTGTGTGTGTGTGACACTGGTGTGAATGTATCAGACACAGCAGTGTTGCTGGAGTTTTACACTTGTCAGTGTCACTGCTAGGTTGACAGTGGACCACTAACCAAAAAATAGCTAGCCACGAATGGCTATGTGGTCAGAAACTGACCACTGATGAAAGCCAGGAGAAATGGTGATCCACACTGTGCATCTACAAATGGGCTACAGTCTCTAACTTTACAACAGCAAGGTGGTGCCACATGGTAGGGGTTTCAAATTCAGGGGCTAATCGGTGTGTTGTATCATATTCTCATTAGACAATGTGCTGTTTCATCAACTTCAGATTGGGCCTTTAGTGCTTACCCAGTGTCATATGTGCACAGCTCACAACATCTCATTATTAGAGCCGCCAAAGCTAATAGGTTGTATTGTGGCAGCACAGAAGTTGAACCCACTGAATAGGCCTACAGCAGTCATATGCCGGGTAAAAACTTAATGCAAATTAATTAGCATCATGCAAACTGCATAAATCATCTGCCATCATCACAACTGTGTCAAGTTCTTAAAGACTGCATTTATTCAGCATTTTAAATAGTTCACCGGTGTTCTACACAGATGGTATGTGACTTTGGTCAGG
This sequence comes from Semaprochilodus insignis, assembly GCA_034552555.1. Taxonomy (NCBI): domain Eukaryota; kingdom Metazoa; phylum Chordata; class Actinopteri; order Characiformes; family Prochilodontidae; genus Semaprochilodus; species Semaprochilodus insignis. The sequence goes on from CM067494.1 coordinate 7,721,761, forward strand.
GTAAAAAATGGCCAGACGTTTTACACGTCCATTTATAGCCTATGATTTGGTTGTATAATGAAACAAACTGTTTTCCTTGTTTGGGTTCATCAATAATTTGATGAGCTCTGCTCTGATTGGCTGGTTTATAGTGAGGCACCACAATGATCAGACACAACATGTCAAAATAGACACAGACAGGTAAATAAAATGGAAAAATGAACCTCTATGTAAATAAGCTTGATGCTATGTAGGTAGCTATACTAACATTAGTTACTTGGAGATTGCCAGTAGTTAACATTACCTATACTAGCCACTTGATGTCTCGACATCAACACAGAGTAAATTAAAGTTGTTCCTCACTATGAAACCATCATTTTAATATGCAAACAGTGATAAAATCACACAGCATGGCTGCTACTTACAGGTTGCGTTTGGGGTTGTGATGCTAATAAAGGTGGAGCTGCTCCTCTCTTCAGTCTCTTCAGAGCCAAATGCTGCTCGACATTGTCCAAGGTTTGAGAAACTGTCCGGAGTGCAACTTGCAAGGAAACTAGCAACTTTGTAATAAAGTTGTCCAGGATCTTGTTAAAGATGTAGGAGCTGAACTTGGCTTCCTGTTAGCCGGGTTGCTTTGTGAATTTTCCATTCCACCTTAAATAGCGTTGAAGTTATTTTCTGGCACAAGCTGCAGCATTTAAGGTGGCTGGAAAATTCAATTAAGAAGCTGGCAAGTAGGAAGCCACCTTCAGCCTCGTTTAAAGATGAACATCAATCATGCCCTTCGGTTCCTTGGCAAGGCTTATGAAAAGTGCCAACATTCCCTTTACAGCCTGGATTTGCAGATTCCTGCACAAAGTCATTTTGGTTGCTCAGTTGTATGTCAGTATTAATGAGTCAAGGCTGTTATGTTACAGTATAGGATTTTGGAAATGGCATGTTTTTCCACTCTCTTTTACAAATGCAGGATTTTGGAGAAAGAGACAACAATGTTTGAGGTTAACGGTGTGTAAGTTGTATCTACTTAACTCTCCTTATTCAACTATGCCAATGGAAACACAGTTTTCCATTCTATGGCACCTTTAAGAAACCTCAAACAGAACGGCTTATGGGGTTTCCGAAACTATATGTCACTGTTATCTCTAAAAATGAACAAAAATATAGCCAACGTTTAGGCTTTAGCATCACTGCTAATGCTGCTTTTAGCTGTGCTTATATATAATGCAATTTTGTCCATTTTCCTAAGGCCCATTTGCTGAGGCCTGCGGACCAGACTTACAGTTGGTAGGTTAAGGCAAACAATACCCCACAGTTCTCACGTCTTCTGGGCTGTTTTGCTAAAGTCGGCTTTAGCTATTCAGCAGCGAAAGCCGCACAATCTGCGCCCGCGCCGTTCTCGCTGCCTTAAAAAACACGAGGTTTCGCAGGTATGCGTGTGGCAAAAAATGGATCTCATTTTATATGTATTATGCAAATAGCCCCTTGGCCCGGGCCGCTCGGCTCCACTCTTTTAAGGTAAACAAACCCTGTGGCAATAAATCTTCACTTGTTATTTCCTCAGCTTCGCTGCCCCAAAAGTTGATGTTCAAATACAAGATACTGCTTGTTGAACAAGATGCCCCTCCCCTATTGCTCCCAGCATCTTCGCAGTGTCGCGTGAGGTGAGGGGACGGATGGGGGGAGGGAGGGGTTCGAGTGAAACAGTCGGCCTTTTAACCTGCTTCATGACAGCCCCCTCAGTGTGTACGCGGCTGCCCAAGCCCAGGCTTTGGGCCCAGGCCTCTTAACCAGGCGCTGCTACTCATTACTGTTGTTTGTTTTGGCAGTGGCCAGATGGCACTTAAGGAGCACGAGTGTCCAGGCCAACACGCGATATTTATGTTTGGCGAGCGTGGACACTGGTTTACCTTAGATAGAATCGATAGTATTCCTTCACAAAAAACTGCTTGGAGGGAGAACGAGGACTGACTTTGTCAGGGCTGGGGAGAGGAGGAAAAAAGAAAAACACACTACAGGAAACAAATCAAGCATTTTTCTTTTCTCTCTGAGTATAATTTGGCCCCCTAACCCTTCTAATTTTCTGTCTGGGGCTGCTTGCGGTTTGTCGAGTCGCCTGCGCACAGTATCAAGTATTAGGTTACGTTCGGCTGTTGGTCGACGTATACCAAGAATGTGATAAACAATTTGAACATTCTTGAATGCTGGCATGGATGTGAGATGTTACGAAGCCAAAGGTACATACCTCAACACCATGCCTTACGTCAGCAATAATGTGATACATGCTGGCAGAGCGAACTGGCCCGTGGTCCGAGCTAATTCTGGCCTAGTGTGTGCCTAACTGTATGCATAATATATTTTGGAAGAGCTGCAAAAACCAAAATTAAGTCTAATGATTTACCACCTACGCAGGCTGGTATTACTGAGCAACAATAATGACATTTTGAAGGGTTTTTAAGAATCAATCCATCAAATGTAAAGAAAACAGACTGATGTAACGGGTTCTAAAATGAGCTTTAAGAAGGAATGGTGGGCCGGCTCACAAAACAAAGTCTATTAAACTACTGGACTGCTGGGATATTGCTTGTGATTGTGCTGTGTTGACGCTTAAATACATTTTTTGTCAACCCTTTCTACACATTTTGGGTTCTTAGTGACCTAACACTTCCATCTAACACAACATAATCTACAAACTGTCACTGTAGTGAATTAAGGGATAACAAAATAAACGTCACTTGGGGACCATAATGAGAAAAATGATCAGTCATTATATCTGTTGTAAACATGCTTCTTGCATCCCACAGTCATGCTCTCTTGAGATTTTCCAGCTTAAAGTCAAGAAGGACTTTTGAAAACCTATGACTGATTTGGGAAAGCTCACCTGCATCATGTATTGCATAATGGTTTCCAGCAAAATCTGCCTCCACCCAACAAAGGAGGTAAAGCAGATTTTAACTTTATTGCATTGCATATAGCCAATCAGACAAAAGTAGACCGGTATTAAACTTTCTCCAAAAGCAGAGAGACATGACAGTGGGTTCCTTCCCTTGTTTGACTCCAGGGCAGTTTGACATCATAAAAAATTAGCAGGTTTTATACATGCCTCCCTCTTGACAAAAGCCTCATTCAGCATTCCATGCTGGTTTTTGCTGATTTAGGATGGTATTGCACTGCAGGTCTTGTACTGGTTTAGCATCCAAATCACAACATATGTTTTGTTCTATTCTGATTTTTTCTAGTAGAGCTGACAGTGAGGATTTGAAGGAAAGGCGTTCAATTGTATGAGGTTTATATCATTCAAGTTGGAAAGCAAAATGTAAAGAGCTTAAAGGCTACATGCTAAAGTATCTAGCTTGCTAGTGAGCAAAGTAGCTTTTGGGGTGGATGACATATGCATTCTGAAAATCATAAAAATATAAAAAGCAATCTTCTCTGTTACAATAAAGCTAATACGATGTGTTGGATATAGTTCCTACAAGCAACAGGCAGAGGGACCATGCACAAACAAGTTAGGAAGTTAGCTAGCTCAGTGTGACTAGCAGACTAGCTATTTTAGCAAGCATGCAGCAAAACAAGGCCAATAAGTGGACTGTAATGCTAGCTGGGTTTTATTTATTAGCCTATAGCTCACTAGCTAGGCTAGCAGTCAGGACTGGTTGACACCACATGGATTCCTAGTGGTTGTATGATGTATTTGTTGAACTGTTGAGGTTAAGGGATATTATGCTGCACAACAGTGTACTGCATGTACACTCTAGTTTTAGGCCAGAATGCCCTTTGAAACCGAGAGGTACAAATGAGGTCAAGCAACCCGTGGTATGCACGTTGCCTCTTTGGCTCAGAAACAAAGTGAACAATATCAAGACGCGTGCTGTTTTGCCGTTGATTGAGCTGTGTGTAGTGGAGGGAAGGGTCATAGGTTCACCCTTAAGGTAGGACAATTGAGAACAGTATTTAACCTGGAGTGCTCCAGCATGACACAGCTGTGCAAACAAAGCGCATGGCTCCGCAGGCCGCTGGGGATACAGGTGTAAATCAAACGCATGAATAACTGCATTGTGGTCCAACTGGCATCTGCCTCGCTGACGTCCAGCCGGCACACAAAATCAATAAGTGGCACCGCATGGACATGGGCATGGGCATGAGGGCACAGATGTATCCAAGCCATTCATGAGCTCTTAAGTGGAGCCAAGACCTTGCCACATAGAATTACAAATAACACGAAGTAGATTCAGGTATTTTGGGACTCCATAAGAAACTCCTGTTTAATCAGAGTTTAGCTGATGCCTTCTAAATGAGCAACAGTAAAAAAATGCAGCTAATTAAACCGAGGAAACACACTGGCATTATCATTCAGGGCATACGACCTGTTTCATATTACCTAACACGCTGTGCTAATTTACCTGGACTGTATATATTGCAAGAGACAAGGCCATATTGAATAAGATGCAGGTCTGGCGAGCCAGCAGCAGACCTCCCCACTAACACTTAGTTAACATCCAACATCTATTTCTACAGAGTTACAAATGCAGTGCAGTGAATGGAGTTCAACAAATAAACTACATGGCTTAAAGTATGTGGATACCTGAACGCAGGTGTTTTATTCACACCCATTGCTAACAGGTGTATCACATAGTCATGCAATCTCCATAGACATCGGCAGTAGTAGAGCTTGGTGACTTTAAATGTTAGATCTGCCCTGGTCAGCTGTAGGTGCTATTATTGAGCATTGAATGCCTAGGAGCAACAACAGCTCAGCCATAAAGCAGTAGACCATGCTAACCCCAAGAGCCTTGTAGCAGAGTGCTGAACCATGTAGGGCATAAACATCACCTATGATCTGTTGTATCACTCAGACAGTCCCAGACTCCATCTGGAAGCAACATTGGCACAAAAACTGTGTGCAATGCCAAGCATTGGCTGGAGTGGTGTAAAACATGAGACCACTGGAAGCAGTGAAAATGTGCTCTCTGAAGTGATGAATCAGGCTTCACTATCTGGCAGTCAGATGGATGAATCTGGTAGATGCCAGGAGATCACTACCTACCAAAATGCATAGTGCCAACAGTAAAGTGTGGTGGAGAAGGGATAATGGTCTGGGGCTGTTTTTCAGGGTTTGGGCTTCTCAGTTCCAGTGCAGGGTGATATTAATACTACAGCATATGAAGACTATTATAGACTATTATATGCTGCCAACTTTGTGGCAATAGTCTGGGGAAGACCCAGTCCTGTATGACTGTGTCACTGTGTGAAAAGCAAGGCCTATGAATACATAGTTTGACAAGTTTGGTGTGGAGGAACTCAGAGCCCTGACCCAACTGAACACATTTCGGATTAACTGGATCGTTGAATGGGAGACTTCTCATCCAACATCAGTGTCTGGCCTCATGGCTGCCCTTTTGAGTGGATGGACACAAATTCTCACTGACACGCAGTACTTTTCTGATGCCCCTATTTTAACCTCTAGATGTCTACATGCATGCAGACTATTACGATGACTGCTCTTAACACCACGTCAGCATCGCCAAAGACTGCAATGGCATCGTACCAGACTGTCATGGAGTGACTTAGCATGGCAGCGGGTCATCTTCAGTGACGTGGTCAGCGCCAAGATGAACAGTTTGTTGTCACACGTCACACGTCCAGAAAGCCTGGTGGCATTTCAACCTCCACACCTACCGCAAAATCTGCAGGAACTGTGTGAAAATATTCAAGCTGCATGGGATGGATTATTGCTGGACACCATTAGGATCTTCTAGAAACTCTAGAATGTTTACTTCGGAATAGCGCTGCAATCCAACGCTTCCTTCTGGATGCAACTATTCTGTAGATTGCAATTAATGCTGCTTTCAGGTGGTCTCTGTTTATGGTACATGGACATATTTGAAGCTGCATGAACTGGATGAGTTGTTTTTATCATAGTGAAGGATACAACCAACAAGTCTGTAACAACAGGAAGCAATCAGATAAACTGAACAAATATATTAAATAGTAATCATAAAGCAAATTTGAAACACCTTACTTTTAGCAACATTTTATTTCTGCTTCCTGTGAATGAATTTGAAGTTCCAGTAAAAATGCCCAAGATATGCCAGCTAGCTAATAAACAATACCCATTTCCCAAGTGTTCTGTTTATCTCTCACATAAACCACATGAACACACACGTTGGGTGAAAGAGTTCCTTCTCGGAAAAAGACCCACTTGCCACCCCATGTGCACTTGTAATTGCTGCCTCATCTTTTGCAATATATGAGTCATTTCATGAAAACAGAGCCCACAACATTCCATGCCATGTATAAGAGAAAACTGCTAATATGTGATTCTTTTAGGCCATCATTAACAAAAATGGCTTATCTGTTTCCACTCTAATGATAATGAATTTAAACTGTAACTCCACTGACATCCATTGGGGGCGCTCTCTCACTCTCTCTCTCTCCTACCCCAGGCTTGGCACCAGTGCCAATCTCCTGCGTGGGTTTGTCGAAGTGATGAAAATATCTTGTGCTGGCTTCCCCTGAGAGAGGTGGGAGTTTGTGGATGCCAGGAGTGCTGCAGAGACACATAGCAAGGAGAACTGTAAAAACTGAAAACTGAAGGAGACGCTTACAGGCACTCCACTGTGTGGCGAGACATGGCCACTGCTGGCAGAATGCCAAGTGGGGAGCTAAGCGATGCACCCCTGGGCTGTAAGAGTACTACACATTTGATATATCTGCAAGAGGAAAATAAATGCTTGGCTAGAAAAGATTCACTGAGACAGTGAAGAAGTAGAACTGTATCCAGCCAAATGCTTATGTTACTGCTTATGGTATGTATAGTCAAATGCTAATGACACCCAAAATACAATAATAGATACAGTAATCTCAGAACTGTGTACAGCTGAATGCTAATGTTACAGCAAATGTTACCCATAAACAGTAACAGTTGCCTAACGTAGGGCTGGTCTAAGTTAGTTAACCAGTTATTGCTGGTTTAGCTGGTCACCTGGCATAGTTATGGTGGTTCGTCAACATACCAGCATCCAAAGCATAACAGCATCTACTTATAAAAGTGTGAAGGCGATCCAGACGCAGTTATCAGAGATACAAATCTGATTGCTTAAACCATTTCGAGACATGGTCTGGGATGCATTGGCGCCACATGTTAATGCAATATAAGCTAAATGCATCCGTTTCTCTAAGATACATTCAATAACCAAAATATAGACTGGTGTATTGATATTCTGTCCCACACAAGATTTCAGCCTGACTAACCTGAGACTCATTTGACTACCAAGTGTAAATGCATGTGGCTAAAATCTTATTGGCATACAATCCGGATGCTAGTCACATTAAGTGTGTAAATAGGCTCATATACAGCAAAAATCCACAGCGCTGTTTACAGTGACACGGTAATAGTACACATGAACAGTGTGGTCTGGTAAGGTCTGATTTATGCTGGTCTAGTACTGGTCTGGTGTTGGGTTTGCTGGTCACCCACCATGGACCAGCGTCCAGGACACAACAAGTACTGGATTTACTGGTAACCAGCCATTCTGGTCTGTGCCGGTTTTTCTAGTAAGAACTCTGTTCAGTCAAATACTAATGGTATGGCTAATGTCACCCATAAATGGTTAGAGATGCAGTCACCCACAGAGCTGTATACACTTAAACACATAATAAGAAGTAACCCTGTATACAGTCACTTGCTAACATAACTGCTGTTTCACATAAACAGTAATAGACAGTGACCCATAGAGGTGTGTATATTAGCGTATGACTGTATACAGGTCATTGTGCTACTGCAACAGATCTGTATCCAGTCATTTGCTAATGTTACTGGTAATGAACAGTAATAGGAATAACCCACAGAGCTGTATTCAGTCAAACGCTGTAATGTTACTTATAAATGGTAGTTGTAGTAACAAGCTGTAGCAAGAGGATAGCCACTAACGGTGGACTAACCACTAACCCTCATAGTTCAACTTACTTAATCTTCCTTCATTTCTTACTTTCGTTATATCCCTGATAGCAAGAGGATAGCGGACCACTGTCGTCCCACTGATGGCAAAGCTGGTGGCCCTTTGGCGTTTTGCTCAGTGTTTTCTGGGTGGTTCACCAGTGGTTAAACAGAGTATTAGACAAAATGCCTCACTCATTTTTATCACTCATTTTCCAGTTTACTGATTTTCCTGTCTTTTGTTATCTGTTGTAAATCTGTAATTGAGTTCAGTTAATATTTTCATAAAACTTTCAAAAAGAGTGGTTTTATATCAGACATAGTCAATAATTTATTCTCTCTCAGTTGTTTGTAATGTTCTTCTTAGTTTATTTTCTAAAATAAAAGTCTGTGCACATTTAAAATCTGTTTGAGGAGTTAGACATTGTACACAAAACAGTAGTCTGAGTGGTCCGAGGGTAGACCAGCCGTGGGCTTCAGTCAGCGGGGTGCCAACCTGTTCCAGCCAGTGGACCAATATATGCTCACTGTCTGAAACTTTGTAAATATGTTTAGTAAATCATTTTTATTGTCAACAACAACTAAATCATCAACATTTTCAACTAAATCATTTTAATAATTTTTTGTAATATTTGTCCTAGTTGTGTTGTTCTAAAATGAAAGGCTATATACATCTAAAATCTGTTTGTAGAGGTAACTAGTTAGGTCTTGTATGCAGGACAGTAATCAGTAAGTTGAGGGTGGACCAGTAGGAGCAAACAGTCATTGGGGTGCTGACCTTATGAAGCCAGTGGACCAATGTATGGTTGCCTTGTTGTCTGGGTATACACTTAAATGCTAATGTTATTCTTATTATTAAGCATAAACAGCATTAACCCATACAGCTTAACATTAATAGCTACAGTAACCCGTAGATCTGTATACAGTCAAATGCTAATGTAAATACTAATAGGACACATAAATAGTAAAAAGCACAGAGACCTGGAGCTGTATACAGTCCAATGCTAATGATACTGCTAATATTACAAATAGTAAATAATAACAGGTGCAAGTCATTTATGTGCATAAAATCTTTCTTTGGTTCAGTTCACATTCATTTTGAATCAGTTGCATAAAAAGTAACAATAATTCTGATGTGAAACTGATGTGAAAGCAGCTCTCACTTGTGTAATCTTGGTCCATCTTGCTGTGCATATATTAAAAGCGCTGTTCAGATTGCTGAAGAGATTAGTTTACTTGTTCTTAGGGTAGTGGCCAACTATGTGCCTCAACATGAGGTGTCATGAGTCTTTGAAAGCAGGTGTTGGCCATCAGCTCAAGGCCGTTTCGCAGCGAGCCGCTCGCAATGCTGGTGCCGTAAGTAAGTGATTTTCTCTCTCTCTCTCTCTCAAATGATTTATCTTTCACTTTTTCTCCCGGGTGACGCCATTTGTTGTTTACTTTGCTGGAGAAACATGTTCTGGTATGCTTTCTTCCATGCTGGTTGGCAGGGGTGACACGGGTCAAAAAATGACTTGTGTAACAAAATTCGTTATCCTCCAGAAGCGATTCACCTTATCCAAATCGACCAGCAGCATGCGGGCGTGTGAAGTTTTAGTTTTGGCGAAAACTCACATTTACACAATTTACCCCTTACCCTGAATGTAGTTGATCAGCCAAGGCATGTTTGGTGTTTGAAGTTCACTTCTTTAGTTTTGCATTGGTCCCATGAAGCTACGCAGGACCCTCAGCCTGAACTATATTAGTTAACTTGCAGTGAATTCCTTAGAAACAGACCATTTGATAGGGTTCTACTTACAGTCATATGAGCTCCTGATCAAAAAGAGGCCTTATCCAAGTTTGCTCCCTGTAGAGAATGTGTTAACTTATTTACACTTAGAAAGTCATTAAAACATGTCGTTCAACCACTGGTGTTCAAACTTTGGCATACAACTGTTTGTGTAGGCCTGTGTCCAGTGATGATTTACTTGATGCTTTTAAACATGCTGGGTGATGCACTTTCTTCCGTTTAATGCCGTTTGTTACATAAACATGATAAGATGTTCTAGAAATGCACCTGTTGAGTTGTGCTGGTTGAACATGGCAAACACAAAAATGTATGGTACAGTACCATGTTTTTCTACTACACCCACAATGTTTACTGAACTGTGTTATTTCGACATAGATTAAGCTTCAGCTCAGATATCTTTGTGTTTGTTCCTGCGTCAGTATTACGAACCGTCTCCAAATGTCTAAAAGAAAAAGTAATGCTATAACCCAACCACAACCAGGTTTAACTGCTTACCATGGCTGCTTTCCACACCAGTACCGAGATAAGGGGATTCTGTTACCTGCCTATTTACGTGCAATACTGGAATTACAATGAACTGAAGTTCACAAATAAACACTTGTGAACATCTAGGACAGACTGTTGTCTATAAATATGAGCAAAAGTACAAGCACAGGTACAGATATTATCAGGTGAGTACCAAAGAAGACAACATGTGGGTTCCTGGTTGTGCTTATCTGATAGTATCTGGTAGAGTCTAGTACTCAGTATATATTATCTAGTACTCCCCTGGTAGTATATGGTACTTCACATGATATTGCTCACCATATACTACCTGGTGCTCATCTGATAGTACCGGGTGTTCACCACGTGAAATCTGGTACACCATATACCATCTGGTACTTACCCCATAGAATCTAGTGCTTATCTTATAGTATCGAGCATCCACCACATAGAGTCTAGTGCTCACTACATATTATAAAGTGCCCCCCGATATTATCTGGTACTCACAGGATATTGTCTGATGCTTACCACATAGTACCTGGTGCTTATCTGATAGTATCTAGCATCCACCACATAGAGTCTGGTGCTCACCACATATTATTTAGTGCTCGTCTGATAGTATTGGGTACTTACAGGGTATTATCTGGTACTTACCTGATAGTATCTGGTGTGCACCACCTAAAATCTGGTGCTTACCGCACAGAATTTGTTACTTATGACATGCATGTAGTGCTCACTTAATAGTATCTGGTACTTAGCACATAGTGTGTGGTGTCGACCGCAGAGTATCTGGTGCTTAACAGATTTTAAGCTTAAAAAAAGGCCCCTTTCAGTGGCTCTGAAACTGCCTCTGTAACTGTTTTAGCTATGGAACACAAAACTAAAGTAGACACCAAAAATCTCCACGTAATAAGAAGGGGAGCAGGTGAATTAGTTGTTTTTTGCCAAAGTGTTGCTTTAGTATCAAACAGAAGACGTTTCTTTCATAATGGTTACTGTTAGCACAGGCATATTGATACACTGGCTTAATTATTTAAGAAAGGACACAATAAGAAGCATCTGTAGACCTGAACGTCCCCTGGTGATGCAGCAAAAGTCTCGTCTTATTAAAAGCGCATTTCTTTGCTTGTGTTGTAATGGATCGTATATATTAATGTTTTTCAATACTGTTTGAATTACAGCCTTGGGTAGGAAAATAAAGCTTGTGGTAGCGAAGAGTCAAGCCAAAGGCCAACTCCATGTGAGGAGCACAGTGCTTGGGCTGCGTTCAAAGACACATATCTATTAAATGCCCCGTGAATCATAAAACGCACATCAACTCAACACTAGACACAGACCCCGGCCAAAATGCTGAGATGGAATTTTTGCGATGAACTTTTTCCCCCCTCAGTGCACGCATATAGGACTGGTCCAGAGACCCAGGCTCTATAGAAATGACTGGATAGATAAGAAATTACATGAATAATGGAGCAATGTTTTTTTGCCGCTGTTGTTTTAGATGGAGCTCAGACGTAAATGCAGTCGAAACATTAAAAATGGCTTAATTCAAATTTGTGCGGAATTTCCACAAGAATAAAATACATTACATCAACACATTTGTTGCCCAAATTGAGCAAGACAAAATTGTGTTTATATTATTAACATAGGAATAATGCACAATTTGGAAACAAGTCATTCTAATACATTGTTTCTGGAACTTACTTGTTTAAATATATGCCTTGTGACTAGATAGCTAATGTGTTTCATTTACATTCCTGCCATATGTCTCCCCATATTGTGACATTTTCATGAATAGTACACTTTGATGGCGTTAGTCATGGTCGTGTTCAAAAGGAATTGCTTGTTCATTTGGAATTGGCCTCCAAATGGCAGAGAACAGCAATGAAAAATAGTTTGGCTGGAAATCAGCGCTTTGGTCACGCATTCACAGATGCACACTATCCTAGTTAAACGTAATGGAAACAGCCGTACGTAGAGACCCAAAACAAGCGCTTTTAATATAGAGGCTTGTGCTGACCCAGCATCCAAAAACATTAGCGTTCTTGCAGTTTGCCATCTACATGGTGTGCAGACACATCTACGTGGTGTACAAGTGCACAGCCGTGCATCTGTGTTCTTTGATAGCGTGAGCTGAGCGGAGCGCTGGGCCAAAAACAGTTTATGCCATTGAATCTTCCAGATAAACTCCTGCAGAGTGAATCCATTAGGTTAATGGCCCAGAGAACTTTGGCTTTAGAAGATGCCACCAGCACCGTCTCAGTATCACTATGTACCGGAGATAAAAAAGCACTTCAGACTTCTTTTCATCTTCTCTTTCATGGCTTGTTGGTTTTTGAATACGCCAGTTATGTTCATCAGCAAGAAAATAAAGAAGCCAGCTTTACTTGGAGTATTTGAGTTTTTTGTAGTTGGACGCAATACAGGCCTCAGACTGATGGATGGATGGATTTAAAAAAAAAGTCATTTGTCAGGATCCATAGGGGAACCCTCAGGGCCTTCCTAATTATTTACTGAAATCTGTTATTGGAGTAATACTTTTATTTCATTGCTATGTTTTCATTGTAATTCAAAGTTTTATTTTCTTGAAATGCCAATATTATCTAATCAGGCTTTTTGTCTTTGTGATGTCTAGGTAAATGCAACCAAGTGAGCTCCTCTATTGGTTAGGACTACAGAGCTGCATGGAAGGCTTAAACGATCAGATTTACTACCAGTTGAATACAATTGAATTATTGTATCATTTTGATTTAGTTTTGGAAGTCCTATTACATCACTGACTGTGAATATGATTGATAACCTGATCACTGAGTTTTCAGACAGATGTTGAAAGAGGAAAACAGCAGTGGCAGCTCTAAGTTTGTTCTATGCTTTAATAGTCTTTATTTAAACTAGATAGATAGATAGATAGATAGATAGATAGATAGATAGATAAATAGATAGATGGATAGGCCAAAAAGTTCACGTGTATCAACAAACTGCATCTTTAAGGCATCTTTTCAGTGGTGTTTGGTTTGCTTTTCAGTAGCTCCATTTGAGTATATTGACAACTTTCATTTTCCACCATAATGAAGCACGGATTAAACAGCGGCAATGTACCTGATTTCAGTGTTTGGTTTAATGCTTAAAAAAATGCTCTAAAAAGGCTAGCTAGCTAACTAGTATCAACTAACAATGGCACTGCATTAACTTGCTAGCAACAGAACTAGCATGCTAACCTATTAGAGGAACATGAGCAAGATGATAGCAATCTGTTGCTGGTTATAACTTTGCAAGGATAAAGAATATACACACAAAGTCAACCAAGCAACCTAAAATTATATATATATATATATATATATATATATATATATAGATACAGATATAGATATATAGATATAATTTTTGATGTGTTATTCTCTCCCGAGGCACCTCAGGCATCAATGGCTAAACTTACATAAATGTGTTAGTCTTAGAATCTACTCTTCTGGGTTGATTGTTAAAGACACTAAATGTCTTATGCTGCGCAGAGTCAAATCTTGCTGATTAACAGGCATATTTGTTAATAAAAAACTTGTGCTCATGAAGTTATTTGCACCATATAGCCCCATTTTGGGAATACAGGGGCTCACGTTCTCTGTGGTTCATGCACCTGCAGTACCAACAGTCACGGACAAGACCATAGAAGAGAGGGCGGTGAGTTTATTTTGAAATGCGGCACAATATTCATATGGGCCCCAGTGTTCACAGGAAATGAACTCCAAGGGTTTTCTTGCTAAAGCTCACTTGCTTTCCCCAAGCGTCTGTTACATGGTTTTCCACATGAGAGTGCCTTGGATTGACTCTGAGCTTTGCCGCATTACTTCCTCAGACCTGGTAAACCACCTTTGGGTCAGTATATGTTGGTATGTAGGTCTATACTGAAAGATTAGCACTTTGTTAAAGAGTGGTCCCTACGATTCCTACCTAACAAACCATTACTGAAATTGCAATATAGCACAGGCCTCGAGGTGGTGGGCAAAGCCACGAGTGAGAGAGATGGACTAAATCAACCCTTTGCCCCCTTAATTTAGCCTGCGCTTACAGTGAAATCATTCAGGGCCGTTTTTCCCCCCCTTTTTTCTGCGATTCACGCAATACGCTGTGTTTGCTTTTAAACATGTGGTTCAGGCCTGGCGAACAGGCCCAACTCAGATTATAACTTTATATTAGGGTCCTAGGGAGAGTCAATTACAGCCAGTCCTGTAAAATAAATCAGGGTGGGAGAGTGGAGAAAAGAAGGAAATGGCACAAGGCCCTTTCTTAATGTAGATTTGTGAATTTTTGCTTGTTTTATTGCTGTTTGAATATGCCTGAGATTCATTTCCCTCTACGCTGTCTGGTATTTCAATCAGTTTATGCGCATATACAGTATATAGGCCCTGGGGAATGATGGCTGGTGCTTTAGTGTTGTTGCGAAGGCAGATGATGAAGGAGAATTGAGGTGGCTTGGGCAGTGGTTAAATTTGGACAGGAAAATTGACTTTTGGTGAGGGAAAGGAAAAGGCCTTACTGCTGCAGTAGATCGGCCACACAACAGTAACAATCACCCACCTACTGGGCTGCTTGGAGAATACTTGGCTTACTGTAGTACAGAGAGAGAATGAGAGAGAGCAAAATACATGACTCCATAATTATTACAATAATAAACTTTTATACAGAGGACCTTTCATACAAGCAGTAGCTGTAAGTGATCTACAAGCAGTGCCAAAATCAAATAATACCATAATATCAATCATGTACAACTGGCACAATAAAAACGGCATTTAAACACGGTAAAAAACACTTTTATAAATGTTGACTTGTTCACTTACCAGGACAATTTTTTTTTTGCTTCCAGTTTGGTAAATCATAGAGAAAATGTTATGCAAAATATATTTTCATCAATGTGTGGAGGAAATGCATATTTCAGCTGAGGACAGGTGGACTACATTTTATGGCTACTGTGAAACATGGTCAATAACTTCAAAATAGCTTGTTAAGTTGGCTTAAACAAGTTTAATTTACTGTTCTTTGTGTTCTTATTATTAGATTTCGAAGGGCTGTTGACCCTAACCCTAACCATAGAGTCGTGAACCTTTGCAGGGTCGTGGAACCTAAACTTGAAGGTTGCTGAAGGAGTAAAGGAATGAAGTTTGTTATGTTTCTTCTAGACTGATAAGTAAACAGTAATGATGCATTGATCGATCAGCCGGTGACTGAAATTATCTTGATCAGCCATGGCCGGTGACTGGCCACTGAGTCTCATATAACCGTTTCTGTGCCAGTCAGATTTACTCACGTGCCACGTGATGGGTTATCTTGCAAAACAGCAATGCAAACACAGCCACACACACAAACACACATAGCCGCACATGTAGCCACACACAAACATGTGAGAGTGGAAATTTGTCAGAGTGAGTGAAAAAGTTACAGAACAACATTCAGTAAGATAAGACACTTAAAACACAGTCACTCTATATGTTCAGTTTAAAAAAGCTAGCAAAGCGAAAGAGGCTAAAGCTAAAACTAGCAAGAACGTGGAACCAGCCACAAGCCAGCAGCCTCTGCTCTCTTTGTACAGCAATGAAGATACATTATTTGAGCCCAAGATACACAAAACCAAGTAGGGGATACTTCTCAGATTACTAGAATTGTTCAATTTTGTGTTATGCCACATACGTAGCCGCTGCTAGTTGATTCCACAGCACCAGTTATGTTGCCTTTGTGTGCTCATCTAGTAAATATGGCTTTACTCCATTCACGGGCTCCTTCATAAGCACACCACATGGAAAAAAGCATTGAGATCCAGAGAACACAGTCCTGCTTTTTTTGCAGTGTTAAAAGCTCATACATCTAATAGTGTCAGGTTTATATTTTTCCACATTCTCGTGTTTTTCACTTGTGTAGAAAGTTACAGGTCATGTTATACGTGTCATCTAGAATCCAGAGTTTACTAGTTTGTAAACATGACTTTGTCAGCAGCTCAAGTGGAATATTGGTATTTTCCAGTTTCAGACACCACTCAAACACAGCATTACTTTTACAACTAACATTTGGACCTCTAGAGTAAGCTTGATATCAGTGTTGAGGCTGGCTACTCAGCGGTTGCATTAAGAGTTACACCATATTTTTATATGAGAACGGTGCTAAAGGTGCTTTAGTACAGGCTGTTCTCCTGTTTGTATTACCTGTTGCAGCTGTTTTCATCTGGAAAAGTACAAAAACTGCACTTTATTTTTAGTTGGAGGTCTGCAAAAAATGAAGGCTTGTCCTGTAATCCAGTGCACTTTTTATTTTGAGATCATTTGTGATCATTTTCTATTAGTAAAAACTTACAAAACTGTTTGTATAAGCTGTCAAATATAGTTTGACATGGCTAAAATCAGAATCGGCAGACAATTGGAAAGAAATTTGCAGTCCATCTCTAGTAAACAGTTTTAAGGGGTTAAAAGCGTAATTTGACTGCTTAATAAAAATGGAATTAGGTTCTACTTTTAGAAGCATTAAAACAAAAGGAGGGCCACTTTTTCTGTATTTTACACAATGTTTTTACAGAGGTCTCGGATCACGGGAGCGAGCAAGTGAGGGTGTACGATGTTATACTGCCACCCGTAAAAATGAGCGCTAGCAAGAAAACCACTAATGAAAAAAGAAGTGTTTGTACAGGACTGTAATGAGTAGCAGACTGACAGGGGGGCGGCCTTCCTGCAATTAAGGGCAAATTAGGTCATAATTACCCACTCACTGCCACAGCACACTGCATGTAGCTGGGCCCTACTTGGCTAGCTTAGAGAGGCTACAGACGTGGTGACTGTCCCTATTAGCTTTAGCAGCTACTGTGAACATGCCAGTCTAAACATAGGCACTGCTTAGCAATTACAAGAAATTTATTGAGGTAACTGATATCTTGAAAACAAGCTGCTTGTAGACCCTTCAGTAAACACAGCCCTAATGGAAAAACATAGCCATTTTCATTGCCCTGTAATTTGCATCCAACTGCGCTCTGTCTGCCACCTGCCCATCAAAATGACTGACGTGCCAGCGTCCCAATGGACCGTAGTCTTTCACAGTTCCCCCAGAGAGAATTAGGGAGTGGGCCACTTAATTGCCCTGGTGGCGTTTACTGCCCCGAGTAAACAAGAGCTGGCATTTACGGTGCGGTATCTCCGACTTGTGCTGGCGCCAAGAACACTTTCACTAAGGCTCGGAGCAGAGAAGCAAGCTGAGAGGGGATTCAAATGCCAGCTGCACCGACTGCAAAACTCCACTCAAAGCAAGAGTGTGTCAGCCCACGTTCAACCAGCCATATATTCATTTAATCATCCGTCCATCCAGCCATCCGTCATTCAGTAACACGCTTGTGGTTTGGATGGAACGGGAGAATGCCTCAGAAAGGCAGAAATGCAGGGCCTGGCGGTGCAGTACCGACCTCACAGCAAAGTGTTTGGGGCAGGTCTACAGCAAAGCAGAGAACATCTGCCTTAAAACTCAAAGAAGAGAGTTTGATTTCATTACAGAAGGGTACTGACTAAAAGCTTGACATAAGCAATTTAAGGTGGATTACTTAAAGGGACAATCTGGGTCAAATTGAGAAGGTAGCCATAATTACATTTGGTGTAGCTAAGCTTATTTGCATCCTACAGTGGTGCCCCAGTCTTATGGTCTTGGAGTGAGACCATCTAGTTTAAAGACCAGGAACACCCACTTCTGATGATCTGTCGCAAAGGTGGGAGGAACCTATGAAATCCTACAACTGTTTTTTTTTTGCATGTGCCTTGGAGGCCTGAGGTAAGAGTAAATGCAATCTTGGTTCAATTACTTAGCCTATAGCTCAGTGGCTAAGCTAGCAATCAGGCCTGGTTGACACCCCAAAGATTATGTGATGTCCTGAAACACTGGTAGATGAAAACATCAAAAAATAATATAAAATCATAAATTGTTTAAAACACTGTATAACACGACAAATAACATATTCAATTTTAGTTGGAGGCCGGAATTCCCCTTCAGGGACTGTAATCCAGTACTCTTTACAAATGACAAGAGTGGAAATGTAATCAGTAATATTTCAGTCACACAGCAGGTAAAAGTGGCCCAAATCTGACCTTTTTCTACATTTGTGACGTAGATGTGTTATCTATGTGTCAGTGTGAACAGCAGAAAACACTGAATCTGATATTAGTACATATCGTACATGCGGAAATGCGACTTGGAATTCATGCAACTTTTGCGGCAATCAAGCTCGTCATATGTATAACTTCTCGCTGCCGAGACCTCATAAACATTTGGGCTGTTTTGATTTGACGAAAACATATACATAATGCTGCCCAGCAGCCATTACATACACTGTAAATCATCAAGGATTAAAACACAGTAAAGCCCAAAAGCTTAGTACACGAAAGAAAAGGCACAGAGGTACAGAGAAAAAGGTTGTGTAAAAGATGAAATGTGCCATGAATCCCGAGTTTACCAGTTTGCCATAAATATGTCTTTGACAGCCAATCGAGTGCACTTTACAACAGGGAAAACTGGTATTTCCCAGTTTCCGACACCACTTGAATGCAACATTAGCCTTTCGAATTGGCTGTTCCCATTCCATTTGCAGTTCTCTTCTATGGAGTTTAAACAAACAACTATGTCAGCGATGGCTGCACCTTAATTCACTAACTTGAAAAGGTTTCTGGATAAAGTAAGAATCAGTAGACTGATTTATGGATGTCTAATCAAAAACAGAATTTCTTGGATTTTCAGACATAAAAAAGTAAACATATCCAACTTTCATTTTTATAGTGAGATTACGTAATGAAGATGACATGTAGTTCATTACTACCCAATATTACTTAAATGTAACACTTGAAATTAATCCCTAATAACCCTTGGCCTATTATTAACTAATCTGCATGCCTTTAAGTTATTAAAGTGACTGACAAATTGTGGGCATATGAGGTCCAGGATTTAAGGGGTTAAGTAAATGTTGCTGTAGACTCAGTTCATTAGACATGTGTCATTCAGTCAAGGAGATGAGTTTACACACTGTGAGCCAGGTGGAGAAAAGTTTAATAATTGCTCAATTCATAACACATTATTGATACTGGTACCATCACAGCGTGTGCCATGATCTGACAGCATTTCTTTTTTAGCTTTGAATAGCATCCAGGTGCTAAATGCAGTTAACCCCTTGAACTGTAGGCTTAATTTTTTTAGTTATTAATCTTAAGACTTATTATTCTACTATCTACTACAAATGATTCCATAACTTCTATGAAGCTAACATAGTATTAACTCACAATGATTGTATATTCAAGCTAAAATTTAGAAAGAATGATACTGCCAATGCTGCTAGCAGTTTCACAGCTGTTATCAATAATTAATAGTTCCAGTTTTATTAACTATATAACTTACAATTACAGCATTTAGTAGATGCTGTTAGCCAGAGCTGCTTTGTCTACTTGGAAAATGCAACCTAGTACAGAACAGATACAATACAAAAATCACAAGATATTTAATAAATGCAATAAGAAGACAATAAATAAGTGCAGGATTAGTCTTCAGTGGGTGTTTGAAGGGGAACATCATTGCATTTGAGTCTTAATGCTTGTCTTCTATGTGTCCTAAAGTTTTGCTGGTCAAAAAAAGTCATGCATCAATGCATCAAAAAGTATCCAAACATCCCATATACTGGGTAAATTCAGCTACTTTAAGGTGCACCCAAGGCTGACCTAGGTGTTCAATTGCACATATACAGCTAGAGTCATCTCCATAGAACAGACGATCTGGATTAGCTGCATGTGAGACTAAGGTCACCATGTTCAATGACAAACACCAGCTAGAGGGGTACAAAGCACCCAGTAATGGGCTGTGGAACAGTAGAACCACATTCTCTGAAGTGATGAACCTTCATGCAAGGTGTCCATAACTGATCATCCAACATCAGTACCTGATCTCACTAGTGCTCTTGTGGCCGAACACAATGAAATCCTCATAGCAATGTTCTAACATCTATTGTAAAGCCTTTTCAGAGGAGTAGAGGCTGTTACTGCAGCAGACAGGGACAAACTCTCTATTAAGACTCTTGATATCAGAAGAAACGTTGGACAAGTAGGTGTCTATAAACCTTTGGACATATTGCATACTTGATGATTAATAGACCATCAGGCATGCATGGCAACATTTTTGGCTTCATAGGTAAGCATCAAAGAGTGTCCCCTGTAACTACATTACCTGACCTGAAAAGGTTTTGTCTGTCCCTCCATCTATTAGGGTCAAAAAAATCATATCTGAAATTAAGAACAAGAAAAACTTTGATGAGGGCTAAAGCATCTGTGTGTGGGAGGTTTCACTGGGTTACCCGAGTTCTCCTAACTGAGCCGCTGGCCCCCGTGGGAGGCCCTGTGCACCTCCTGAGGCCGTGAGAGTGTGGTTAGTGATGAGGGCTCCTTTTCATTAGCGTGAGTGGCAGGGTTGGAGCGGCCGCTGGCGTGTTGATAGGGGTGTGTTCTGTAAGCGTGACGGTGAAGCAGGACGACTCTCGCACTCTGTGACTCTCTCTTGTCTCTCTCAGCATCACTGTCAAGAGCTTCTGCTCAGCAAGGCAAAGGGCATGACTGAGTTGTATTAGAAAGCCAAGACCTGGTGCTCAATCATGAGATTGTCATCACAGCTTATATGCTGCAGATATGATCATTACTGGCATGTTAATTCAATATCCCTCTATTATTGTCATTTTGATATCGTCACTGCCCAATAAAAACAAGTATCTCCAAAATCGCTGTACAGGAGAGGGCAAAAACCTAATGGAACATCAATATAAGTTAATAGAACCAAACTTTTTTCCAAGCGGCTTTGGGCCATTTCTGCTGGTCCATTCATCATGAAACTTGTACACAGTGTAAACAGCAGCTGCTGTGTTCAAATGATGCATGAAAGTAAAAATCAACAAAAATGGAGATAATTTTTTTTTGGAAAGTGACGATATACTGTACAAATGTTGTCGCACAGTTACACAACTAATTATGTACTAAATTACATTTACATTAAAATAACTTTCTATGTCATAAAGATCAAGTGTGCACTTCTCATGTTTCAGATACAATAACAAGAATGTCAAGGGACCTGGCTTGTAACTCACTCACTCACATTTAGCAAACTGAAAAAGCCCCACAAAGGGGCGTTATTAGCAATCATACAGCTGTTGGAGCTTTGTATCCATGACAATGTGAGTACTTTTTTGTTTGTTTGTTTGTTTGTTTGTTTGTTCGGTTGGTTGTTGATAAATTACAACCACATGGAAAAAATGTGCAGGACCTTTTTTCGGGAAACCTTTTTACCTGCAATTCTGGTTCTAGGCCTGTTTGGGCTTTCTGCATCTGTTATATCAAGGACATGTGGTGATACTTACTCATCACATATGGTCAAAACAGACCTTCCTTGCCACGTCCAGAACCGGGCAGAAGGGATTGTGATGTGATCAAAGACAGATAAAACTTGTTTGTTTCAGTTTCTTTTTGCTTTGCTTCTTGTAAATACTTCAGGAGACAGTTTTATTGTTTTTGATGAGCGATGAACAGGTTCCTCAGATGTTGGATGGTAATGACATTCAGTGATGACACATGGTGACACAAATGTGGAAAAATGAACGTGTAGTAGGGAATGTTATGAGAATTGTTATATTTACCTCAGTGGTGTTGCCGGGTTCATCCCTGTGTTTTTCAGAGTCCTATGTTTCCTGGACTTTTTATTTTCTCCAAAGAAATGTCTAGGCAACAGCCCTTTCCTGATGTCCGGTGTTACCTCTTTGGAATTTGGCCCTGTATTTCCACTGTCCTATATTCTCAGGGTTGCCTAGTCACTGAAAAATTGCCCCATGGCCCCATGTGTAAGCCCTGAATTATTACCTTAATCATGTTTTCTTCAAGAACAGAAAATGCCCACTTAATTTCCACTTATGTAAGTAAAACAAGACCAATGCACCGCACTTTAACAAATTCTTTAAGAAGTGTATTGTACACCCTTAAAAATGGTTTGCAATTTGTTTAGCTAGTTAATTAGCTCAATGAGTCTAGCCTAGCTGAGGGCAAGTGCAGTCCTACTTAAGAATGGACTCCGATTTAATTTCCAGTAACATCTTTGGTGACCCTGAGGACCTAACCACAAATTTAGGAACACTTATATAGGTTTCCTTTATGTATCGTCTTGAGGTATGATGAACGCTATATGGACAAAAGTATTGGGACACCTACATATTACACCCACAGGATCTTTTATGACATCCTATTCTAAATGTATAGACTGACTGAGAATGAGCCATTATTTCATGTTTGTAATCGCATGAATGACTGCTTAATTTTATACACTTGTGGCAATGGGACTGAATGAAACACCTGAATTTAGTTATTAAAAGGTATGTCACAATACTTTTGTCTATATAGTGTATCTTATAAAGAGCTGAAGGAGTATAGAACATTGGGAACAGAGGGCTCTGGGAACATGGAACCCAAAGAAGGTCACTGGGAACATATGACCTTGGGAATATTATATATTGGGATATTATAGGTTTTATAATGTCTATGTGACTCAAGGACACCTTAAACATTTGTTTTCAAAATTTCAGTCAATGTTTTACTGCCATGGTTGTTTAAATTATCCATCAGCAAAAAGACTGTTCCATCTGTAATGGTAGTAATGTTAGTCACAGGATGTGCATTTTACTTACGTATATACAAATCCTAGTGGTTTTCAAATGAGTTTAATGTTGGTTGTGGTAGGCGGTTGGTTAGGTAGGGGGCTAAAACTAGTGATGCACTGAATTTTGGCAAGAAAAAGACAAAAACAGTTGAAATTATTTAATGAAAAAGTAGATTTTATTTTTAGTATAAATTATTGTTTATTATAAATTATATTATGAATTATAATTATTATAAATTAGTACATTGAGCATATAAAAATTTGTGAAGGCAAGATGATGGGCGGACTTACACAACTGCATCTGATAAGAGCCTTATCGCGTTTGCCTTGCTCTCTACTCTCAGATCTGTTACAACCAGATGTGCGTCTTTTCCAAGCCTGGCTTTATTGTGGAAGGTATAAATTCTCTCTCTTGATGGTCTCGGTCTTGAGGTGTTTTATCAAACCAGATATTGGAGAGGAATCCTTTTGGCACAACATATGAAGGCCTCAAAAAGAGACCCAGGGTGTGTTTCCTATACACTGCTTTTATAGGACAGACTTCTTGACACATGTCTCACAAAACTATCGAAAACCACAAAGTAGGGACTGCCAGTGACTCAAGGCTTTATTAGTTAGCCCCTTAAACACTAGGGGCCCAAATATGGACCAACATTTACATTTCTCACACTCGTACCTTACATAAAGGTAGAATAGTAGTTACTGCATGGTAAGTCTTAAAACTAATAATGGAACAGTAAGCCAAGAGTTAAAGCAGTTTGATCTAAAAATGAAAAACAAACAAACCAACAAACAAACAAAGAAACAACCAATGACAGGCTAAAGGGAGGTCTACAGGTAACTGCTGGCAAGTGTAATTTAGTTTTACCTTTTTTTCCCCTTGATCTGCAGACCGGGTGCTTGGCAAAAGTTCGCTCTCACAGCTGGTCATCGTTACTGCCTCGGCATGCATGACCACCTGTTATCAATAAAGCGCTTTCTCGCTCTTTCTCAGTCTGGACTGTCTGCAGGACTCAACGCCGGCCCTGCTGCATCCCAGAGAGCTGAGAATACCCCGCTGCAATCCAAAGGGCCACATTCCGCCCAGATACATGGGAATTAATCATGTGAAAAGGGGGTAAGCCAATACACATTACTTTAGGCTTGATGAGCACGCAGGCGGATTAGCTGGCGTGGCCTTAAGACCTCGATGTGGATATGAACACTCATGGGAAACTGACTGTTTTGAAAGACAAACCCGGCCATGTAACTTGTATAAGATAAATGTGTGTTATGGGGGTTGGGTGTGGGGTTTGGGGGGCATATACTTCTCTCTAATAGTCATCCTGATCATCCTAATAGCTGACACATAAATCAAATGGTCTCCATGGGGCGGAACGGAGCTTGAAGAAAGCCTTCCAGAGCCATCGTCAGTTGAAGTGAATTGAAGCACCATGGGGAAGATTTTATCAGAGGCATTGGCCATGTTTAGCAAATACGGTGTAACTTTCACTATACATGGATGGCCTGCCTACGATGGTCTCGCAAGCCAGACTTCTGACTATCAGCAGACTCTGGTGTGTTTCGTTGCTCGTTGTGGCCAAGAACCCCCTACTGTAGCCCAATTCAGACAGGACTAAGTTTACTTGGGGTCTTGGGGTAATTTCTTCTTTTACAAATGCCACTTGGTGAATTCATTTCGGAACGGATCGGATTGGCATTTTTCCCAACCCTGCTTTGAGAATCACAAGCTACTGCTTTACAGAGAAATCTGCGGTGGTCTGATAATTTTAGTCCAGATTTATCAATGATTTTCCAGGCAGATGTTTCCTCACATTGGAAAAAAAAGGTTTCCTGGTCTCCTGGCATGCAAATTCTTATTTAACACTTCCCCAATTCCCTGAAAGTTCACTGACATGAGATTTTGACTGACTGACATTTGACTGAGAAGAATGAGAACAATGTTCAGTCACCCATCATTGTATATCACTGTACTTCATGAACAAAAGTTCAGACTTTCTGTCGTATAATAATGAGCACATATTAAATTAATGTAATGTTTAAGTATTTTTATCACTAAATTACCACCATGAGTCAATCCAGTGCTGCCCCACCTTCCCATGCTAGGGCTGAATCTCAAAAGGCATTCTGAGTTACAGAGGAAGGAAATACACTGACATGCCAAAAGTTACGGGATAGCAGTATGTAAATTGATTATGAAGTGGTGTTACCTCAGGGGATGGCTTGGGAACAGCTACATCTGTATGAGTTGTGAGGTGTTATCTTGTGAGTGAGGCTGAATACCGGCCAGCGTGCTCATGGAGTTTGAACGAGGCATGATTAGTGGGTGCCAGACGGATGGGACGTTCCATTTCCAAAGTTGTGCAGGCATTTAACCCCACCCACTAGTGCGTAATGATTGTGACTGGCCGTCTGTCTGGCTATTCACAGCCATATTCAAAGCAGGAGAAACCACACGCATATCCTGTAGGTCAGTGCGGTATTCTTTAGCTTCCATGGGATATGGGAGCAGAAGACCCACCAGTGCCTCTTTTAACACCATGACACCGGACACAGTGGCTCACTTGGACTTGTGAGCATGCTATGCAGACCCTAGAGGACTAGCAACATGTGGCGTGGTCCGATGATTCATGGTCCCAATTTGTTTAGGCTGATACCAGGGTCCGTGTGTGGTGCAGACTCCATGAAGCCATGGACCCCAGTCGTCAATAAGACACTGTGCAGGTTGGTGCTGGTTCCATACTGGTGTGTGGTGTGTTCTCATGGAATGGGTTGGGTCCAATGGTCTGCCTAATCACGTAATTGACTGCTTGGTGACCATTTGCAGTGTTTCTGGACTGCATGTACCCCCACAGTGATGGGATATTCCAGCAGGTTAATGCACTGTGCCATTGGGCCCAAAGTGTCCAGAACTGGTTTGAGGAGCATTTGGGAGAGTTTCAACGAATGGCGTGGCCTCCATGTTCGCCCAATATGAGCCCAGTCAAGGCATTTCACTTTTGTGTCTCGTTCAAACTCACGCTGCCTTGCCATGAGCACGCTGGCCAGTGTTAAACTTTAGTCATGAGATGTGGATGTTCCCAAGTCATGCCACTTCATAATCAATATACATACTGCTATCCCATGACTTTTGGCATGTCAGTGTGTATTTATGTAGAAGCTACAACAGAAAAACAGAGGGAAAAAATATCAGCACCTCCATTTTCCTCTGAAAGGCACAATGTTATCAAAACACAGATCAGGCAGCCGACTGCTACTGATGACTAGCTAGCATTTAACTGGAAAAACAAAAGTTTGTTTCTCTTGGATTGATAAAAATCAGCCCAATTTTGTGCACATGGTAGTGCGGATAGCCGATCTGATGGTCTGTGTACCTCTGTGGGCAGATCATCAGAAACTAAGAGCAATGATTACTGGTTAGGAATCATTAGGAAACATGGTTGTGAAAGAAAGCTGTGCCACATGGGTGGAGGTATAATACTGTATGTTTCAGCAATAAAGCGTCAAACACACATTTTCTACTTTAAGAACCCCACCCAGCTTATTCGAGCATTGTGAACTGGCAGATCAGACAAAACAGGAACTACACTGGTACGTGCAGCTCAGAGAAGAAAGAGAAGCACCATCCGCAGCATTAGACCAACATGTGTTTCTGAGCAACACAGCGTGGCTCATCAAAGCTAAAGGAAAAACATCTGCAGGTAATGGCAAAGTCATTTTCAGTGCTCAGGCGTTTAAATCCCTATTTGATTACAAAGTTTGCGTACACTCAAATGTTTAGTTTATTTGGTAATAAATGTGAGGAGGAAAGCTTCATCATGGCCCATTAATTAGCTCCTGTTTAGAGTGAGACATGTTTGGATGTGATGGAGTTTCTGGTTGATGGTTTTATGCTCTCGCTGTTGGCAGTGTTTGTGTGCACACACGGCCTCACGACATCTTCAGATGAGGAAACTGTTGCCCTGAATTTTCGTGCCCAAAAGCAGAAAGATGGAGTTGCGAGCTGCAGACTGACATACAAGTCAAGATACATTCTTTGTGGTTTCAGGCCCAAGCTAAAATCCACTATTTTACTATTACTGTTAAGGTATGGTATTATTATTATTCTACTATTGTTTATGTAAGACTTAATTCAGGCCGTTTTAAACCCACATTAAAAGTGCAGTATATGATTTCACTCAAATAATTTTTTTTGTCAGTGAATTCAGTGAATCACCTTACATCATGGTATTTGCCCGTATAATGAACAATGGTTTCATGGTCACACATGGTCCATTAGCTGTCCGTTCTGTGTGTGCACTGGAAAAAAATCCGATGTTGGTACACAACCCTGGCTCCACAAATGGGAAATAAATAAAGTGGCTCAGACAGAGTAACACAACACTATTCCAGCCAATCAGTTACAGGGGCTGTTTGTGTTCATGCACAGGACAAGCACAAAGGGAAGGGAACGTGGTGAACTCCACGCATTGTCAAGGAGAGATGGCCAAGAAACAGCCAAAGAGGAGAAGATCTGAAGAAAAAAGGCTGAGAAAAAAGGATCAGGAAAGGGGCGAAGAACCGTGTTAACAGGGAGGTTTTTCAATGGTGGAGAGATTTCCGAGAGTTGATGACAGACTGAAGTTTCCTTCCTATCGGCCAGCTTCTTGTTTGTATTTACTTGTTGTTCAAACTGTCCAGTTCCACCTTAATGTGGAGCAAGAACATTTAAACGTGCTGGAATGTAACTGCTGCACCACTTAAGGTAGAACGCGAAAAAGAGGCTGTCAAAAAATAAACTAAGCACATGGAGAGTTGAAAGCATGAAAAGGGATAAGGAGGTTGTTCTGTTTCTGTTGGTGGCTTACATTAACTTTTTTTTTGCTGTTTCACAGATGCAAGAGGGCAGTGCTGCCTTGCTGTGTTGGTGTCTATGCTAACATGATATCATGGTATTTATCCATATAAGGGACGATGATTTTTTAATGGCCACAAAAACAAGTTTGCTAATCCAGTGTTGTTCACCTTGAAATGGGCTTCCATGAATTTGGGGGGCAGAGCTTTTAACTGCACTGAAGCAGGTTTACCATTACTCCATGCACCAAAATCATGTGCTGTTGAGAAGCTAGTGAAAGAGGCTATAAAACCATCTAATTAATTCACCATTTGGAAACTAAACATAGGTCAACATTACTCATCAAGTGTGTCATACCACTGTTATCTCCCACTCTGTGCTCTCTTACTGGTTCTTAAAAACCACCCTCTGTGTCAAGGAACTCCTGGTGTAGGTGGTTTAGGTGGTTCTGTGGCATCGTTCCAAATATCTATTTTTGGCACTTTTATTTTAAGAGTGTATTTCAGTGCCGTGTGGCCCACTGGCTGTTAGGATTGGACATTTTCAAAATATATAAAATAGCAAAAAATAATTTGTTAAAAATATAGAAATGTTATTTTAGGCTGTCACAAAAAGTTCATACCTAAATAACAAGAGCCATGGAACAATTTAAACTAGACAGTGTTTTATATTTCAGAAACTCAAGCAGTGAAAAGCTTAGCCTTAATATAAACAGTCACAGTCAGCTCCACAGCACTCAACTGCAGCCTTGATTTTGTCTATACGAAATGGGGATTTTTCAGGCTCGTCCATAGATCGATGAATTTAAGAGCTCAGGCATCACATCTCATCATTGTCCAAAGAAAAACAAGTATCTCCAAAATGGCAGCTTTAAAGGAGAGGGCAAAAACCTAATTTAATTTGAATGTAAGTCAATGGAGTCAGACTTTTTTCCAGGCAATTCTGAGCCATTTCTGTTTATGACATTTTCACACATTGTGCAGCTGCTGTGTTCAGATGATGCATAAAACCAGACAAAAATTATGTTTTTCAATGGAGAGCTACAATATATTGATACATACACTGTATTGCGCAAGCTAATACAGACAGACCATTTTGAATTTTGCTGCTGAGACGTCACAATATATATTTACAAATCTTACATATACTGTACATGTATATTTTGTAAATGAATGTATATCTATGCATACATTTTTTGTTTATTTTATTTTTTATTTATCTGCTAAAACATCACACATGGTATTTTTATGTAAAGAAACATTTGTGTACATTTAATTTAATTTGTTTGAAATTTCAGTGTTGATGTCACACATATTGACACATATTGTCTACCCACATACAGTAATTGGAATACATCTCTTGTCTGTTACATTGCGTGAAAGCTTGATGATGAATGGACTAATAGGAATGCTTCAAAATCAATAAGAATAACTTGACAATAACTGAAACTGAATACAACGTTTTTGCTCTTTCCTGTAAACTTACTATTTCTGACACTTGTTTTCCTAAATATATAAAGGAAAACAATGAATGTATATGTGAGTAGAAATTTATGTGCACATTTTTCTTTGTTTGAAATGTAAGTGCTAAGACGTCAGACATGTTGATGGTGAAGGGTGCAAGGGGGATAAGAAAGTATGCAGAGAAACAGATGGAGTCTGTAAGTGGATGGATGGATTCAATAGCTGTAGAACTACAAAGTGTTCCTATATGGTGGGTGGAGCAGATAAAATGGACACTGAGTATAGATACAAGGAGATGTACCTAATGAAATGTCTAGTGGGTGTATGTTGCACATATATTTTGTATATGCAGACGTATGTTACGTCCATCTACTGTTGCCTTTAACATTTCAGTGCCAGTGCATCATAACTAATATATCATTGCTGTCTAAAGAAAACCAGGTATCTCCAAACTGTTTAATGTGAATGTAAGTCAATGGAACCATTTTTTCAAAGCAATTTTGTGCCCTTTCTGCTGGTCCACTCACAATGACATTTTCACACAATGTCAACAGCAGCTGGTGTGTTCAAATGATGGATTATAGTAAAAATCAGCAAAAATGGAGATACATTTGGCCGGCCTCACAGCCGCCGAAAAGACAATATTGAAAATATGGTTTGAACCCTTCGTTCCTGCTCATATTCTTTGACTTACTTCTTTTCGGGACATTACTCTTCTGGAGTGCACAACAGCAGCCAGGATAAATGGGGCCAAAATAAGAACAATTATGTCCCGGTCTCACATTGAAAAGGAACTGTTGAAATTAATGAGAGCTTAAAGACATTCGTTAAACGATATGAGTGTGAAACTTTTATTTATCTAATTATTTAATTACTTATTATTATTATTATTATTATTATTATTATTATTATTATTATTATTACCACTCTGTTTTACAGCAACATGTATGTCCTCTCCCTGTATGTCTACCACTGACCATTAATAGTATCATTATTAATATCCTACTATTGATATCTAACTGTAAATCTGTGCCTATTGTGAAGAACCCTACAGGCATATCGTGGGCTCTGTGAACATAGTTCTTGTGTTCCACTCGCTTACTTGCTAATAAAAATATTGATCACAAAAATGGAGATTTTTTTTCTTTGGATGGTGACAATATATTGCAAATACATTTTGACTATAAGAAAATGTAAGTGCATATATTTAGCCTTAACCAGTGAATCTCTCTCTCTCTCTCTCTCTCTCTCTCTCTCTCCTCTCTCTTTCTCTCTCTCTCTCTCTAGCTCTGTGGGTTTTCTCTAGTGCACTGTCACTGCGTTATGCTTGCCTGAGCAGCATGAAAAGAGAGAGAAAAATCCCTGCTGAGATAAGGCACATGCTGGACTGCTGGGGGCAAACTAACAGATAGGTGTAAACAATCCGTGCCCAGGTGAGGCCTGCCGCGGCCCTCTCTTGCTCCTCACAGCTGAAGCCATGTGTGGAGAAGAGGGATTGCGATAAGAGGATTAGTTTATAAAACATCTCGCCACCAGCTGGCTTGCTGGCACAAAAATGCTCCAGCACTTAAAGTCATCGGAGGTAAGGGTACGATGATGAATAGTTTCACCCTACGATGGACTCGCATGAGGAACAGGTTATAGGGTTGAACATGGGGAGATGGATACAGCAGAATGAGGAAAAAAAGGTCTGGGGTTCATCAGGTTGTCCTTAGACGTGAAGCAAAAGTTATTCACGCTGTTAGGAATGAATATGAAATACTGCATTTCTGCCTTTTAGTGTAAGTCCTCTATACCTGACATACACCAACATCCAGTCAATGCCATCCACCTACATTATACACTCTCAGCCAAAATGTACTGTACAAGTAGAGTTTAATCAAAAAGCAGTTCACGGTGAAACTTCTGTGAGTTGAATGGACAGATTCACACTTATTGTCAAAAGAATAGTTGCACCCAGAAGGAAATGCTATTGTGAAGGAAGATAAAGGTTACCAGGAACAATAAATGATGATAAATTTAGACTGATATGGGCAATATTTATTGAGCTACACATACAGAAGTAGTGTCCCTCTATGTAGTCCTGCATCCGGCAGCTGTCTGCCAATGGTGCTCACACTAACAGGATGACTCACGGAGGACATCACTGTTCACTGAATGCCCGTGATCATGGCTGTTGGGTCAGTCAGGTACAGCGATAAGGCCCATCCGTGCCTATGTCACATGCTTGACCGAGTCTGAAACTTGAATCATTCGCATGTCTCACAATGTCAAACCTACTCCACCTACACTACCATGTTTCATTCCTGTTTCATTCATTCAGTTGATTCTTTCTGGGTGAAACTATTCTTTGAAGGTGAGTGTATATAAACGTGTCTGTATTTGAGACATAAAAACAGTGAAAACAGCTTATTTTTGCAGAACACATTCTATACACTTTTGAATGCAAAAGTTTGAACATGCTTTAAGTGAAAATAAGTTAATAAGTTAAGGACCAAACCTAAATATGGCATTTTTTGTGGGAAAAAATAAACATAATATTTAAAATGTGCCAATTACACAGGCTGCATTTCATGTAATTTTTTCCCACTACGTGTTCAATTTAGCAAACATGAATGTGCTGTTTGTTTGAAAGCAACATCTGAAGAAAAAATAAGAGCTAATAAACAGAAATAGACTTTCTAGGAATTCTAGGTAATTCCACCCCATATTCTCTTATTGCTTGTCTCACTCACTAAAATAAGTACACCAGACGGTACAAACAGCTTACCTGGACTAAGTGAAAGCGAGTAATAAGTAAATATTACTCAATCATCAAGTCCAAATAACATCAGGGCTTTCAGTGAAACACAAATACAATGTTCTATAAATGCAGTGCAGTGTGATTGCTGGGCATTATATTAGCAATTGCTGCATCATTTAAGGTGGAATGGGAAAATTTGAACTGACTTCTTCCTTGCATTAAAACTTCAGGTAGGACAGTTTGATAGGGGGACTCACCAGGCGTAACTAATCGTATATTTCTTATGGTGGCTAATATTTTCAACTAGGGAGATGACCACAGTCTTTTGTCATATCTTTGCTCCAAATTATGGAGAATGTGATCAGTAAGATTATTGATAAGCAATATTAAAAAAAAAGTTAGCTTTATTTGATGGTATAACATACACAGCATCTTTAAATATTAGTCATAATCACTAATATTCACACTGCGAAGAACAATAACATCCAGTTCCGAAGGTAGAGCATTTTATTCATGTTGACACTGGTGCATCTAGAACCCGACGGTCTCATTATGAATCCTGTAAGGAGCCTCATCCTTTATTTCTGTGGACATTTCTGTGGGTTCACCTAATAAATGGGGTTAGTTCACTGACATTTCTGGATTTAACGCTGGATTTATTATGAATGTCCCAGTGGAGTCATTGAGGATGATTTTACATTGGCAGCTCATCCTTTAACTCATCTTATCTGTCAGGGACTCATGAACAATAGACTGGTGAGCACTCTCCAAACCCAACAGACTCATGAACTAAGCAGACTGAAAGGTTGATGCGTTGAATGTTCTTGATGTGTACACAATTTCCACATAATAAAATGTATTACATCAGCATGATTTGGGCTTTCAATTGCTTTTGGCGCTGATTCTGTTGATGTAATATATTTTGCTCATGTGGAAATGATGTACAAATTTGAATGAAGTGCATCCCTCTTTTCAGAGCACTTATGAATTCTATAATGTTTATAATGTTTAATTATCCACTTGCTCTGGTATATGAACGCTGTATGTCCAAAAGTTTGTAGACACCTGTTCGTCCAAACTGTCTTCTGAAATCAAGAAGTGTTCTGGGAACGCTGTACACTACATGATAAGATATTGCTGTGAAGGTTTGATTGATCAACCGATACGAATGAAACTTGGTGGGTAGGCTTGACACAGAGAGACACACGAATGATTCAAGTTTCACACTCGGCCGCGCATGGGATGTAAGCAACAACAGGCCTTATGACTGTACCTGATCACCCAACAGCCACAACTGGGGACATACAGTGAGCAGTGATACCCTCCATGAACCATCCTGTTGGTGCCAGCACCACTGACACACGGCTGCACAACGCAGGACTACATGCATGCAGACCGTTATAATGACTGCACACCTCCACCCCTACCACAAAACCTGCAGGAACTGTGTGAGAATATTCAAGCTGCACGGGATGGATTATCACAGGACACCATTAGAAACCTCTACAACTCTGTGCTGAGGTGTCTGGCATACGTCTGGCGGCCTGATGTCTTACTGAGAGACACTACTTCTGTATGTGTAGTGCAATAAATATTGCCCATATCAGTCTAAATTTATCATCATTTATCAACCTTTATCTTCCTTCCCAATAGCATTCCCACACTTCCTTCTGGGTGCAACTATTCTTTTGACAATGTATAATGACCTTGAACATACTGTTGATGTTCTGTTTAATGAATTAGTTTGTAAATGTCTGTTTCTGGAATACTTACAGTAATTAATTCTGTGAAGGCTCTGAGATCTGAGCATAGCAATCTGACCAAGCTTTGTTCAAGCAGGCAGGTCAGTCAGATTTTTTGATATGTCTGATTTATATCTGATTTCAGTCTAGAAGGAATGAAAGACTTTTAGTTTTTTTCCCAAATGGATTCCGTCCACATTTGTATGTGGTTTAAAATCTGACTCAGGCTGTGGGCCAGATGTATGTATGAGCGCAGGCGCAGCACATGCCTTGATGTGACCATAATATGCACTTTCAAAGCGGCAGAAATTAACTGCACAGCTTATCACACAAACTGTGCATAGCCACAGTCACTAGCTGCTCACTCCTGAGGCGCAGGGTTTAAAAGTCATAGTTAAATAATGGAGGCCCGCCGGGCAAATTAGAAAACGAAGGTTCAGTGATGAAGAGATAGTGATGCTAATGAAGTTCTTTCCCATCAAAACATACAACATGAAAGGTTAACATGGACTGTGCGTGCACATTGCAGCCGCATCACGGCATATTATGTGGATTGTCTCCTGAGAGTTTAAACAGTGTTACTCTGATGGTAAACATTCTTTCAGCATGTGTTTCCGACTCATGCCTCGATCTAATCACTGCGTCTGTTGCCATTGCTAAAGGAAGTCTCTCAACAACGTGTCTCTCGTGAAGCATGCACGTGGACCATAAGATGTACAGTAGAAATAGGTTTGTGCACCAGTATTTTGTACATCAAATTTGAGCTTGAAACTGGTGGAAAATATTTAGTATATCACCGATTTCATTTTTCTTAGCATCAGCAGGTGGCAACAGGTAAATCATATTTTAGCCTATCCCGTCCTAGTTAGCATACACACTCCTGCCCTATTACTACAACTGTGAAGGCAAATGTAACTACATAAATGGGCCACTTGAAATTTGCAATGTGGACACAAAGCCTGTGTAAGCAGGTGTTCCCTTTATCAGGATCCTGGTCAGGGTGATATGGCCATAAACGCATTCTTCATCTTAATGGTCTAGGCCCAATGCCAAGGTCCAGAAGGATCAGTAGCTAGTGGCCAATCCAACAGTGGCACCTTGAACCTATTTTGTGATCTTGATGCTACCAAAGCTGAGAAACACAAGAGGGCACTGACGTAAGGCCATGTTTAAAGGCCTGCCAGGGTCTGGAAAAGGCCCATATGCAGATGTTGCGATGGAAGTAGTTTATCACAACAAGGCATGAACTGTCTGCAGTGGAAAAGCAACGAAAAGCACAATATTTCCTTTCATGTTTGTTTTTACTTATTGTGACTAATTCTGTTTGATGCTACGGCTGGCGAGAAGGTTGCAGATGCTTTCCAGAAAGCGACTGTTTTCTTGCATGGTTATGGGTGGTTCTTTTCCAATGGTGGTACAGTGACGAATGACATGGCGATATCTGAATGTTCCTCTAGAAGTGTCTTGTCATTGATGTTGGAAGATTTCCGTGACTTTGAACGACACAAACAACTTTGAGAGTACGTTCAAAAACCCTGTCAGGTCCTGCATGTTTATGACTGGCTCAGCCAAACCCAGGGCTTTTGTTGTCTCACGACAATGTCCTGCAGCGCCCGCATTAGGAATAGTTATGCTGATGGGGTGGCTGAGAAACTCCAGCCATAAAACAGCATGCAGTACTCTTGGGAGAAAAAGTAAAGGCATCCATGGTGATGAGGCCCTCTCGATGACAAGTTACCCAGACACACATACAGGGAACAAAGCGTGGTGACATACTTAAAGCGAAGGTTCGCACTTGCCCCAAGTGTAGTTAATAATACAAGCCACGTTTTGTGTCCAAAGTGTGTTTCTTTATTTTTGCGCCAGAGCTATGTAGCAAGTAATGAAAGCTTATACAGCCCCACTTGCATTGTGCAAACTGCATGCCTAAATCATCACATATTTGCCTCAACCCATTTTGACTTGTTAAATAATCTCAAATAGATAGCTTATGTGGTTGCTGCTGTCTCACAGTCTGCACTCAGTACTTGTTGGAGTGGATAGAGTTCTAAGTCTGTTTGGCTGAAATATACTCAAAACTGCTGTAAAATAATACTTATAATAGTATTATGTGTGATAACCACACATGATACATATAAAAATGCAAATAATGTATCTCAATATTTAATTATTTTTTCTTTATAAGAAGCCTTGGCTATCTGATTTAAACCACTGCAATAATGCATATTTCCCAAAGGCACATTATGGGACTTGGGCACTACAGTACATCCGCAAATGCCAGTTAAAACTTTACTGTACCGAAAAATTACACAGTGGAATCATCTATTGCGGTCATTCGTGCAATTCCGTGATGCACTGTTAATTTTGAAGCAACATATGCTGCCTTCAAGACATCTTTTCCAGGTATACCCTGGATATTTCAACAAGACAATGCAAAACCACAATCTGCACACATTAAAAAGGCATGGCTGAAGAGGGTGTGGGTGCTAGACTGGCTTGCCTCCAGTTCCAACCTGTCCCCAACAGAGAATGTGTGGTGCACTTTAAAATACAAAATACGACAACAAAGACCCTTAACATCCTGTGAAATAAGCTATAATTGTTCTGTTAGTTTGCCATTGCAATGAGTAATTGTCAGCTTGTGTCAACATAAGTAAAACGTGGCTAGTAATTAGCGAGACAGCTCAATATTGGTTTATTCATGTAGCTGGCTCTCAAATGATAAACTGTAAGCTGTTGTTCTTTTTAGCTCTGTAATCCACGATTATGTCCAGTCATCACTGGAAAACTGGATAACTGAATAACTGTATGTTCTACCATGTCAAAGAGCACATAAGCAGGACTATTTAAGATTACTTAACCTTGTGAATCCAACAAGCCCAGTACCGTCCCCTAACCCAGAAGAAAGCCACTTGTTTGAATCCGCCCCTAGAGGAGCTATGTCGTGTTCAGGTCCCCACTGGCAAAGTCATTTCATTAATTTCATTCAGTGTGTATAACTAGAACTTTTTTTTTTTTTTTACAAAACTGGTGGGATATATGCTTCCATGTCTTGTTAGCTACATTAACCTCATAGTTTCAGTGCAGAATTAAAGACCTCAGACATCAAACATGCCTGATTCACTACATTCGGAGTATGGGGAAAACTGTGTAAATTTGTTTTTTGGCTGAACTATCGCTTTAATCAGATCAGAATGTGATGCAGATCTGGCTCTGGCAGCTTGTCCTTGACAGATGTGATGGAGAGATCCATGGTCTGCTGTAATACTCACTTCAGTCCGGGTCAAAATGGGAAACAGAGAACTGCTGCACCGTTTAAGCTCTTTTTACAGTACTCTGTGTGGATAAAATCAATTGGCTGAAGGTGCTATGGAAGATCATTCTGGAGCCGGTTTTGGGTATTTTGGGGTATTTTGGATCAACACTTGGGGCAGTCAAGTCCAAGATTCACTGCAAATGCAATAAAAACAGAAGAAAATGTAGACTGAGTTCAGAAAGCCTGGGACGTAGTGTTACTTTTGGAAGACACTTCCCTTTAAGAGACAGTACTGATAAAACATACTATGTGAGATTCAGTGACGATTTTGATCATTTCTAAACATTGTAATTGATGTGATAATTTAAGAATAGTTGTGGAATGAAGTTGCTTATAAAATGCCATCCATATCTAAACCAGGGGCCACCAGTTTTATCTGCAAAGAATGTGGGTATTATTTTAAGGCCTGGTGGAGAGTTGTGTGTCATTTGGATTGACTTTGATTGTTAGTTTGGTTCATTAGACTATTACTTGCTTTCTTGTGTGTTGCTAAATGGAATTATGTTGAAACGAATAAAGACATGGTGGAAAAAGGGCTTTAGTCAGATGCCACTATCAATATGGCATTACAATATAAAAATCTTAACAAACTGCAGATCAGATTGCAAAGCGCACATGATAACTGTATTCCTAAACAGCAGTATGAGGATAATGAGGTTTAGACATGTTTGACAGTGTCTCGAGATACTGATCATAATCATGCATAAAAAACAAGGTGAATTTACAGGTACGGTTACAACTAGAAAAGTGTTTTTCCTAAAGAAGATGCAGAGTGATTGCGCAGCTTAAGCCTGTTGCTAGCCGGTTGCTAAGGTGTTGCTAAGACGAATGGGAATCTATGGGAGGAACGAGGGATGAGTAAACAACACGTGGGTGTAGGTTAAAGGAAACAGTAGGGTTTGGGCAGGGCCAAAAATGAATGGAACTGTAGAGGAGAAACGAGGAATGAAGAAAAAAAAAAAGATGAACAGAAGAGTGCGGGTGAGACCAACATTGAATTCATGCTTGAGGGTCTCCCCTGACATAATGTATGTGAAACGAATTCTGTCTGCAGTGATCAGGCCAAGGTAAGACATGTGCAGACGAGGCTAAGAAAAAGGTTTATTTACCAAATCACAAGACAAGGCCGAAGTCAAAAAGCAAGCAAAGGGTCGAAATACAAATGCAAAAATACACCAAAGGGACATCCAAAATCAAAGTCCAAAAAAACAGAGATCACAGACATTAGAAAGACTTGATATGTACTGAATACACAGATACAACACTCTGCAAAGGGTTAGACAATGCAAACATCTTAAAGAGACCAGAAACAGGTGACACTAATCAGTAATCAGGTGAGGTCAATCTGGGATAGGTTGCTGGCTGCCTACTCACCCTACTGTCACATGCTCACCCAGGGTATCCTGGGAAATGGAGTCCCCAGTGCCTAGGCTCGGTACTGAGCCAGAGGGATGCGTGACACTGTCCATCAAGCAGAAGTATAGTAGATAGCCATGTCATTTTCTGCCCCATTCATTCTTGTTGGGAAAAAATTGGAAAAAAACAAAGTCGAAAAAAAAAGCTGTATACAAGCACACCATTCCCTAACATTCTTTTGGAACAGTGTCGATATCTTGAAAACTGCAGGACTATGACTGTAGGACAAAAAATCGCTCAACCAAGAAGAAGAAGAAGAAAGAGGAAAAAGAATAATTGTCCAATTTCTATGGACAATAACTTTGACACTTCTAATAGAAACCACTGGGCTAGTCATGGCCTTTTGTTCTTTTCTAAGAACAGTGAACTAGGATGAATGAAATTGCCCGCATTATAGCTGCAGAGCTTAGGGCGAGAAAAGTTGAAATACTTCTATAAGCTTATAATTCAGTAGCCACAGTACTGTGCAGAAGTCAGATGGTGCCTTCAAGTCCTGCTCAGAAGTTCCTGCTTATGACTTGATTGGTGTTTACATGCTTTTGGTCAGAAACAAAATAGACGCAATGGAAATAATACGTTTTTGTATCTGTTAGTTTTTCTTTCATTAAAGTGTCAAAGTTTCATTACTATAACAGAGTGATAAACAGTTGAGTATCCAATCAAAAGCATCCCATAATACACTATATGGACAAGAGTATTGGGACAAAACCCTTTATAATTGAATTCAGGCATTTCACCCAGTACCATTGACACAGGTGTGTAAAATCAAGCACCTAGTCCTGCAGTCTGCCTCTACAAACATTTGTGAAAGAATGGGTCATTCTAAAGAGCTCACTGAGAAAGAGCATGGTACTGTAATAGGAAACCTTCCCAGAAGAGTGGAAGCCGTCATAGCTACAAACTGGGGACAAACTCCATGTTAATGCCAATAAACAGGATGTCATGAAAGCTCTTATAAGTGTAATACTGTATAAATGTTTCCCAAAACTTTTGTCCTATTATATATATGTATGTGCCTTTATTTGTATTTTCATCCATGGGTGATACTAGCCTGCAGCCTGCAGGATACAACCAGCTTACAATACAAGTATCAACAGCCATTATTGTTTTTTGTTGACACATCACCAGCTCTCACTAATGAACATGACATTGTGGTGGTGTTCATGTGCGCTCATCTTGTAAACATGATATTTCAGTTGTTTTTTGAGGAGCTATTTCTGAGGAGATGAGATATAAGACAACTCACTTGCATAAGGAGGAGAAAAGGCCAGGGAAAATTAAGTGAAAAAAGATGAGTTTCCAAAACTGGGGTTCAAAAATTGATTAAAAGACCCTTCAAAACCTGGTAGGCCACCAAACCTGTCTCCGTCAGATAAATAGTACATTCATCAAGCTCCGCTCTTGCTGCAGATTTGCGAAACCCACAGATGTTTCTGTCCATTGTTCCACTATGAGAAGACAACTTAGTGCTATCTATCTGAAAGGGTGTCAAGAAGCCGTTACTATGAAAAGGAAACAGACAAAAAGAGGATTACACAAAGAAGCTGCGGGTGATCTCAGAAGAATGGACTGACCATCCTCAGACCTCAACATCACTTAACATGCTTGGGATTACTTGAATTGTGAGAAGCAGAAATGCAGCCAACTTAATGGCTGTCTTGACTGGAAATGAAATACATGAAGAATAGTAGTTGATATCTGCACAGTACTGTACTACAACTGAGTTCACACCTACTATTTGTTACACTTAACATTAAGTGTTGACTAACTAACATGAAATTTAGTTAATATGAAGTAATACATTAACAATGGTTAACTAATGCTAAGTAAACATGTGACAACTGTTACACTCATTGTCAAAAGAATAGTCGCACAAACAGTTGCAACCAGAAAGAATCAACTGACAGGAATGAAACTTGATGGGTAGGTTTGACGTTGTGAGACATGCGAATGATTCAAGTTTCACACTCGACCTCGCATGTGATGCAAGCAAGGACAAGCTTTATCACTGTACATGATTGACCCAACAGCCATGATTGCGGACATTCAGTGACTAGTGATGCCCTCTATAAGAAATCCTCTTAGTGGGAGCACTATTGGTAGAGGGTTGCACAACGCAGGACTATATGCATGCAGGCCATTGCGACGACTGCTCTTAACACCACATCAATATCACCAAAGACTGCGATGGTGTCGTTCCAGACTGTGATGGAGTGACTCAGAATGGGTGGAGATGACCAATGAATCCATGTGAGGAGGCACCATGGTCCGCGCCAATATATTGTCACGGGTCACACGCCCAGAAGGCCTTGTGCCACTCCACCTCCACCCCTACTGCAAAACCTGCAGGAACTGTGTGAGAAGATTCAAGCTGCATTGGATGGATTAGCACAGGACACCATTAGGAACCTCCACAACTCCATGCAAATGTGTAATTGTTGCATGTTTACTGAATTTTAGTTAAGCATTGTAACCATTGTTGATATGGTTACTGCACATTACTTCATGCTAACTAATGTATTACTTCACGTTAGTTAGTCAACACGTAATGTAAAGTGTTACTCTACTATGAAGCTGTAGAATCTAGAAGTCAGTTGTTTTAAGGAGTGAAGAACTGAAGTGTGCACCTGTAGAAGGTCCTTGCTGTTTAAGGGGTTAAACTGTCTGCTGTTTTTGGTGTCCTGAAATCTGTAGCACTCTTTCTCAGAATCTGGCTTGGCTGGAATGCTGGCATTTTCTTGTTTCTGCAACAAATTGTCATGCTTCTTGCCCCTGGCACACATACCCTGTCACTTTTTCTCATGCCACCGGTGGTTTCCAGGTTTTTGGCACTGGTGGACAGCAAACAGTCCGTGACTGAGAGTGATGTGCCTTTACATGTTGAGAACCGAGCCCTCTCGGCTCCCACGATTGACTCCACATTTTCAGGCCCCGAATTACCATTCAGGACATGGTCGCTCTTGTATTTAAATACAATGTCGCTGAAGGGCTTTTGATCAAGAGCAGTCGCAGTGACAGGCCGGCGGCTTTTGATGTAGCCCGGCCTGAGTGGCGCATGTTTGGACTTCATTAAGTGATACAGGTTGGACGCAGAAGGGGTGTCTGTTTTCAAGCAAAAGGCTGCAAGTGCACAGGGCGCTAACGCAAAACCCCCGGCTCGGATCCAAACACTCTAACGACCAACGCTGATGAATTATACACAAGCCCAACACATTTGAGGACGGCTTGGTAAACAGAAAACAAAAATCACTCTTCGCCCAAGCTGTATTTATTCTCCACGCTAATGTTTTGGGGGTCGTGTTATGATAAAATCCTGCGAGAAATAATTTTGGCCTATAATCACGTGTCTCAAGGCTTTTATTGAAACTTGGCTTATGACGGGCAGCTATCAAAACACTGGCCGCACTTGTTGAAACAAAATTAGCTGAGCCTTTCTTCTAATTATATCTAAGAGGCTTTAATCATCACTTTGAACATCTTTTTAGCAGTCTGATGAAAAGAGAGCATTTGAAGATCCTGTAAACTTGTGTGAGGGTGAAACACATCTGCCTAATCACTATGTTCAAAGCAGCTTGGACCTTAAAGAACATGAATGGAGTAGAAATGCTACTGCCAGAAGATGCGGAATCTAAATGAAATTTCCTGCAAATGCACATGTTAATTGCCTCAGTTTCCTAAATGGTTCCTGACAATGTGGAACCCTGCCAAAGCCAAGATGTTGCAGTGGGGCGATTCAGAATGGTCAAGTTTCACTGTCACGCCTGTCCTTGTTCTGGTTCCTGCGCCTTCCATTGTCTGGGTGCTGGTTAAAATGTGCAAAAGCATAATGCACAACACCACAACAAATACTCTATAACATTTATGTCATACAAGGGCAAACTTTCCCCAGTACTTTGGGTAATGTTACCTACAAGTTCTAATAAAGTTTAAAAGAAAATCTTTTAGTCTACGGTTCAAAAAACGTTTTATAGATGTTTATAGTTTCAGATAAGGTTAAATGTTACCTAAGACATAACACTTTAACTGCAATGTTCAGAGGATGTTTAGAGGATGCTGTCAGGGCCACAGATTATGTTATACGATAACGAAAGAAGAATATTCTCAGCACAACATTTGGAAGATGTTTTATGGATGTTACTAAGACCTGAGATGACAATCTTTTAGAGAACGTTCTCCTACCTTTAGAAAGAACATTCTGTGAACCAAAAGAAAACTTCCTGAAACTTTCTGAAAGCATTACTGTAACTCACCAGCTAGCTCCCTGACTGAATGACTTGGGGAAAACATTCATGGAACATTACATTTCATATACTCAGAACGTTTTTAGAACAAATAATGTCTAGCTAGGTTGTAACATAATATGTGGTCTTGACAGCATCCTCAGAACTTCCTCTGAACGTTGCAGCTAAAACGGTATGTCATGGTTAACATTTCACCTTATGGGAACATGATCTGAAATTATAAACATCTTTAAAACGTTCTTTGAACTTTAGATTAAAACATTTCAGTTAAAACTTTATTATAAGCTGTAGGTAATGTTAGCTAAAGTTCTGGGAATGTTCCCTGCTAGCTGCGATGATAACAAAGAAGTGCATTCACAGTGCAACATTCTGAAGATGTTTTATAGATGTCACTGAGACCTGAGATGACAGAATGTTTTACAGGACGTTTACAAAGAACTTTCTGGGCACCAAAAGAAAACTTCCCGCTAAAACATTCATGAAACATTACATTACATGTTCTCAGAACGTTTTTAGAACAAATCGTTTCTAGCTTGGGGGCCACCAGCAAGCTCCCTGACTGAACGACTTGAGGAAAATCTCTAATTGTGATTTTTCGGACTAATATTACAATGTCAATTTAAATTGTGAATCATTTCCAGAAATTAAGAATCAGGTCTGTTTTGTTTTGGC
The DNA here is from genome assembly GCA_034552555.1 of Semaprochilodus insignis. Lineage (NCBI taxonomy): Eukaryota > Metazoa > Chordata > Actinopteri > Characiformes > Prochilodontidae > Semaprochilodus > Semaprochilodus insignis. The sequence continues at coordinate 7,765,053 of CM067494.1, forward strand.
CAAGAAGACCAGAACATCTGCTTTCTCTGAATTGAGGTTTCACCTCTAAATGTAATGTGCAAGACTGCCAGTAAGCTGCGGTTGCAATGTCAAAACACATGGCGGTTTGATTAATTCTGATTGGTCTAACTCATCTACATGCAGTTCAAGCTCTGTTAGTAGGTCCTTTTTTAACTAAGACAGCGCTGTTGATAAAACAAACTGTAACTGTAAAAAAATGCCACTCTTGTGATTTGAATACTGCAGTCTCTTAAACTGTGATTTCGGTATAAAAACGATTATTCCTTCAGCCCTAGCTCCCATAGCCAGAATGCCATGTTAACATTAGACTGATTATTAAAGATGTTTCAGCCCGGAAGAGAAGAAGAAAGAGAGAACAGTAAGCTCTGTTTATTTGCTGTTCCATTAGGACAGTTCGGCAGAGTTTTAATCAGGAAGAAGCTTGTCGTAGACCTCAGTTGTTGTGGTGATGTTAATGGTTTTACAGAGTAAACTCTACCACATGTCGGTGGAGTGCAGCGTCTCCTGGCAGATTGGACAGAGCACAGCTATAGCATTCTAATTTATGGCACCCATATGGATTAAATGAAACAATAATTCTTTCAGATTTACAGATTTATGTTCAGTATCAGCTAACAAAAGCCGCCTTTCCACCGCACGCTACAGACTTGACTCAGTTCCACCTTTTTTGGTTTTCCATTAGGCATGACTGGTACCTGGTGTTGGTTTTGGTATCACCCAGATAGTAAGCATATATCGGTCCACTGACTGGATGAGGTTGGCACCCCACTGACTGTTTACCAATACTGGTCAACCCTTGCAGCGCTTAGATTACTGTCCAGCACACAAGATCACACAAGAAGAATGAATGATGAAACATTTAGACTGATATGGGCAGTATTAATTGAGCTACACATACAGAAGTAGTGTCTCTCAGCACGGTGTCGGGCCGCCATATATGTTAACGCAACATGGCAGATGTCTTGGACTTGCTGGTTGACCAGCATACCAGCATCAATACATAACATATGCTGGTTTGCTGCTGACCAGCATAATAACTTCCACTGCTGCTGACCAGCATACCAGCACCTACACTCAGTATATGCTGGTCTTGCTGGTGACCAGCCGTGCTGCTTTATTCTGTCCTTTCCAGCAGGATGTTGACCAAAAGTTGCTTCCATTTTTAGGATGATATTCGAACAGATGCAGTTTCCTCTGTAGTTTAAACCAAAATGGCAACTTGAGCTGGGTTCCCAGATTGGCCAAGATCCTCAGTCCAGCATTAATGTAACTTCCAGTCACAGCAGCCCCGCTACCCCCACGCCTTACAATTTTGCCATGTCACTATGAAAGATATTAATAAAGCAAAACAACGTTTAGAGAAAGAGAACAACGGGCAGTCAGCACAGATGCATTAGCCTCCCTGGAAGTGATAAAGTAACAGACATATATGTTAAAAGGGTTAGATGCAGGAACTCCATTCAGGCTACAGCTCTCTGGTGACCCCCAGTAAGTATCGACACATCCTGCTCCATTTGACCTCTGTAAGTGATCGGCTCGAGGCAGACCATCGCATTACATTCTCTCTCTCTCCTTAAAAGCTCATCCTAAGTGGAATGCACTGTCTGGAGTCAGTCTTTTTAACGCAGCAGTAATAAAACCCCATGGCTTAATGCCCACCGCCTCTTTAAGGCTGTATATTGCTGAGGTCTGTCTCTCCGCTTCTGGAACACCTCAACATTCGTTTAATATGTGTTAGCATGTGCTAGCGTGAGTGTGTGTGTTTGTGTACGTCTCTGTGTGGGAATGGCTGAGGGTAGTGTGTGTCCCAGCACAAATCATGGCAAAAGCAACAGCGTTTAAGATATATGGTATTTATTATCTTCTATAAACTGGCTTGATGGGATTTTTAAAGATTTTATAAACTCCCACCTCATCTCCTCCACATGTAGAAATGAGCCTCATGGAAATGAATGATCACCATCTGCTGGAATGCTGTCTAGGCTCATCTTGTTTTCTTTCTTCCTGCATGTCGGAAAGATCTTCAGAAGCGCCGAACTGTTCTGTGCACTAGCCGTTATCACAGAATGTGCAACAAAGCTACTGGCGAATTATGAAGAACTTTGTGATGTAGCAAGACCAGGTCTTGAAACCTTGTGAAGTTAATAAGAATCAGGTGATTTTGACTGTCCTGGTTATTTGTTTCAGTCAATGTGCTTTAGACCACAATGAGAAAATATTCTGTTTATCTTTAATGTTTAAAGTTCATTTCAGCTCACATTTGTTCATTGTTATGAAGTATCTAATGTTGCGTTTGATGGTTTAATTTTTTGCATTTGTCACCTGCAAGCAAAACTTCTAGTTCAGCTTTTTCAAAACTTGTTGACTGTTTCTGCAAATGGTAACTTTGAACTTTGTGCTAACGCAACATGCCAGACATCTCGGCATGGAGTTGTAGAGGTTCCTAATGGTGTCCTGTGATAATTCATCCCATGCAGCTTAAATATTCTCACACAGTTCCTGCAGATTTTGTGGTAGGGGTGGAGGTGGATGTGGCGCGTGACAACAAACCGTTCATCTTGGCCCTGACAACGGTGCCTCCACACATGGATTCGTTGGTCGTCTTCACCAGGACAAAAGTGGGACTCATCACTGAAGATGACCTGCTGCCATTCTGAGTCTCTCTATGACAGTCTGGCACAACACCATTGCAGTCTTTGACAATGCTGATGTGGTGTTAATGGCAGTCATCACAACGGTCTGTGTGCATGTAGTCCTGTATCGTCAAGCAAATCACTGTTCGGTGAATTTCTACAATCGTTGGGTCAGTCAGCAATAAGGCCTGTCTGTGCTGACGTCACATGCACAGCCGAGCATGACACTTGAATCATTCACGTGTCTCACGATGTCAAACCTACTGACCAAGTTTCATTCCTGTTGCTTGATTCCTTCTGGGTGCAGCTATTTTTTGACGATGAGTCTATATTTAAAGCACATTATTTGTACAAAGTCATTTTTGACCATTCCTATTGGTCCATTGTTTGCAAAATGATTACACAATATAATTAAAAACAATTTCAATCCGTCCTACAACACCAATACATTTCCATTGAATGAACACAATTTTCAATTTTCATAGCCATCGTTCAGTGACAGCAACAGAGCTGGCGTGTTCCAACATGCATATATCATTTTCAGTCATATGGAAAGACATGATTTGCTGACTAACAAAATAAAACGCATCCTCTACAGAGAACACATTTGAATATATCATTTTTCTACACATTTTAGGGCACCGTTTTTACTTATTTTGTTGGGTTTAATATATTGGAACAACAATAAAATGTACAAGGTGCAGTCATTTTTGCAGAGGTAATATTTTATCCTTTAATGTTGTTTTCAGTATTTATTTTAGCCAATAACAGTAATGTAGACCACAGAAAACAACTGTGGAGGATGACAAAAGAATTTTCTCTGGTGAAAAAAAACCTCTTCACAACAGTTAACCAGATCAAAAACACCCTCTAGGTAGTAGGCATGCCTGTTCCAAAGTCAACAATCAAGAGAAGACCACCAGAGTAAATACAGAGAAGTAACCACAAGATGTAAACCCTGTAAGCCTTTAAAAGGAAGACCAGATTAGACAAAAACTGTGCAGTTCTTGAACAACATTATACCTACAGACGAGACAAATATCAGCTTGTACCAGAATGATGGGAAGAGAAGACTATGGAGAAGGGAAGGAAGCCCTCCCTGAAGCACGGTGGAGGTAGTGTTATGGCATAGGCGTGTACGGCATTATGTAATTTCAGCTCCAGCTAAAAGAACTATAACTTTATCGACTTCCAAATATTTAGGAAATAATACCCAATAAATAACTCTAATCATCTCTCCACCATGAAGCCTGTTTTCTGGACTGAAAAACAAGTTTAATCCATTTTCTAACTAGACAATACAGCAGAACGCTCTTTGACAAGTTGCCGGTTTGGAGATGGATTGTTCCCTATTGTATTTTTTTGAAACCGCACTATCAACTGTGGTTTAACTCCCAGTCTCACATTTATAACTCACAATCTGTTACTCATTGGTGTTTTCTTGTGCTAGTGTTGCTTTGATGTATGGTGTTCAAAACCGACAGGTGTAGTCTGCTGATAAACGGACATGTAGCGCACCACAGTGCATGGTCTTCACGGTGGTCCTTATCTATCAGTCATGCGAACCCTGAGATAGATTATACTGTCATAGGCTGCTACAGTCTCAGTGTTTGAGGCCCGGTTGGTATCTTGCAAAGCTCGGAGGGCATCTGGTTCTAATCGGATCAAAAAATAGCGCAGAAGACAGAGCAGCCCTGCAGAAACTTTAACCCGTGGGGTAATCATTCCTCTAATATCCTGTGCTCGACGCAATTCATTCATCCAAATGTGTTTCAGAGAACCTACAAAGACATATGTTGAGTAGCCCCTTCTGAGAACAACATGAAAGCCTGCCTAGTAACATTCTCTGCGGTTTGCATGGAGAAAACCTTCCGGGATTTGCAGATATGATCAAATCAGTGACTGATGTATGGTAAAATTAATGATGGTAAGTCATCAGCAGTGGTGACTGGAATAGATAGTTTGAACCGGTTGAGTCTTTGAATGTATTCTGAATGGAAATTACGTATGTACAAAGGAGCCCACAAGCTTCAAATAAAGGCTTGATGTTTACTGGAGAACAGCTAGCAACGGACAGTGTGGATCTCCTCTGATTCGTCCATTGATTATGACAAAATATCAGTGAACTTTTTGACCCTTTTATTAAGGGGCAGTAATTGCGTATCTGTTTGAAATTAAGGAAACAGTCAAGTGCTCCACAGTGGAAGCCGTCTGATAATCATTAAAGGGTGGTGAAACCAATTCAGAGCAATACAAGTTCAGATGAGTCATTGAAAGTGATGTGGGAAGCGAAGCGTTTTTATGCCCATGTGTGAAGGAAACATTCCGAGACAATGAAGTCTGGATTGGAAACGAGGGAGAAGTCGTGCGAAACCCGGCTACATCTGCGCGATAGGCATTCCATGGCACTTCACACATCTTCCCAGCCGGATGCCTGGAACCTTACAGCGTCTGGAAATGGGGACTTTTCTTTTGGTCTACTCAAATCGCTGTTGTTACGATCACACCGCCAAACGGGAAATGGAGTAGTGCACCTTACATGACCTGACATCAGAGATGCTCACTAGTCAGTTTGTATGACTGAAATTAAAGTGTGAATGTAAGTCAGGAGTACAAGTGATCCTTCAGGTTCGGTCCACAAAGTCGAATGATTAATTCATCTACGGAAGTGATATGTTTCTGTTGTAATCAGGGTTTTAATCCAAACTGGCTGCTCTACACGCATGCCTTACATGTTCAAAACACTGGCCCTTCCGTTTTCTGCCAATTCAAAACGGATATTTTTCTGAAGCATTTTTAGCAGATATGCTTCCACTGCAATCAAGGTCTCTATATACACTGGCTTCTTACGTCCATGAAAATGTGGACTCTTTCAGCCTGACACTTTTATTTTACTTGCAGAACCTAGGAGCCAATGCACACTGATGCTTTTCCGAAACGTTTTTAATTCTCCGTCTTACAGAAGAGGTACACTTACATTTTGGGGTTTGCTAGCCCAAACCTGCTGTGTCCTACCTGCTGTGTTTTTAACTTGCAAAGAATATTGGCCAGTTGGCACAGGATGCCTTTCTGGAGCATTTTTAGTCCATTTAACAGAACGGATGCACTTTTTATTGTTTTGTTCCACACTGGTTGTGGTAGACGTGTGTCTAAACGTGTGTGTACATCCATGAAAATGCAAGCTCTTTTGTGCATGTGAGAGAAGCATAGACACAAGATATCCAGTCAAACCACAGCCTATGTATTAGTGTTCTAGACTATATTTACAATAATAGTTTGCTACAATGAGATGATCCTGTTCAACTAGTAGATGAAGAGGAGCTTCTGTACAGTCATCCCTAGTGGTTTAAGCTGGTCTTTGGTAGTGTCTGGTGCTGGTTTAGTTGGTCACATAGCTTTGTCATACTGCTTGACTAGCATACCAGCATCCACATGCATAACATATGCTAGTTTTGCTAGGTGTATATGCTAGGTGACTCACAATGCTGGTATTCTGTTTTTTTCTCTAACAGGAATAACAGTGTGAGAAGCTCTAAAATAGATCTGCTAACTGAGCAGTCAAGTTTTAGACTTGTTGCAAAATGGTTTACTTAGACAAGTAACAGAAAAAGAGCTGATATTCCTGCCTGAAGTGTTGGGGGAAGTACATACTGGATGCACAGTCACTCATGCTTCATATACACTATGTTTACGTGACACTGATGTGACCCGTCTGGGGTGAATTTGGTGTTAGGATGCTCCAGAGCATCCCAAACTATTAGCAATGCCTTCTTATGGAGGCCACACAAGTTATGTGTGCAGTTGAATGCCTCTGTCACCAGTGGGTGGACTTTAAAGTACCTTAAGTATGTCAGTATTTAGAAGGTCTGGGTAGTTTTGGAAATATAATATATTTTTCCTGGTAATGAGGCATCTTATCTACTATCTATTTGCTGAATGACACAGTGACCCTTATTTTGAACATATAGTTGTCAGTGTTGCACTTCTCTGCTTGAAAAAAGCATACACCAGCTAGTCACCAGCAATACTAGCAAAAGTTATGCTTTGGAGGTTGGAATGCTGGTCAAGCAGCAGGACCATACATGGTGATCAGCTAAACCAACACCAGACCAGCATAAACAAGCTTAGATCAGCATCCAGTTCATTTTTATTAAACAGGGATGCTAAACCAGTAAACAGTAATAGAAAGACATCTGGCAATTTTTGCTACTACTTGTCAACTTGTTTACAGCTGCTTAATAAACACAAACGCTCATTTTTGAAAATAATATACCCTATAAGTAGAAAAACTTGAGAGCTAGGGTTGGAAAACTGTGGAAAACTGTCTAATCAGGAAATGTTTTTCCTCTGTGGTATATTGGTAGATATCGTGATTGAGCTCTCCTATTGATTAGGACTTCAAGGGCTGAGGAGAAGGCCTAATGCACTATATTAATTATCAGCATAATTCTGATGTTACAGATGAATCAACCAATCATGTTTCTATTTCAGTTTTGTGACTATAGCTACCTGGGCAGATATATACCAGCCTCTCTACAGAACGAGTCACTGTGCAACTGCTGCAATGTGCTTATGTTCCTGTCACACATTTCAAGTAATGTCTGTGATTTAATTTAGAACTGCCAATCTTAGCACTAAAAAACTGGCTACTAGCATCCTATGGGTTGTAGAAGAAGTTAGCATTATCGTAGCAGTGGGTTATTTCCTCAAATTTTGAGTTTTGACTTTTATGACTTAAATTGAAGGCCACTAACATTTGGTTCGCCACTGGCATCTGCTTAGAATCTGCTTGTCAAGCCCAGTTCAAAGTAAAACAATCATTTAAAAAAGAAAGATACCCCAAAAGAGCCGTGGCTGATGCCATGTTACATTGATAAACTGTCAGTTTTTAATGAAACTAAGTTGTGACTGAAATGAATTATGAAGCCTGGCAAGAGATTCTTGTGCTCAGCATGTCAGAAGGAAAACATGGGATTAAAATCAATTTTGCGCTGTTAAAAAGTGTTGTTAATAATCTTGGCTCCAAAGAGTCTCTTTATTTAAAGTCTGAATCAAGTCTGACGTCAACTGAGGACAAGGATCAAGAGGAATCTTGAAACGGTTTATGTGTGGCTTAAGCATAACTCTAAGTCTGAGTCATTGACTCAAGTTTCTGTTGCATTCTCTGTTCTATCAAATTCTTAAAAGAACAGTTTTACAGATATAAACACTACATTCCCCAGTTAAGCAAAAAAGTTTATTTACTACTGATTGTCTGCTTTAGGCGTTCGTGATTAGCATGGCTAACAATGAGGGGTCCACAGGACCAGATTTCGCAACAAGAATACACATCTGGGGACAACCTGTTAAAACCTTTGGTGCTGGACTGGGGCAAAATCCTGTATATCCCACCCCATGTAGTCTGTGATCTGCAATTGATAACACAGGGGACACATGCTAGCTGGTAAAATGCTCTCATTAGCTTCTTCATGAGTTTAAAATCACATACCTTACTACAGATACTACAGATACTACACATCCTACACGGGGGGTGGGGGGTGGGGGGGTCGCGGGGGTAGGATTTGGTATTGTGAGACATTCGAATGATCAAAAATCACTTAGCCACTCGTGACATAAGCAAGAACAGGCCTTATTGCTGTAGACATTTAGCATGAGTCAACCTGTTAGTGCCTACACCATTGGCACAATGCAGGTCTAATACGACTTCTCTTAACACCCCGTCAACATCGCCATGGACTGCAATGGTGTTGTGCTAGACTGTTATGAAGTGAAAACGACCCATGAGTCCGTGTGTGGAGGCACCATGGTCAAGCCATGATGTAAGATTTTAGTCCGCACTGTTATTTGTAAGTTATCAGATAAGTTTTCAGACATCACCAAGCTATCTGCATTTCTGTGGTAATTACATAGATGTCTATAACTACTAGCCTAGCTGGTGAGGTGGCTTTCATATGCAAATACAGGAGAGATGGAGGTGTATCATTTCGACCCTTCAAACAATCGCCTTGTCATGGCACGGAACAGAAATTTTTGGCATTCTTCTTTAATCCCAGCGAGTGATGTAAAAGACACTTTGAAACCCGATTTGAGCGATCAGACTTGTGTGTTCTTATGGTGGTTTCCAGAAGCCTGAGACCACCATGAAAATCTTTCTTAGTTTTACATTTTTTAAAATTTTCTAAAAAAAAGAAAAATAAGAAGCCAAACTAAGAAAGGTAACAAAAATAATATGAAGTAGGAAGATTTATAGATTGCTGCCCATATTTAAGAAGATTTGTGACACTGACCATGTTAATGACTCTCAGGTGGACTTGAACTGCTGGTTGCAAGTTTAGTACAAATTGTAGAGACTTTGGCAGCTTAAGTGCATGCTGTCAGTAAAGCAAAAGCAAGACATATTATGCACAAAGAAATTCCAAAATTGTTCAAAATTCATTAATGTCTACTTTTTAATATAATTAATAATAATTAAAAATAAATTAATAAAGTAAGTAAGTAAAAATAAATAGTACACAAATAATAATTAATTAATAATAAAAACAATTATAAATAGTATAATTTGTAATTAAACTATTTGTACTAATTTAGAAAGGAATACAAGCATTTTCACTAGTGGTCTCAGACTTTTGGACCCCACTGTATGTCTCTAGCAGAACAATATTAATTACATGCCATTCATTCAAAACAGACATTTCCTCTGTGTGGATTATCCATGTCCATCACTTGATGTAATATGGATGGGTCTGCATGTGTGCTACCTGTGACGGCTAATTGCCTGACTTGAGCAGTGTGAGTGCTAATGACATGAACTCAGCAAACAATCTGTCAAATCAGTGACAGTGACAGTCTTGCTGTGATTGGCTATTTCTGTCTAAATAAATATCTATAAACGACTGTTGAGATTTCCTTGTACTTATCAGTCAGTACAGAGTTGTTTGAGTAATAAGCAAATGAATCCTATTACTATTTGAGATGAGTAATTAATCATTCGTAATTGATTACTGGTTGTGGTGGGAAGATCAATTAACACATAGTGTTTTGCTACAGTGAATAACTGTGAGTGTTTTTTAATTTAGCTCATACGAAATAAGAAAGCTTTGGAGAGACGAGCTACAGTGATCATAACCACATGGACAATAATTCTGGATTATTTTAGTAATCAGCAATAGTTTGATCCAACTGCCTCACAGTTTTGACATGTAATTTGCAACATGCTATTAGAACACAGTGAAACTGCCGACATTGTAAGTAATGTAAGCCTTCTATCATTCCAGCTGAAAGCTAAAGAAGCAAAGCCGAAAGCCTGTTGTGCTTGATCGGCCCCACTTGACGCAAGTAGAATAGTCAAGTTTTGATTCTGTCAAACAATTTCTAATTGCCACATTGTTTATTACGTCTTACTGACAATTTGACACTGTTGTAACATGAAAGACCATCTCATATCAGCCAGTTTGATCAGATATATAAGACGTTTCGTATGATTTTGTGGTAGATTAGACTTTGTTCTCATGCAATATGCAGTTGCCTTGTGTGGACCCCTCTGACCCCCAAAAGCAACACCATGGGTTCACGTCTGTTGTTCCCTCTTAACAATACGTCCGTGTCTGTGTGCTGCAACATTTGTATTTCATTTGATGGCAAGAGGAAAGAGCAACAGCTTGACGAATGAGGCTGAAATCACTGTCATCGCTCAACAAAAGACCCGTCTAGTCCTCACAATGGCCTCATTTTCCTAATAACTTCCAGTCGCTCATAAAGAGAGAAAGAGAGAAAACAGCAGGGGATGGGAAAAGTCCACGACAGCAGATGAGCTTTTAAATATGCCCTTATGGCCTACAGTAAAACGATTTAAGCCAAAAATCGTCCTTGGTTAGGATAGACTCTTGGACAGACATCCTTTCCGTGTAAAGATAAGGCTGTTCAGGTGTGGATGACTGACAGTTAGACTTTCATTTTTGAAATACATTTGATTCAATATATCACAAATGTGCAACAGAAGATGCATTGTATGTAGGGTTTCTCACCCAAAGGGTTTGATGCCAATGCAATGCAATCAGAGTAAAACCCTCTCAGTCATGACAAAATATGTTGTGTTCCACCTTAAATCCTACAGCTAATACAGGCACAGGAATATAACTGCAGCACCACGTAAGATGAAATGATAAATTTGCTGGCAAATAAGCTGGAGAACAGAAAGCCAACTTCAGCTCCCACATCTTTAACAAGATCCTGGACAACTTTAATTCAGAGTTGTCAGTTTGCTCTGCGTGTTTCACTCAAACCAGACAGTTTCTCAAACCTTGGATGATATGGAGAAGCTTCACTCAGCGACTGTCACTGAAGAGACTAAAGAGAGGAGCAGTTCCACATTTATTAGCATCACAACCCCAGCACCAACCTGTAAGTAGCAGTCAGGCTGTGTGATTGTATCAGTGTTTGCTGGTTGAAGCAGATCATCTTTAACTGAAGTATCATAGTGAGGAACAACATTAATCTACTTTGTGTTGATGTTAAGATTAAAAGCATGTATAAGTAACTTCAGCTAGTATAATAACTAGTATCAGTAACGTTATCGGCTTACAAGCTCCAAGTAACTATCATAACTAACTACATAGTCTGGCCATCTAGAGGTTCTTTTGCTGTCTGTGTCTATTTCAATATGCTGTTTCTGTGTAGTGAAGCGTTGTAGTGTCTTGCTGTAAGCAACCAGTCACAGCAGAGCTCATCAAATGATTCATTCTAGGACCAAAGGGATGTGTAAAACTACATTTGGGCATTTTTCACCCCAACCAAAGTTACATACCTTCTATGTAGACATCAGAGAACAATTAAAAATGCTGAATCTAGGCATTCTATAAAGCAGAGATGGACACAAAAGCACCAGTTTTATGTAGTTGCTAAAACATGATAGGTTTTAGTGCATTTGTTCTGAGTGGATTAAGAATTCACTGAACTCACTGCAAATTTGTCTATTCTATTTATTTATTTTATGAAGATATGTCATCAGCAGACTGACAAACACTGTTCTGTTGTAGAGTGTTGTTCAGTGACTTTGGTGGCTATGCTCACAACACAGATTTATTTCTGGTTGCCTTTGTCGATAATTTAGTGAAATATACTTACACAAATTCTGAAAATCAGTCATGGCATGCTTGGCATACACAATTTCGCTTCTTTAAAAAAACTTAAAAGAACTTCTTTTGAACCTTTGCCCTGGAAGTACAAGGCCAACGTTGTTAACAAACAGTAAAGGTCAAAAGTCACCCAAATCTTTTCTGTACATACATCCCCAAAACTTATCTCAACCAATTTAAACAAAATACAGGCCTTCAATAGGGTCCCAAAGTCTTGTTGATTTGGATCAGGACACAGTGTGACTTACTGTAAGCTATCCAAATAGACAGAACATACAATAAACCTTCTGTAATGTGAAATCTCTAGTGGCTAGTGGCTCTAGTTTTACATAAGAGTGACAAAATACAATATGATGAAGTACACCAATGCTAAATTAATAATTTATTATTAAGAGTAATCACAGTGAAGAGTTCTTCCACCAAACAATTTTGGTTATTCACAGTATGTAACAGCTGCAAAGCAATATAATGGTCTTATTACATGAACAGCACAATGATATTTAAGAACTCAGTACTTTAATACAAATTTCAGTTCTGTTTTAACTGTCTTGTCAATGTATTTGCCTTTTCCTGAAAAGTTACCTTTGTTTTTACAGGAACGACAGTCTGCTTGTCTACTGGCACTTTGTCTTTAACAACTCCAACACAGACACTTATTTCCATACAAAAGTTCAAGAACGTTCCTAAGAAGCTAAACAGTGTCCGCGGATATCAGCATGCTGTACCTTCAGTTTAACGAGTGTTTGTAACTCCATGGTGGCTTATGGGATTGACCCAGAGGTTTCTGATCCTCGGAGCGCTCTCTTCCTCTAAGTGGAGTGGGGATAAACTCCCACTGAAATCCAATCCTGCGAAAATCCTCAGGGCGTAAACAACTTGATCCTCGCAGGGGCAATTTTCACTCCACAAAATAAACGAGACCCCATTACAATAACGCAAGGAAGTGGAACATCAAAGAGGGGCCAGGGGAAACGGGAATGAATTAAGGAAGATAATAGAATCTGACTAAATCATGCACGACATTGGAGTCTTTTAAAAAATGATTACCCCATAGGAGGTATCCTGTCGGGCTGTTGCAAGAGGAAGGCACTGGAATGCTGGAAATTAATGAGGCCGACCACTAAATGCACATTCAGTAGTTTTTGGCTGGAGGCCACTATAAAATTAGGAAATGAAGAGGTGTGCAAGGTTACTTCCTTTCTATTGCAGTGGCTTTCTCTTTCTATTCACACATCCATTTGTGTGCCTGAAGGATATGTATAAAATGAGAAAAAGCTTAGAAAAGCCAACTGAAATCACCTCTTACTAACTCCATTCATGGCCTCAGTGAATAATCAATGTCAGTTGGGGAGCTGAGCTAAAGTAACTATTTACTTAAAAATTACTGTGTTGAAATGAAGCCAATCCAGCACTGGGTCACCATATAACAGCACACGTGCTGGGATAACCTAAACCCAGCATTGTTGGGTTATATGAATGACCCAACAGGCTACGTCATTAGACACTCATCATCTAAAGAATAGCTGCACAAATAGTTGCACCCAGAAGGAATCAACCGACAGGAATGAAACTTGGTGGGTAGGTTTGAGATTGTGAGACATGTGAATGATTCAAGTTTCACGCTCAACCACACATGTGACGTAAACAAGGACAAGTCTTGTCACTGTACCTGACTGACCCAACAGCCACGATTGTGGACATTCAGTGAGCAGTGATGCCCTCTATGAGTCATCTTGTTAGTGGCAGCACCATTGGCAGACGACTGCAAAACACAAGACTACATGCACACAGACCATTACAACAACAGCCCTTAACACCACGTCAGTTTTGCCAAAGACCGCAACGGTGTCATTCTAGATTGTCATGGAATGACTCAGAATGGCAGTGGGTCATCTTCAGTGAGTCCCGCTTTTGTCTTGGTGGAGACGCCCAACGAATCCGTGTGTGGAAGCTCCGTGGTTAGCGCCAAGTTAAACGGTTTGTTGTCACACATCACACGTCTAGAAGGCCTGGTGTTACTCTACCTCCACCACTACTGCACAATCTGCAGGAACTGTGTGAGAGTATTCAAACTGCATGGGATGGATTATCACAGGACATCATTAGGAACCTTTACAACTCCATGCAGAGACGTCTGGCTAGTTGCGTTAGCAAACATGGCGGCCTGACACCATACTGAGAGACACTACTTCTGTATGTGTGGCTCAACAAATATTGCCCATATAATTTATTGTTCCTGGTAACCTTTATCTTCCTTCCCAATAGCATTGCAATCCCACACTTCCTTCTGGGTGCAATTATTTCATCCCATCATTTGTTCTTGATAGCTGTTTTGATTGGAAATGAAAAAACTAAGGGGTGGTCCTGAGCTTTGCACTGAGCTTTGCCCCCCCGGCATTCCAGGATGTTGAGTTGTATATATTGAGCATTAATATTTACAATACAGAGTTTGGAGGGGTAAACACTTGATTATGCACACCCCACACCACAGAACAAAACAGGAACATAGTTTAAGACCAGTCTGAAATCAGGACACCCTTTTGCGATTTACGGGAACGATTAGCTCAGAGCTGATTATCCTGCAACATAGGCATAAGACCTTAAACATACTGTGTTGTTGCCTGATCGTATCTTAGGCTAGCACTCTCAATTATGCTAATATCAAACCATTGGTATTTATGTAAACATAGATACTGATGGTGCTAACACAATATCACTGTAATGAATAAAGGTCATTCCTGAGCTGCCTAATGCACTGGACATTATAAATTCTTGCCCACCAATAAGATCAGAAGCGTCACGCAAGGCTAGATGAAGAGCCGAGCATGCAGGTGGATTTCCTCTGAGCGGTCCTCTAACCAACACCTCGCTCCACTGGGAGCTGTCAACTTGAGCATGAACCACCTCCTTGATCGGTTTTGCAATCATAAACAATCATCTGTGGAGCCAGGTGGCTCAGCTATTAACCGTGTCTTTGGAGCTGTGAGGGCTTGTGGAGGACTCCTGAAGTGCATCTGCTTCACATGGGCATCCATTAGAGCAATATAAACATCACCTCCTTTAGCTCGAAGCACTCAGGTATTTGTTTATCTTCCACAATGGTATATTTGCTTCGGTTGACAGCGCAAAGCTTATCGTGTTACATGGCCTTGGCATTTATGATTTCAACATGTCTTCTGGAGAGCCTGAGATTAGTATTTAATGGTTTAATTAAGTGCTTCCAAGGAACGCTTCGTGACTTTCCAGCATGTACGGAGAACGTCAATGGCCTTAGACCTTTTCTAAAAGGAAAACGTTGTATGTCAATGTTCATGCAGGAATAACCTGAAAAGCAACAGCTCCACAGGGGTTTGTGGCACTGGAGACTGTGGATTTGTCGATCTGTTTTAATCCCTATGACCTGTAGCTGTGTTTTTACTGCTCCTGCTGTTGAATATCAGTTCACGTCAGTTTACTTTGGTATTTTAACACCTGTTGTGATTCCTCTAGTCCTTTTTGTTCTTGTACTTCTGTAAAATTGCAAAATCATTTGGAGCATTTGATGGCCCATAAGGACTATGGACACAAACTCTTTTAAAACCACTTTTCTTCTATGACTCCCCAAAGAACACTTCAATGCAGGGTTCTTTAAAGGAGCATTTTATAAAGTGACACAACCTGTCAAATTCATTCTCCAAACAATAGGGCAGCAATGTATAACAATAAAATGCACTGTCTTCTCCTCCTGCTTCAGTTCTTACAACAATGTTGTAAATTTGTCTTGTTTTGATTCGATTCATATCATTTCTTTTCATTGCTGTCAAATGTGGATTCATCTGCTAAGAGCTTCAGTCATTGTTGCATTTACTCTTATTTTCATTGGCTACCTGTCCTTAAATGATCTAACCAGGAGCAGAACCTTCAACATGACTGACAAGAGGTTGAAAACATGCCCTCAGGGCAGCAGCGCTACTTCTTTATGCTAACTTAAGTAGATTTCTCTGCAACACAGTACTGTCAGAACAGTTATTTCTGCACATTCTGTTGATACTATTAGATGATTTGAAAATGTTTTAAACTACAAATCTTACATGTTGCTCCTTTGAAGAACAATTTTTATAAATATGATATATCCACTGAAATATTCTACAATAATTTGCATAGAACTGTACTTCTAAGCCAATCATGATTTAGAAACCTATTTTTAACTCGTCACTGAAGATGACCCGCTGCTATTCTGAGTCACTCCATGACAGTCTGGCATGACACCATTGCAGTCTTTAGTGAGGTTGGCGTGGTAACATAAGTTGAATCCTTTTAAAGCCAGGTAGCACACTGTGATTGGCCAGAGTAATGAATGAATGAGTGGCGTAGCATCGGAGTCTTCCTGGCAGAGCTTGCATTTTCACTGCAGCAATCATGATGATCATATTAAGTAAGCAATAACTTAAAAATGACAAATAAGGGCATTCTCTGAAGACATAGGAAACAATGAGAGCTACTGCAGTACACTGCAGCAATGAAAGTGTATGTAGAAACATGGCTACTTTGTGAGAATTCCAGAACACAAGTGCCTTATTAGTTTGCATGTCCTTTTTGTACCATACACTAGATTGTTCAGCAGTTTTAGTAACATAACAGAAGCGTGCTTACATGATTTGTGAGAGCTGTGTTATGTCTCATACCATAAATGACATATACATAACGTGATCATTTCAGTTGTGACTGACATTAAAAAAGCTGTTTAAACATTATTCAGCTGACATACCCAATGAAGACAATCTGAAATGGGCAGTGAGATTTAACCACCTTCTCTTGAATACAGTCATAAAGGTCCAGCACTGTCCAAAAATGACCACAGACTTCTCTCTCTAACCAGCCAAAATTACAGGATATGGATCTGCCCCAGCGACAAGAGTACAGACACCGATACATTTATTTTTAAACCGATTGGAACAAGGATACACTGAGCAGTCCCAAGAATACCACCTTTGTGCGGCCCGCTGTAGACAGCAGAGCTTTAGCTATAGACAAATTCCAGCCCCTGAATTAAAGCTTTTCATGGATCCTGTTACCACCCCAGGTTACAGACTCTGGAGCACTGCCATTTTTCTATAGGAAATTTGAAAATGATAATGATACATGTCCCCAGCTGGGGGTGGTTGGGAACATGGAGGGGTGTGTGGTGTGGTGGCGGGGAGGGGATTGGGGTCGATGGCTCAGAGCCTGGGAGACAAGTTCTTATGCCAATAACGCTTAAGCTGTAAATCGTTTATTTCCTCTGTCGCTGACAGAAATGGCCTGGGCTTTGGTGAAGATTTACAAGTTTGACTCCAGACGGACAGAAAAGTGTTCAATGGCTAAGGGCTCATTGCTAATATGTGACCTTTTTGTGAATGTCACAAATCGGAACTGAGCTGGATGGTGAAGAATGCATGCTAATTGCTAATATAAAATCTGTATAGAAATGCAATGAACAGCCATCGCCAAGAGAGCAAACATCAGACACCAAAACTATTTAAGTGAATTAACTGAACTGAATTCACTGGACCGCCCATGCTCCGCCCACAAATGCATCCTTAAAAGGTGGCAATGGGTTGATTGCAAATTACATCATGTCATTGTGTTGCTGAAGCACGAACTGCAGATGTTTGCACTGTTCACAGTTGCTCAATATCGATCTAACCGAGAAACCACAGGGGGTTTTATATGAGTACCAAAAGTTACTATTCAAGAAGTGGTCATCTGCGGTCAGGAAAAGCGATTGTTTTAAATCTATCATCAGTGCACATACACAGATAATAAAGGAAGTGGAATTTGTCAGTTTTCCTGGGCCACCTTTACTGGTGCAGCAGCTGACAAAATGTAACTGCTGTACTATTTAAGGTGGAACAGGAAAGTTCAGCCAAGAAGTCAACTTTAGCTTACAGTCAGGAGGAGTGATCTGTGGGTGCACACTGGGGGTAGATTTAAAACCTCTCTTAGGTAAACAACAATAACATTAATGTGAAGTGGCCCTGTGACATTGAATGCTTGTTACTAGGTTAATCTGCAGGACAGTTAAAGAAAACCAAACCACAGTCATTTGGTGTAGCACCTTGGTACTGAGGTCAACCCAACCACTGACAAAAAATATGGTACAGTTCTGTTTTCCTTTCATTTGTTTTGTATGTAGAAGGTAGTTGATGATATCTACTGCCTGGTTAGCAGGCATCTACATCATCTACATGACCACATCCAACTATTCTGTTTTGATTTTCTATAAACACTCATCGTCAAAATTAGTTGCACCTAGAAGGAGTCAACTGACAGAAATAAAACTTGGTGGATATGTTTAACATTGTGAGACATGAGAATGATTCAATTTTCACTCCACCTCCACCCCTACCGCAAACTATATTGAAGAACTATATTAAGAATATTGAAGCTGCATGGGATGGATTATCACAAGATACCATTAGGAACCTCTACAACTCCATTCCGAGACTTATTTATCTTGCATGAGCAAACATGGCACCCCAACGCCACACTGAGAGACACGACTTCTGTATGTATAAGCTCCTTGTTCTTTATTTTCCTTTATCTTCCTTCCCAGTAGCATTGCAATCTGACACTTCTGTCTGGGTGCAACTATTCTTTTGATATGAGTGTATTTTTGAGTGTATATCTTTCTCTTGTAATATCTAAACAAGCACAGCAAGGTCTACACTGTAAAAAGTGTTTTGTTGGTCCAACCTAAATGATTACTTCAATATGTTTCAAGCAAATGAACTAGGTTCTAAAAATGGACTTTGAACAAACAATTCGTTCAATCAAAGTCATTTTTTGATTGAGTAAAACTATTCAATTGCACCAAACAAACTGAAGTAATTTTTTAGGTGGCACTTACAGCACTTTACAGTGTTGACTCTAGCTCGTCCATTCTGCTTTTCAGTTCTTGCCCTTCAATCTGGACCTATTGTAGGTGGTTATGGTGGTAGACAGGGGTTGGCACGGATGCTCTGACCAGTCTGTGGCTACGCAGCTCCAAACACAGCAGGGTGAGATGCTCTGTCCGTTGTAACACATTCTACCTGTAACCATCGTTTAAAATTTCAGTGACCGTGTTGTTGGAGCCCTTCTATCGGACCAGTGATGGGCTTTATTGCCCTTATACTTTTCGGGCACTCTGTCACTGGTTTGTGGCTCTTGGACCACTAGGTACTCATCACCAGCAACCAGAGATGCACCAACGCTGTCACCATTAGGCCCTTGTTGAAGTGCTTCAAGTCTTCACACCTGACCATTTCTCCAGCATCCAACACATGGACTACAAGAACCAGCTGTTCACTTACTTACTGACTAGTTACTGTTCTGCTGTCTCACTGTATATATACAGCCACATGTGCATCCACCACTTCCACAACAATTCAGTCAATCTAAGAAAAATAAGCCACAAAAGTACTTTATAAACAGCACTACAGGGTAGATAAAGCCTGTACACATACATTTCTTTACGAAAACAGTAAAGCCATGGGAAAAGTCGGTATACCTGATAATCAATAAGAACTCAATATCAATAACATCAATGACTTCAAAGCCTCTTGCAGCCTTGTGAACCCCATGACACTTCCTTGTTTGCTCAGACAACACATGCTTGACGGATTAAGGGCCTTGGATTTGGGAAAATATTGTGTCAAAGCAGTGGAGAGCCATAAAACAAAAGTATTTGGGTTTTAATCACCTCGGGAGCTTGCCAGAGCTGCCCCCACAGTTCCACATGCGACGGGAGTGGCCTGGGGACGAGCTGGACACATCTGATTTGGTGGAACATCATTCCATGTTGCCTCCATAACCACAACCACTGCGTGCGTGCGAACGAGTGAGCGACTGTCTGTGAGCGTTGAGGGTCCACATTCTTTTCCATCCTCATCATCGACACAATGAGGCCGAAGTATGAGGGTGCTTCGGAGGATCAAAACATCTCCGACGGCCATGGGAGATTTCTGATGCTGGAAAACCTTGCAAAGCTGCAAATAGGTGGACTGAACTATTTTTTTTTTCAGTATGGGCCAAAGAACTTTCACTAGCATGTCACTGTGTAAGGAATGGGCTTAGGTCCATTTAAAAGGTTTTTGAGGTCTGAGTTGATGAACATTGGTGCATTTCAAGGTTTAACACTGCTTCATTTTTAGAACAACAGCATTTTTTTTTGTTGTACTTAAATTTACAAATTCATAACAAATCGGTCATTTTAATTACTAATTTTCAAATGCAAAATCTGTCCTACACATCTACTCTTGTTATGAGTGTATTATCTAGAGGCTCACAAGTCTACTGCATTGGAGCTACATATAATCTTCATTAACATTAGCATTAGCATTAAACACATTATAAACACACAATATAAAGTTATTATTTGAAGATATTGTGCGATATGATTATATCTTTAATTTGTCTGTATGTTTACCAATTTTCACAGTAGAAATCAGATTTTAATAGTCTATGTTGGTATTAGTACTGAGACATTAGTAGCCTTCGTATTAGTTGACGTCGAATTGAAAAGTAGTATCAGTAGTGTCACTCATTTC
Organism: Semaprochilodus insignis; assembly: GCA_034552555.1. NCBI lineage: Eukaryota > Metazoa > Chordata > Actinopteri > Characiformes > Prochilodontidae > Semaprochilodus > Semaprochilodus insignis. Next base: position 7,785,390 of record CM067494.1, read on the forward strand.
TAAACACCAAACATCAAAGTCCACTGGGTGTGAGACCTTGGCCTTGTCTCTGTCTCGTCCTCTCTTTTTTGTGTCAGTCAAAGTGACAGACTGGCGTCGGGAGAAGGGCGGCTTGTAAAATATGATTTTAAACGGCTCTTTCACAGTCACGACAGAGGCGTGGAGCTGCTGGATGAAGCTTTGTGGGGATTTCTAAACGCGCAACATTAGCATATCTAAGACTGCACCAGCTTTCAACAGCACCAAGAAGCCCTGACAGGGTTCCACCCATCATTTAGCATGAAACCATGAATGAAGACACATTTAATCCTAACACAGGGGCCCAAATCGGGTAAAATAACAGCAGAACAGCCATAATACTAACAAACCTCGCACACACAGCTTTAAACATATCCATATGCATAAAATCATAACATATTTCATTAAAACACAAAAAAATTAGTTAATTGTACACAGCGTGTGTTTCAGTAGTGACAGTACTTAATTTGATTTAGAATTTTCAGACTTTTCTGGGACACATTTACTACCAAACAATGGGATCTGACTGCTCACCATGTGACTATAAGGTATGTAGTACCACTTCCTGCTCTAAATTATGGGGGTGTGTCTAAAATAAGGCTCCACCTACAGACTAAAACTCCTTGTGTTTTTAAAAAAAAATTATTATGTAAAAATTAAACTTATAATCAAGATATTTCAACTTCAGCTTTGATTTAAAAAAAAAAAAAAAAGATATTAAAAAACAACATTAAAAAATGTAACTATTATTGTCATAAGTTGTAATTTAGTGGTTAGAGTTTGGGACGTTAAATGCTGATTTTGCACATATTTAGCTTATTACAATAAATAATATTACGATCTCAAGTCATTCATTGGATTTTTTAAAGAGATCATAACATAGTCCTTCTAAGTATCAAAAGTTTGAATACTACATTGTTTTTGTTGTTGTTGTTAGACAACAGCTCCATAGATGACATCAGAGATATACATAGAACGTTGCGTACTTTTATAAAGTATGCATATGCCATAATTACTATATGTGAGCTGCTCAAGGATGGTTCCAAACTTGCCACTGTGCCAAAAATGCATCAGAAAGTAGTCCCAAAGTTTAAGAACAGTGTTGCTCAGCAAGCATTTGTAAGAATTGCAAGAAATCCAAGTGATTCAGGCTTCTGTAACTGATATCACTACATGTGCTTGAGAGTGCCTTGATAAACTGTTGTCGATAAACAATGTTCATCACTGCATCCACATTTGCAGCTAAACTGTATGCAGAGCAGAGACCATGTATCGACAGCATATATCAACATACACTGTTGCTTTCTCTGGGCTTCAGCTCATCTCAAATGATCTGATGCTCACTGGAAATGTGTATTGTGGTCTGACGAGTCAACCCTTCCGATTGTTTTTGGAAATAATAGACGTTGTGTTCTCTGGACCAAAGAAGTGAAAGCCCACTCAATTTGTTACCAGTGTAAAGTTTTGAATCCAGTGTTTGTCATGGTATGGGGTGGTATTAGTGGGTAACTTGCACATCTGCAAAAGCACCATTGGCAGTAAAAGATATGTACACATTTTAGAGCAACACCTGCTGCATTTTAGATGCTGTCTTTTTCAGCAGTGTCAGTGCTTATTTCACCTTCACAATGGCAAGAAACATTGTGCATATGTTGCAGCAGCATGGCTACTTAACCAGAGAGTGCAGGTGCTGGACCAAAACAATAAAGACAACAAAAGCCCCATACGGCTGCCCAGCTGAAGACTGAGGAACGGCAAAACATTCACTTTCAAAACTTGATTCATTGGGGTCTTCAAGCTCCAAATGTTTAAGAAGTGGTAAGGAGTGGTGGATCACAGTAGTAAACATGCTCCTGTCCCAACGTTTTTGGAATGTCATAACTGAAATGAGTGTATATGTAGAAAAATGTAGGTTTTGTTCATAGGGTAAAACATTAAATGATAAAAAGTTTTTCTTCTTATGTTAATACAAGTCAAACAGAACTTACTAATTCACTGTTTTATTTTATTAACTTACAAAAGTAAGTACAATTCTTATTTAAAGTCCAGTTAAAGTGAAGAACACTTGCTTTTATATGCTTTATTCAATATGAGGTGCCGAAATAGAGCAGACTGTGCTTCTCTTTCAGGATTTTTGCAGTTTGTATTGTAAGACACACGTGAGAACAGGAGTTTATTTAAAGTGAATTATACACTGAGCTGTCTAACAACACTGCTGATACTGTACCATCTCAAAGTCAGCTTAACTCAACCTGCTGGCACACACCACTGGCTTTTACCTAGAGTGAGAGAGAGCAAGAGAGAGAGAGAGAGAGCCTGGGTGGGCAGATAAGTGATCTGAAGGATTTAACCTGAGTGTTATTACATTCTTCTGCCTAATAAAGCCACACACACACGTTTAGATAAGCAGCGCTGAGGGGCTGTTTGTTTAACTTCTCCATAAAGACTCGTCTTCTCTGCGTCTCACTTAAAGCTTATGATGATGAGGCCTGTCGGGGGGCGTTTAATTAAAACCATGATTCTACAGCTCGCTGCTCTGCAATTTATAACCATTTAAACATAAAACACGAAAAACATGCCAAACAACATATACACAGTTAAATATAACATATAAGAAGATCCAGTTTCCATAACTTATCCTAAACATGTGAGCACTTTCATTTACCAAATATGGTGCAGTTCCATAACAACCAGAGAATGAACACTGTAGAGAGAGCACAGTGGATGTTCAGATTTCCTGTTGTTGTCTTTTAATTCAACTAAATAGCTGTTAATGTGATAATTGGGAGACATTTTTTGCTTTTATTTCAAATGTCATTGATCAGCCAATTCCTGTTTGCTTCTATAATTTTGCATTGGAGCTAATGGCTAAAGGCGTTAACATGCAATGTGGATGTAGATAATGGAAGTTTATATCCAGTAATTAAGATCAAGCAGACTGCATCCTTAAATCTGACACAACGCACAAAAGACTCAACGCTTGATTCATACTCGCATATAAGAAGGTCAACATGTAAGAAGATGTTATATACTCACTCAATATATACTCACACCCCAGAAACCCAAGACTCGATTCATACTAAAACCTAATGATTCAACACTCGATTCATACTCACACCCCAGAGACTCCAGACTCTATTCATATTCACACCCCAGAGACTCCAGACTCTATTCATATTCACACCCCAGAGACTCAACACCTGATTCATACTTGCACCCCAGAGACTCAAGACTCGATTTATACTAAAACCTGACGATTCAACACTTGATTCATACACCCACCCCAGAGATTCAAGACTGGATTCATAGTAAAACCCAGAGACTCAACACTCGATTCATACTCACACCCCAGAGACTCCAGACTCTATTCATACTCACACCGCAGAGACTCAAGACTTGATTCATACTAAAACCTGATGATTCAACACTTGATTCATACTCACACTGCAGAGACTCCAGACTTGATTCATACTAAAACCCAGAGACTCAACACTCGATTCATTCTCACACCCCAGAGACTCCAGACTCTATTCATACTCACACCCCAGAGATTCAACACTTGATTCATACTCGCACCCCAGAGACTCAACACTTGATTCATACTTGCACCCCAGAGACTCAAGACTCGATTCATACTAAAACCTGACGATTCAACACTTGATTCATACACCCCAGAGACTCCAGACTCTATTCATACTCACACTCCAGAGACTTAACACTCAATTCATACTCCCACCTGTTGTGTGAGTATAAATCAAGTCTCCAGGGTGCAAGTTCAAGTACTCATACCCCAGAGACTCACACTTGATTCATACTCACACCCCAGAGATTCAGACTTGATTCATACTCACACCCCAGAGACTCAACACTCAAATGTGAGTATGAATGTTGAGTCTCTGCTGTGTAAATATGATTTTTTCCATGTTTTTTAATAATTAGGACATTTGGAGATAATCTATTATATATTATTCATTTTAAATTGCACCAGACATAAAAGGGTCTGTCCTGATTTCTGGCTGAGAGCTGGTGAGTCTGTCTGACAGACTCCGTGCTGTCGTGGAGTTTGGGCTCATATGTTTCACACTATTTTGGGGAATGGACGGATTCAGACATTACAAACAGCAGTCCTTCACACTGCTTCCTGGCAGGCCTCCTGCGGGGAAGCATGTTCTCCGTCTCACAGCCCTCGTCCCACCGGCCCGGCTTAGGCAGTGCTGTGATTGGTATTTGTGGTCCGAGGCTGGCGGCCAAAGCCTTCCATCCCCAGTACAAGATAAGGATTTCTGTGTGCAATTATAGCCAGAGCAGCAGTCAGAGCAGAGCGTTTGCGGGCATTTACCTGGACTGTAGTGGAAAATATTGACCACAACTGCACTTATTTGAACACTCTCACATGCATATATGCTCACATAATGGATTTAAACACACAGGCATACACACTCACACAGACACACACACACAAACAATAAGAGGTGTCATTTCTAAACCAACCATGCTGATTATTTACTTGGCATGAAAGTCTTTTTCCTAATGGTGGTTTGGGGTGTGCTGCCAGGGCCTGGAGTGGACAAGTGAGATAGACAGAAAGAGAGAGAAAGAGAGAGAGAGAGAGAGAGAGAGAGAGACAGAGAGATAGACATACATAGAAATAGAGAGAGAAAGAAGCCAAGAGTAAGAGACAATGATAAAGAAAGAATGAGAAAGACAGAGAGAGAAATACACGAGGGAAGATAATAATGGACAGGTTTACCGAGAGACAGACAGGAAGGACGAGAGGGAGCGATAGATTGGGAGGGAGAGAGAAAGTAAAGTAGAGACAGACACAGTAAACAAATAGGACAGTGAAGGAGTGAGAGAGAGCAAGAAAGTGATAGAAACAAAGAAAGAAAGAGTGTGAGAGCAACACTGTTGCAAGAGAAAGGGAAAGAGTGAGAAAAAGACATTGAGAGAAAAGATGTAGCTCCAGCATTTTCCACCTAATCTGTACCTGCTGCCTACTGTAACACTAACCTCCACCTTAAACCAGATTCTAACCCTGACGCTGTTTCTATAATGATGAATACTATAATGACTATAATGATGACAGTTTCTCCTGAGATTCTGAGCAGATGTAGAATATTTCTACTTCTATAGGTCTGTAGTGTTTAATAGTTTGCTGAATATGAATTGTCTGAGTCTGTGACTCTGTGCCACTTCATTCGTTCATGTCTGTTCTGTCTTCCAGTTTCTGTCTGTGTTCCTTGCTGTCTTTTGGATGGTCTGAAGTTCAAGCACTGATTACAAGTTTGTTCTAATGAGCTTCCTGTAGCTTTTCTGAAGCTAACAGAAACTGCAGTACCATGCTTTACCAGTGGGAGGCAACAGGGGACATGAAAAGTTATTTATTCCTCTGGAACTAGTCTGGAAGTAGTAGCAACTGATTGCTTTTCTCATCTGAGTGCAGTTCCTGCATGGAGTCTCTAGACAGCTTTTGGTATCATCTGCTCTGTATCCCCCTGTGATTTATGCCTAGCATCACAGTGGGGCTCCCTATTATGGTGTAAAATGTTATTAGTGCTGTAATGACCATAATTAGCAACACAGGTCTCTTTACCTGAACCACAGGACAAAAATAGCCTACATTTTTTCCTTTGTTTTTTGGCTCTCTGCCCTGTTTGACTGTTTGTTATTGGAAAAGTCCTTTTGATGATGTGAACCATGTAATCATGCACAGAACAATCCACCTGACTGAAGAGAGCTAAAGGACTGAACCAACATACTAGCACCTCCATTATAACCACTATAGTATAAGAGAAACAAGATTTTGGTCATTCTTTTCTTTTGGTTGTTATGTGTCCATTTTACCAGCTCTATCTGTTTCTCTGCATACTTTGTTAGCCCCTTTCACCTTGTTTTTCAGTGGTCAGCACCCTTACAGGACCACCACAGAACAGGTATTATGTGGGTGGTGGATCATTCTCAGCACTGCAGTAACACTAACGTTGTGCTGGTGTGAGTGGATCAGACACAGCTGTGTCCACTCACTGTCTACCCTATTAGACACTCCTACCTTGTTGGTCCAGCTTGTAGATGTAAAGTCAGAGACGATAACTCATCTGGCACTGCACAGTTTGTGTTGGTCATCCTCTAGTCCTTCATCAGTGGCCACAGGATGCTGCCCACAGGGCGCTGTTGGCTGGATAGTTGTTGGACGATTCTCAGTCCAGCAGTGACACTGAGGACACTGCTGTGTCTGATCCACTCACACCAGCACAACACACTAATACACCACCACCATGTCAGTGTCACTGCAGTGCTGAGAATGAGCCATGACCCAAATAATACCTACTCTGTGGTGGTCCTCTGGGGGCTTTGAAGAACGTGGGGCTAACAAAGTATGCAGAGAAACAGATGGACTACATTCTGTAACTACATATTGCTAATATTGCATATTACATAGTGGAGCTGATAAAATGGACAATGAGTGTAAACACTAGGAGGTGGTTTTAATGTTATGGCTGATCGGTTTACTATTAAGTCAAGACTTAAGTACTAGCCTCTACACAGTGGACCTTATGACTTGTGACTTAGCCTACATTTTTGTCCTTTGTCTGTTCTCATGCTACTTTTGAGTGTCTGTGCTTGGGACAATTCAATTTGGGGTGAATCCAGTTGACTGAACGGAGCTAAAGGGCCAGGATGCTAGCATGTCCACAGAAAGCTCTGTAGCTTGTGATGTTCAAGATTAGTATGACTTATTATATATTCCCATTTGTGGCTATCATATTACCTTTGACCATTTATAATAGGAAACTTTATCTTGGATGATCTGAAAGATGTAGTCAAGGACATCCTTCAGACTGACAACAGCCAAGGGGCTAATCCAAGATGGTAACTTCTGTTATATGGCTTGTGACACAAATATTAGCCTATATATTCACATTTCATTATTTCTAATAGAAAAATTCAACTTGGTTAACTCTTAAGTCACCTGTCTGACGAGCGCTAATAGGCTGAACCCAGGTGCTAGAAAATATATATGTATGTGATTAGCCTTTTTTGCCATGCATGACTATCATGTCACCTTTGACTAGTTGTAATGGTATTTATCTCATCTTGGTGATATGAATGTAGACAATGACATCACAATTCTTTGGACTAACATAAGCTAAAGGGCTAAACCTCGATGCTAGCTAAATCGTAGATGGCACTAAAGCTAGTGGCACACAAAATTACCCTATACTACTTTTTTGGTCATTTCTAATAGGAACATTCAATGCTATTAAGCACATTGTCAGGTATGTCCCACAAAGTAATAAAATTAGCCTATACTTTTGGGCATTCATGGTTTTCATTGTGCCTTTGACTACTTCAGAAACTTCATCTAAGTGACACATGTAATTAATGGCCTCACAATCACATGAGATTAACGAGCTATAGGACTTAACCTTAATGCTAGCTTCTCAGAGGAGACCAGCCCTATACTTTGTCTTTTGCCATTTCTCTTCTTGTGCTACCTTAGATTGTTCCTTATGGAAAATCCCTCTAGGTGAACCTTGTACTCAAGAACATCATAATCCACCTGACTGACAAGGGCTGAAGGGCTAAAACTAGATGCAAGCTCCTCCGCATAGAGCACCAAGGCTTGTGACGCACACACAAAAAGCACTTTAAAAGGAATGCTCGTAAAAGTCCAGCGGTGGCACATAAAGCCTTGTTTACACCACAGAGCCCACGGGTACACACACTGAAGGAGCAGAGATATGTGAGGTGGCTGAAGTGTGGCACGGGCCCCCATGCCCTCATTAAAGGCCAGCACTGAGGATGTGGTTTCCATCAGGAGCATGCAGACACAAACTGCCACTCAGGTGGACGAACTCTACACTCAATATATGTTTGGCCCCGTTTTCATTTATTAGCAAACCTATATACTACAGGATAAAGAATTATATGTGAACAGAACTAAATTAAGCCCGATCCTGTGGTTTCAGCATATAAAACTTTCTAAAGTAAGCTGTAGTTACAACAGGGCTACATCCTGAATACCTCTAGGTATTTTACTGGCTAAGTAGAGCAGGGTCACTATTTGTAACTGGGAATATTCAATAATAGGAAGGGAATGAATTCCAGGTTTATATATTTTTTGCTAATGTTATATAAGAAATATATATTTTTTATATATTATAAATGTATTATGTGTATTATATATTTTAAAATATATTTTTACATTTGCTAATGTAAAGCTAAGTAAAATGTAACTGTACATAGAGTAACTAATTTCCCCCTTTTAATTAGTGCAGTCATCGCAGTGAGAAATGTCTTCCCATTTTTGACGATTTTTACTTTTATGCTACATTTGAACACAGCAGCTGCTGTACACTGTGTGAAAAATTCATGATGAATGGTCCAAAAGAAATGGCCCACAATGGCTTGGAAAAAATTCTGGTCCCATTGACTTACAGAGTTAAATTAGGTTTTTGCCCTCTCCTGTAAAATAGGCAGATACTTTGAAGACACTTGCTTTTCTTTGGACAGTGACGATATTCACATATGCGTATCTTTATTGAGTATTAATCAGGACTAGTGAATTCACTTCTGTGCCAAAATAGCAGAACATCTAACTGAACACAAAATAGTAAGGAATGGTGTGAATTCTGAACAAAAGTGAAAAGTCACGATTAGCATTATTGAAATGAAACAGGGCTAATTGGTAACGGCTAGTGTCCAGTCACTGTTAACATCATTGGCATGCATAGTTGAACTACACTGCCTGGCCAAAGTCCCACACTCTAATATTTTGTCTTTAGCTTTAATTACGGTGCATGCTTGATATGACACTGTTTCTACAGCTTCATGCAAAATCACAATATTTATTTCCATCCAAATTTGCATTTAATTTTGGATGAGATGTTGCATTGTCAATGGGAGAGTTTAACTACTCTGTAAAGTCTTCTCCAGCACATCCTAAAGACTTTTAATGGGGCTAAGGTCAGGACTCTTTGATGCCAATGCCATTGCTCTGTAGTCCAATCTTTATACCCCTCAGCAAATTAATTAGCCCTATTAACGTGTGGTTTTCTTAAGAAACACAGCTGTTTAGTCCCAATCCTATGAGCTCTGCTCGCATTATGTGTGTGGAAATGCTTTTACTTTCACTTTTAAACACAGCTGTGATTTCTACTGTCAATTTTTTTATGACCAAGTGTCTGATCACAGTCATTCAAGATTATCCTGCGACAACATTTAATCTGTGAAGCTGATGATTCATTATCCTTGTAGGTTTTAATAACACGTTGGACAGTTTTTCACCCAATTCCAGTCATTTCAGCATCTCCTTAGTTCTTTTCTTTGCTAGATGCAGGCCAATAATTTGACGCACAGTAACGTCTTTTCTACAACCATGGGATACGTCCTCCCGCATGGTTGTGTAAGAGATGAGAAGCTGATCACTGCATCAGTCAGGGTTGAAAGAATTGTTATTAGCTGAAACAAAAGCTCACAAGACAATGAAAGTTTGCCACCTTGGGTGTTTAAGGTGGTAGTAACTTCAGGCTGCTGCAGATGGTGCTGCATGAGGTTGATGGGTCTATAAATACCTGTGTGTGTAACAGTGTTCATGGACTGAGAAGAGGTGGTACAAGGCAGTGAATCTCTTGTTCCATGTGTGTGAAAATGGTTCCAAAGCAGATGTTAATGATTTGCTAAAAGGAGTGATTACATTTGGGTGTGCCAAAGACCATAATGTGAAGGAAGTAGCTGAATCTGCGGGTGTATGGAAGTGTACGGTCATACGGGTCTACCAGCAGTGGCTAAAATCCCAGTCTACAGGAAATTCTCCTCAGACTTGTGCCAGGGAAGGCATCCACCAAATCTGGCCCAACTGCTCAATTCTTTGATGCCAGAGTGTCTGAACATTGATATCGACTACATCCAGAAACTTGTCCAGTCCACGCCAAAAGTAATTTCAGCTGTTTTATGTCCAGGTAGAGGTGTTACATGCTATTAGGTATGTTTCAGTCACAGGTGAGCACATTTATCACTGCAGTAATAGTCCAATCAAAGACTCTGAAGTGTTTGTGCTTAGTGAAGTGCTTAGTCAAATCCAAATGACAACTGTTTTGACCAGACAGTGTATGTAGACTATGGCATTGTACACATAAGTACAAGATGTAGCAGAGAAGTTGACTTGAGTGAATGATCATATGATATATGTAATATATGTTCATTGCATTCAGGGGAAGTGAGTGAAATCATTGCAGCTGGATTAGAAAGATTTTATTTTAGCCAAATAGCACATAAATGTACATACACTGTCCTAAAGATTTACCCTTGATTATTTAATCAAGCAGTGCGGAGGCCTCACTGAGGTCTTTAGGTTTTAGTATAGCGGGGAGGTGGGTGTGGGGTCGGGGGCCCTGATTGGATATTTGACAAATTCCCCCTTTACTGCAGGCCTCCCAGACACCCATATGACTTACATTGTGTCTGACTTTGTGGGTGCTTGAGAGGTTTTGAGTGGGTTGGAGAGGGGTGCACTTGGTACACACACACACACACCCTTACTTCAGGTCCACTGTGGGAGGCAGAGTAGAGGGGCTGTAATGGGGCTGGCGTTAGTAGGATTATTTTCATTTCCATGGAGCTCTGCGGTGTGTCTCATTGTGTCTGGTGTGAGTGTGTGTGTATGTGTTGGTTTTTATACATTTTCAGGACAAGAATGTCATTTATGTATGTATAATGCATAGTGGTCATATTATTATGTGCATTATTATGTGTATTTACAAATGCATATTTACTTCTTAAAAGTCAGAGACCACCATTCGTCTAGTATATTTCCAAGTTATTTTGCAGCTGCTGGAAAAAAAGCAGAAAACTTTAAACTTAAACTGAAAATGGCACAACAACTCAGCATAATATGATGTTTTAGGAAGACATGCTCTCAGTTTTTTAAAGAAACCTGTAGAGTTATACAGGTCTTAATTTCAGTCGTAGAAGTCACATTTTCTGCTTCTCACAATACAAGTAATCCCAGACACATTCAATGAGGCTGTTGTCTGAAATCTAGGGTGGTCTGGCCATTGTTCTAAGAATGACAGCAGCTTCTTTGTTTGATTATCATTTTTTTATATTTCTATTTCACTGTGAGGAGCTTATTAAGAGCTACACATCTATTTGGACTCATAGCATTGAGTTGCTTTCTCACAGTAGAAGGATGGACAGAAACACCCATGGATGGTTTCAGATCTGAAGTAAGAGGGATGCTTGATTTTCTCTAGGAGGAGACAGTGTTTGTGGCCCACAAGGTCTGTAGTAACTGAAGGGTGGTCTCTTGACTTTTGTACAGTACTGCATTCAATATATATGGAACATATTCTTATTACATATAAGCAACCACATATAAGGCATATATAACATGTTCATATTACATATATGGATTGTATTTGGATGTGTGTATATATACATGTATAAGTAATCACATATCACATATATATAATGCATATGGGATGAATGCATATTTCAATAGATATGCATGACACATCCTAAACATGTCTAAAACAGACTTGAGAGAGTGTGTGTTCCCTTTGTGTGAGAATACTATCACTAGCTCTTGCTGGCCCATGTCCCATTCGCACAGTGATTCATGACAAAGGTAACTTTGGCCAGCCCCCCCTAATACTTTGCTCTGCAGCTCCCAGGCAACAGGCACTTCCCCTGCTCCCTCCGAGCTGGGAAATACCTAATGAGTTTTTACGGCCAGAAATCTGCCAGAATTTACGGTTATTGTGATAACCCACGAGTCCAGCAACAATTTAGGCAGGCAGATATATTGCTGTTTTAATAAGGGGTGATTTAGTGTTATTGCTGCTAAAGGATTCCTTTCGCTGTAATTGTTACAAACCGCCCCCTGTGCAATTAAAACGGGGGGACTTGATGGAGCGCTTTCAAATGCTGCTTTGTGCATTCACACGGCCATCTCTCTCTCCTTCCTGCTCTTTCTTGGATTCTCTCGTTCCTCTTTCCCTTGTCTTACTCCATTATCATTATCCCTTTCGTTCAAAGAAAAAGTGAGGAAAATGATGTTGAAATACACGCGAAACATTGATGAACATGTGAAATTTGTTTTGGCTGCCTGGGTTAAACACTAGTCGGTGTATATTATATACTGCAGTACAGTAGACCTCAGAAGCTTGGACTACGTTCTTCTAAAAGTGATGGTTTGGCCCAAAAGTCAAATTTTCCAAAAGCAGTCAATCGGCTCAAACATACTTGGTGTCCAATGTTTGCTTCTGTAGTTTTGTACTGCAACTATGATGCTAATGAAGCTATCGGATAATTGTATCTTATACCCCATCAAAAAGGTGGCTTATTAGCTAGATTAGGTTAGAACTTCCCTAAATCATTTTCAGTCATCCATCTATCACACTGGCCCAGACCTGTCATGGGTACAAATGTTTTGTGGCCACTACCTGGCTAACTTGTTATATGATACCACAGAAGGTGGTAGTGAGGGCAGTGAAACATCATATATTGCAATGTCCAGTTATGGTATGAGATTATAGACTATTGCTGACGGCTATGCAGTCATCATCCTATACATTACTGCTGTTGAGACTTCATATCACCAATTTTTTGCCAGTTTGCTTTTTTTTTTTTTTTTTAAAAAAAGATTTTTTTAAAATCACCACCTGCTCTTTACGTTGTGATAAATGGACTGCTAGGAATGACCAAAATGTATATGGAATACACCATTTCTCAGTTAAAATCCAATAAAAGTTAAGAATGTTTCTTCTTGTGTTGTGAAGTTACTATATTAGAGGGTATCTTCAATCTGCTTTGACATTCTAAGTAACATTCTAAATAACAAAACAACAGCAAGACTATGTATGCATAGTATCAAGAACACAAGTTAACATAAAGCCAACAACCAATGCAACACTATCTTACAATGCATGCACCTATTCCTGACAAACACAAGACGAAATCAATGAAAATCAAACCGCTGAGACAATAAAGATTAAGTAAGCAATACAAGCAAATTTGAAATGAAATAAACCCATTAAGCATTGTAAGCTAAAGAATACTGCCATAGCGGGCTTGGGAATTGCTTATATTCTGTCAATATTTAACAGAAAGTTTGTTCGAGGTAATGCTGCATACTCAAACAGTTGCTAGGCATTGAATGGAAGGAAAAATAAAGCCGACTTTAGGAATGACTTGGAGAAGGTCAGTATTATAGTGGCCTTAACACAACAACATTACTGTAATTAGTTCATTTATTGGTTTGGTCAAAAGGGCTGTTGTCACAACTGCTCATGGGAGCCCCCAGGGGCCTGAGTTAGTGTAGACCTAAAACACATGGGATGATCCAGGCATGATCTCACCAAGTCTGGCTAACTCAGGCAGTTATGGTGCAAATTCTACTCATTATTTCCTGATAGCTCTGACAAACATAAGAATGAAGAATGATTGTGTTATTTTACAGTATTATTGTAATGCTTTGGCATGCTTTTCTTTTTTAATCAAAAGTCTTTATTTGAAAACTTTAAAGTATAAATTCAATCCTGGAACAAGCAAACAAATAACCGTTCCAAGAAAGACAAAGAAATTTACCCCTTAAACTGTCAGCTCGACACTGAGGCCTAACAGTTTTCCGAAATCTTTCGTTCAGATGCTTACTCACAACTCCATTCATGGCTTCCAAATTGTTTGAAGAAAAAAAACAGTTCAACTTAATTAAACAAATTCCACCTGAATAATGCCGTTCCCAGAAGTGAAAGGGGGCAATGTTTGTTATTCTACTGTTAAAGTGTTGGGAGCAGGTCCTCTCGGCCGACTGTGCCAAGCACAAACAGGCAGAGAGGCCCAGCACAGGCCACTTGGCAGCTTGCTGAGAGGTAACTCAACATTATTAGCTGCTAATAGGAGGACGGGCATAGTGGGGAGGGGGCTTGACGTGTTGTTTATGAAGGCTAGAGAGTGGGCCAGGCCAGTAGGGGTGATGGAGACTGTCAGGTGGATTGCATGGGCGCAGGCTGTATACTTACAATGCCCTAATAGGTGCTGTTTTGTAGGATAACCAGTTGTCAGTCAGTCTTTATTCTTCTTAGTAGAAGAATTAAGTAGTCTCAATACTTTATACAGTAAAACCTCAGAATATTGAATACATGAGTTTCTCCTCTTTAAGATTATGTGTGATAAGTCACATCTACCAGATCACATTCTAAGTGGCCATTTTGGTGAGCCTGTTTTTCCTTTGGACCAAAAACTGTCAACTGACCAAGATCAGTAGTCTGAAGTTTACTTAGGTAGTTTTGCACAGGTGTTCCGAGACTAATGCAAGGAAATGTACGATCAGTGCTGTGCAAAACTGCATGTCTAAACATTTGCCGAGTTGTTAAGTAATCACAAATAGACTTGCGTTTCTGGTGTCTGCCACTGTTTGACACACTGTTATCTATAAAAGTGCCCAAAACCCATTGCACTGCTAAAATTGGTAGAAATGACCAACTTAATAGGGGCATAGCCACAGGTAGGCCTGGAACATAGGCCTGCTCAAACAAAAGGGGAATGAATATTTATTAAGCTGTGTTTTTAATGATAATGAAATTTGATTTGCGTCCTGTGAGTGCAGGCATTGGATTATAACACACTTATTTTCTAAACTGCTTTATCCTTCTGGATCGTGGGGGTTGCCGGAGTCCATCACGGCATTCAGTGGGTGGATAGCAGGAAACACTCTGGATAGGCCACCAATCCATTGCAGGGCATTATTGTATTATGGCCAATGAAATCATTATGCACATTGTACCATTCCTGAATGCTGCCTGAAACGATTTGCTGGAATTCCAGCCATATTCTCAGAAATGTTTTTTCGTAGCACAATAGTTACTGGCCGCCTGCTGGAGGCAAAACATAGTTGGATGCCGCTACTGCTTTCAACCACAGAGTGGGTAAGCTGACTAATCAGGCATACTGGGCTCATCAGGAGGTGGGGTTTTAAGACACAGGAGCTCTAACAGACCAGTTGGTAAATATATATGTACAGTATGAGAAAATGATTGTGATTTTGGAGCATTGGAGCATGTAAATCTATTCTAGTAGACCTGAAATGTAAAATTATGAACTTTATTTTGAACTTGAACTGAGCATCATAGGCCCCCTTTAGCGTGCCCTCTAACATAGTCTAGGTCTGGGAGTCCAGGGTCTGGTTAGGCAGCCTGAGATATGGGGGGGATAGGAGAGAGAGGAATGCCATCATCCTCCAGGTGGATCCCCTCCGTTTGCGAGGTCAGCTCGTCTAGCTGCGCGTGTAATTGGTTCTGGTTTATTGCTATTGGAGTTTATTAAGACAAGCGTGGAATGCCCTGATGTCAGTAACAAGAGAATGAAAGGGAGGGATTGAGGCAGAGAGAGGGAGGTATGGAGGCAAAGAGGGAGGGAGGGAAAGAAAGAGAGAAAAACTGCTAAGTTTTAGGAGGCATAAAGAGACAGAGTGGCCTGCAGCTGACCCTAACAAAGCTCTGAAGCTTCTTTTGGAGTCATGCGCTTGTATATAGAGGAATATTGTGTGAGATTGAGGGGAATGGAGGCTGGCTGTGGGTGCATGTCTAAGCACGGTAGCCTGTTTTGACTTAATGAGTGACATAATGAGGTGACAGACACTCCAACCTCTCTCTCCCCCGACACACTATTCCCCATTTTCCTTCATTCGCACCTCCGCATGCAGTCACTAACACAGGCCCCAGTGATTTAGCGAGCATGCCGCTACAGTCCCGTAAACATTGGGCTGTTGTGAGTATCTAATGGGCGATCTAAATGATATAGGATCTGTTAAAGTGCGAAGTGCAGGCCTGTCGTGGTGTCTGGGTGGGCCAGCATGCCTTGACAATAGAGGAGGCACACACATCTGACAGGTTTATGTAGTAATAGTTCATTATTATATAGGGTAATAAACGAAAGTGGGGTTTTAATGCTACAACATTATATTTGGGTATCATTTAAAGGGCTATTAATATAAACCTTATCAGGAAGAAATTACCCAGGCCCTTAATTTAACTCAATGTGAAGGACTAGCACCAAACAAGGAGTGATGATGATTGTGCTCTGTCACCCAGTTGTTGCCTCATGTCCCTATGAAAAGATGTATTCGAACACTCTACACTACAGCCGATGGCCAACACGCACATGCATTCTGTAGCTGGGTGAAAACAAATAAGTCTCTATATGAGAGCCTAAATCTGGCCTCAAATGTAGCTGTCCAAGGGTGACCCGACCCAACCTACATCGAGTTCGAAAGCTAAAACACAACAGCAAGAATTTCATGCTGGTCTAAGCTGGTTTATACTGGTCTGGTGCCGACATAGCTGATCACCTCAACTGGCATCCCAAACAACATCCCAATCACAACATATGCTGATTTTGCTGGTGACCACCCGTGCTTCTTAAGGCGATGCCCAACAAATTAGGTCACAAACTCACCAGAACGACCCATCATCACCCAAGGTGATGAATAAAACCAGATATTTCTAAGGATAGTGCCAGTTGAATCACTGCATCATCCTTTTGGCTGCACTAAACTGCCCTTTCTGGAATTGATTTGCTGTTCACACATCCGTCTTCTCATGAGCGTGGGTGCTAAATTCTGTCAATAGCCCGACTTCAGCAAGCCAACTTAAACCTGTTTTAAGGTAATGAAATGGAGGGAGAATTAAGTAGGGAGTAAAACTAAAGCAAGTGGAAATGCAGGTTATAATCTGCTAATAGTGGGATGTGGAGAACTGTGAGAACCTGATGTACACTCATCATCAAAAAAAAAATTGCACCCAGAAGGAAGTTTGCAATTGCAAATCAGATTGCAATGCTATTGGGAAGAAAGATAAAGGTTCCCAGGATCAATAAATGATGATACGTTTAGACTGATATTTATTGAGCTACACATACAGAAGTTGTGTCACTCAGTATAGCGTCAGGCCACCTTGTTTGCTAACATGTTGTTGCCGAGGTAACAAGCAGTTGTAGAGGTTCCTAATGGTGTCCTGTGATAATCCATCCCATGCAGTTTGAATATTCTCACACAGTTCCTGCAGATTTTGTGGTAGTGGTGGAGGTGGAGTGACACCAGGCCTTCTGGATACATGACAACAACCAACTGAAGATGACCCGCTGCCATTCTGAGTCACTCCATGACAGACTGGCACTAACAAGATGACTCATGGAGGACATCACTGCTCGCTGAATGTCCACGTGGCTGTTGTGTCAGTCAGGTACAGCGATAAGGCCCGTCCTTGCTTATGTCACATGCGTAGCCGAGCATGAAACTTGAGTCATTCACATGTCTCACAATGTCAAACCTACACACCATTCCTGTCAGTTGATTCCTTCTGGGTGCAACTATTTGTTCAGCTGCTTTTTTGACAATGAGTGTATTAAACAGCAGAGTGCCTTAATGCGGACCTGAATGTGTTAATATGTGAGCACTGCATTGTTAAAAGTTGTAAAATGACAATGATGAAAAACAAACAAAACAAAACAATTGTATTAAAATGTCCAAGGGAGTGGGGCTTAGACATTTCTTATGAACTGTTCATCCCTCCTCAAATCAGGTTCCTGGTGATGAGCTTGACTCTTTCCCAAGGCCATGAGGAAGGCAAAGCCCCATGAGTCAGACTCGACAGGTGAGGCTATAGGCCCTGTTATGAAGAACTGTGAGGAAAGCCTTGTGAGAGCCGTTTGCAAAGGACAAAACAATGGCGCTTCAGTCCATGGACCACCAAAGAATTCAAATTTAAGGATAACATCGTGTGATCTCCCCACTGGGGCTCATTTAACTGCACTGTTTTTAGTTGGTGTTTGGTCTGCAGCACTGTTTGGCATTAAAGAGGTGGTAAAGAGGCTATTGTGGCCCTGGAAGCTTGGGTTCCCGCGGTTAGAAATGCGTAATGCATGTAATGCACCGTCTATGCGAGCATCCACCTGCTCTGAAGTAAGCTGATACTTTCCAGAAGCTGTAAGCAGTCGTGGGTAATAGAGCTTTCACACTGACTCAGGGCACTGACAATCCAGAAAAGAAGGTGAGTGGATTTATATGACGTCTCGTCATAGCCCAGAGCAGGCAAATGAATGATATTTCTGAGCAAACAAATGATATCATGTACGCTGGGTGTGATTTATTGGCTGAATTTTTCACATAAGCAACACATATTCCTGACTTCATATTCTAGATGACAGCGAGAATAAACAGATTGAATCAAGAGCTGAGGCTTGTGTTGATGTCCAGCATTAAAGAAATAAGGTCAGGGGCTCTGTGAAAAGCACTGGGCCTGCATAGTGTAACTAAACACACAAATTACACATTACAGTTAGACCTAGATTTCTGAGAACTACATCTTAATTTTGGATGTTTTTCCTTCCATAACTATAAAAAACTATACCCAGGATGTTTTATGATTATGGGTGAAGAAAAGAAGAAAACAAATGTGCCCACATACAATTAGGTAGTAAACTCAGTGATAACTAGCCTAGCAATTTCTGGTTCAGAGTCTGGTTCTGGGATATTATATACTCTCCAGGTGTTTCAGAAAACTCCCACCTCACCCCGCACCCCTACTCCCCTTCTCCACTTGTGACATCTGGACATATGTGAAAAATGATGTATCAATAGCGCCCATGAATGCATGGCTCTATTTATTGAAGGAGAAGGCACAATAGGGGTGTTGTTGAAACACCGCTCCAAACTTGACCACAGCGGCCCCAAATGAATGAGGACCTATTCACAATGTGTTTGTCCTGGCCAAAGCCCCCATTTCACTCATCCATCAACCAGCTTAAGTTTGTCACATAGCTGTGTCCTCTTCAAAATTAAATATGGGGTGAAACAGCCAAATATCATTCTGTATGTACGTCTAGGGCACTAATTTTGCTTAAGCAGTACTTGTTTGCTCGAACCTTATTAAGACTGTGCTCCTTCCCCCTCCAAATAACAACATGAAATGACACAAGTAATTAAATCTAATAAATAATAAACATATGCATGTATTTTATTTTTCAATTATAAAATAATCTACCTTTTTTAAAAAGGCCAAATTTGCAGAGTTTTCCCCTTTAACAAAACCCTGAAACTGTCTTCGCTTCCAAGGCAGAAACATAAAAACTTTCCCCCTGCTCCAGCTTCCCAATTCCCAATTCATGGAAGGCTGTTCATGAAACAAATTGAATATAGACTGCCATAGACCATCCTGGAAAAGCCATAGACTTGCCTTCATTAGTCTCAATAGATTTGCCATGACAAATCAAAGACCAGGTACAACTTACATAAACTAGCCATTGTGAGCCATGGCTTGGACTAGTCCTAGACTAGCATGGACTGGCAGGAACAGCCCATAAACAACTTGTATTATACATAGAACAACTTGAATTAGCAGCTAACAAGCTATAGTCTAGCCAAAGAGTAGATTTAACTAGCCACTACTAGCCACAGAATAGCTTGAACTACCAGGCTAGCATGGACTGGCCATACACTAGCTTGGACTGGCCAAATACTAATTTGGATGGTACATCAAGTAGCTTGGACTAGCTTGATTAGCCATAGACTAAACTGCCCTGCATGCTCTGTCTGCCCCATCTGTTGTTTTGAGCTATGTACATAAAAGTTCTGTCAAAGACCACTGACCAAAAGTAATCCACAGCCTTATTAAACACTACGACCCTTGTGTCTTTCTATTGCTTTTGATAACTGAGGTCACCACAAGAATTGGTGCACAGATCTGTTTATAGATTACAAATACTTATTATACAGTACCATACAGGTTGTACTTGAAAGGTAAAAACTTGAAGTTTTAGGATGGTGGCATAAGAGTAATTGAATGTCTTACTACTAAAAGCTACAATGCTTGGAACAAAGTCAGTACTCTATAAGGTACAGCAACTGTACCCCATGATATGAGTGCTTAGCAATATTTACTAGCCATATATTATTGTGAATTAGCCATAGACTTGTTCTAGACTGGATTGGCCATATAGTAGCTTGGATAAGCCATACATTGTCTTGGACTAGCCATAGACTTTTATGGACTATCTATAAACTAACCAGGACTAATCAGTAATATACTAGCCTGGACTACATTAGCTAAGACCGGTGTGAATTAGCTACAGATTAACCTCTTCTAATCAGCCATAGACTAACTAGGACTAGTCATAGTTGTATACTAGCCTGGACTAGCCACATATCAGCCATACACTAGCCTGGACTAGCCACAAACTAGTATGAACTAGCTACAGACTAGCCTGTTCTAACTCTATTAGCCTGATTAGCTAATTAGACAGATTAGCCTGAACTGGCCAGAGACTAGCCTGTACAAGCTATGAGTCATAGGCTAGTCATAGGCTAAGTGAGTCATAGGCTAACATGGACAAGTCATAGATCAGCCTGGAGTTTAACTTCATTTGATTTTCTCAAGCCAAAAAAACAGAATGAGGAACAGCTGATAAAACCAGAAGGTGGTATCAGTCCAGTTCTGGACATAATTTCACATTTGGGCAGTTTACTAATGTGCACAATCAAACACTCTGTTGCATTTGTTGCATCACTTATACATCAATTTAAAGACACAAATATAGATCAGGAAATCCAATCACCCACATGACGTACATGCCTGTGCAGGGAAAGAGCAGGAGTAGGATAGCCCAACAGCAAAATCAACTCCATTTAACTCTGATGGCTATTAACAAACAAACATGAGCGACCACCAGAAGAGACTTGACCAAGGAAAGCTGAGAACTGTATAAGTGTTAACGATTTTCTTTAGCACCAGCGTGAAGTTGCCACTTCAGCAGCTGCTCCCAGAATAGAGCTTGGAGGTCTGTCTAATGCCTTTG
This sequence comes from Semaprochilodus insignis, assembly GCA_034552555.1. Taxonomy (NCBI): domain Eukaryota; kingdom Metazoa; phylum Chordata; class Actinopteri; order Characiformes; family Prochilodontidae; genus Semaprochilodus; species Semaprochilodus insignis. The sequence goes on from CM067494.1 coordinate 7,806,261, forward strand.
CGGCAAAACGTGATAGATTTTATTAAAAAGTTTACTGGAGTGACAGAGGAAAACCTGCAAACTGCAGCAGTTTCAACCACTGTATAAATCAGGGAGTTTTGTTGTTCTGTCCAAACGGCAGACAATTTATGAATCCTTGAGCTCAGGCCAAGTCATTTTGGCAGACTGATCCAATATAGCAAATAAACCGAAGTCTTCAGGTCCAAGGCAACCTAATTTATTCCTGTCAAAAAGTTTAATTGTAAGGGTCTTTTTTTGAGGGAGATGTAAAACACCTTGAGTTCTGATATACTGCTGTTTTACAGCTTTAGTGCGCATTATTCAGACTACGTTATCTCAGCAGGACACCACAGCCTCAATATTATGATGAAGTTGGGCTTTTTATAATGATCTACCGGCCACATAGCAGTCCACATGTAAGGTTGTTTGGGTGAATTCACTTGCTTGGTCCTCGAACACCATTTGTAGTTTCTTCTTTTTGTCGTTGTTAATGATGATGATGATGATGACGATGGTTGGTCCAGTATGTTCTTATAAAACCAAAACGTTTAAAAGATGTTCTCTGAAGTGATGACAATTTTATGTCATCTTTGCATTACTGACAGCAAATCATTTGAGCCAGACTTTCAGTTTGGGCTATAAATATTAAAACACAGTCAAAACTTGAGAGACAAAAAACACCTTTACCATGATACTAACTATTTGTAGAAGTTAAATACAGTTAAATAGTTTCTTACATTTACTTTGACTTTTATTTCATTGCAGACAGTATGAACCCAAGATATTTCATGTTTTGTCTGGTCAGCTTCATTTCATTTGCTAATATACATCCATTCCTGCACTTCAGGCCTGCAACACAATCCAAATAAGTTGGGATGTGAGCAATTTAGGGCTAGTAATGAGGTAAAAACACTAAATACTAAAGTGATTTCAAACAGGTGATGTTAGCAGGAGATCATGATTTGGCACAAAAGCAGTATCCATGAGTCTCTGAAGAGCAAAAATGGGCAAAAGATCTCCAGTTTGTCATCAAATGTGTAAGAAAATGACATTTTCTTGAAAATTAAATGTTTGAAAACAGTGTTCGTCAAAGAAAGATGGAATGGTTTTCCAGTGCTGAAATGCATGAATGGATGTATAGAGCTTCAAGTACAGCTAGACTCGAACCGCCATCCCTGAAGTCTCATGGAAGACAAGCGTCCAGACTTTTCTCTGTCCTGGCTCCCAGATGGTGGAATGAACTCCCACTGTGTGTTCGAACAGCTGAGTCTCTCGCGGTCTTCAAACGCAGACTAAAGACCCATCTCTTCATAATGCACTTAAGTGAGTAAGCACTAGTAGAGGTGTAAGTTGTGTTGCACTTATATTGCACTTTTAATGACCTTTTTCTTTTCTTTTCTATAGGTGTGAGCACTGGGCTGGGGTTGCCAGGTAGTGCTCTTTTTGCTCTATATGTGTATATTGATCTATCTAGATATCAGCACTGGCCTCCTGTTCGGGCAGTGTCTGAGCTCATGGTGAGTTTTAGGCTCTGAACTTCCTGTACTAGCTGGAATATTATCCAATGGAACACTAAGCACGGTTGTAAGTCGCTCTGGATAAGAGCGTCTGCTAAATGCCTTAAATGTAAATGTAAATGCAAGAGTTCCTGCTGCTGTTTCCATTTCTAACATCTCTGAAACCTAGTTAGACTACTGCTTACAGTCTGTTGTGTATCTAGTACTTTCAGGTGACCTAGAGTGATGTCCTTAAAACACTGTCATAAACCAAACCAAACAAACCAAACCAAACCAAACCAAACTAAACCAAACCAAACCAAACCAAACCAAACCAAACCAAAACAGCCTAATCAATGCAAGAGCTAGCGGGGCTGTTTATAAATAGATGCCAAGAGGAAAAAAATCTGATAGGAGCTTGATGTACAGTTATAACAGTGAATTAAGAATATTGCTGCAGTAGTTTGAGTAAAATTACCAAACATGATTCTGTATAATGACTGTTGAAACTAAAAATCATTAGGTCTTTTCTGAAAGCTGAGCCACTCATTATCTCAGCTCTTCCTCCAAGTGTGCAATTACACATGAAACATGCTACATTGTATAGATTTTTGACACTCTTTCATTTCTGACTTCCAGACTTCTAGACTTGTTGGTGCCCAAGGGGATTTGAACATGTAACCTAGTGATTTAACGCTGCTGAAACTCACATCCACATGTGAACTGAACTGTAACAGATGGTATTTGACTGCTGATCTTAGATTTGCACTGAAGGCTCGGTGCAGCCCAGTGCAATTTGGAATCAGCCCAAACAACACGTCAAAGTACTACAAAATTGCTAAATAAACTGCACTTGCAAAACTGCTGTGAGCTCAGGAATCATGATACTTGGTTAATTGGAAACTGATAAATGTTTGGCTAAACTTCCAGACCTACGCATGTTAATTAAAAGTCTTTTTTCTCTGGTGTTTAAAGATCAACTGCTCAAAATTGAACTAAGCAGATCACAGTTTACATTCCCACTGTGTTTATTTGGGATACTCTGAGCTACAAAACCCTCACAAAAGATTCACAATACCTGATTGTTTTTCCCCAAATCAAGGAATGGCACATGTTGACATGTTTGTGTCTTGCTTAGACTTAACTAATGAACAAATGTGTCTTTGATATGTACAATATAACACAATACATGTGCATTCTGTTTTCTGCAACCTTTAAAAGCCCTGACTTGTTACTATTGTTTTGCTGGACTATTTGAAAGTATTTAAGTGATAATTACATAAGTAATTACATAATAAATACAACATAAAGAATTACCTTTACAAGCATGCATTCTGTATTGGGATTTTCCATTTGTGTCAATATGAATACATCCCAAAAACATGGCTGTAGTGTAAGTGTAAAGGATGCTTTTTTCTTCTTTTCAAAAATAACTTTCCATCAAATTCAATTTTTTTCTTTTATTGACAACCACAAACGATGTGGATTGCAAGATTAGAGCCTGTACTTCTCTACTATGTACACCACTGAAAAATAAATACAACTAAAACTATGACATGCTTTTGTTATTATTGTCAATAAGTGCAATTTCTTAGGGATAAATATGAGAGCCATCAACTGAAAGCAGGGCATAACCCAGAAATACTTTCTGAGGTATGAAGCCCAATGCTCTAGGACTGAAACCAACATCAAATTAAATTTAAATACCAAGACATAATGTAGTGCAGAGGTAGTGGTGTGGAATTCAATGCTAAGCAGTAAGAAAGTCATACCCAAGCTTGCCATGCCCCAGCACTGTCATTTTCTGTTCAGTGTTTATGGAAACAGACAGATTTGCAATAGATCAGAGTTAATAGGGGAAGGCTTGTGCCAACCTTAATGCGAGAGTGCGTGTGAGGTTAGCTTTTCTTGTGTTAGCAACGTTAGCATGAAATAAGGAAAACCACAGTCTGGGTTCCAATTACAAAGTGTTCACTTAGCATTTAAAACATAAGGACTGGTGCTAATGCTATAATAAAACAGCGATTTTTAGTAATTTCTGCTTTCAAACTGTAGGGTATTCCATATGAACTGATAAAATACATGATACATTCAAATTCATCCAGAGATGCCTACTAATTAGTGAATTCATCAATTATAAAGGGACCATAATATGTTTACACACATCTTAAACTGGTTCTGCTGTAGTCTCTATGTAAATCCCCTTCTGATCATGTATCTCCTCTGGCTGAATTTTGGGGGTTATTCCAGTATTAAGGGTCTTTTTTTCTTAGTTAGTGAATGCAGAGAAGAGGCAAATACTAGGGTACCAAATATCTGTAGTAACTCTTCAGGTGATCATTGCAATGGAGAGAATGAATTCATCAAAAGACAGAAATGACTCATTGGTTGAGCAGGACAACAAACAAAAAGCTACAGTTAGCAAAGTAACATGGACATATTCCACCTATATATTTCACCTTCTTCTACGGCTGAAAGACTGGAAGACTTGTCTCTAGCACCCAGACACACTGTTACTTGAAGACTGAGGTAAAAGTCACGTTAATGCAAGTTTGGTTGGGTTTATTAGCCTATGCCTGTGGCTAGGCTAGCAGTCAGGACTGGTTGACACTACTGGTATTCCAAATGGTTGTATGATGTATTTGCTTAATGGACATGAACATGACATGAACAAAACATTCGGTTTTATGACTGAATGCTGCTTGAAGAACGCTTGACATGGGTCTTCACTTGTGGATGCACAGCTTGTATTATTAAATCACCCACAGAAAGAGATGCTCTGGAGCAGCCACACATATCATATATACCATGCCTGGTACCAAGTGGCAACTAGAGGGGTATGAAGGCCCCCCAGCACTGGGCTGTGGAACAGTGGAACTGTATTCTCTGGAGTGATGGAGCTCCATCTAACACAGTTGGGATTAACTCAGAGAGTGATCCAGAACTAATCATCCAAATCAGCAGTTGACTTCGCTAGTGCTCCTGCGACTGAATGCAGCCAGATCCTCACAGCAATGCTTCAACATCTAGTGTAAAGTCTTCCCGGAAGCGCAGAGGCTGTTACTGCAGGAAAGGTGGTCAAACTGCCCTATCAATGCCCTTAACTCCTGAGGAAATGTTGAATGAACAGGTGTCTTCAAACTTTCGGACATATAGTGTTACACATAGAACATTACATTGACTGCAAACTGATTTACCATTCTAAATATATATCGATATATAACTACCATTCTAAGATATAAAATTATACAGTGTGATTAATTTGACCTATAAACAGAACACTATGCAGTTATGTATTATATAGCTCACATAGGCCTCTTAAATTCCTGTCCATGGCACCAGGAAGAGCAATATATTTATACATTTTCCGTAAGGAACTGCAGCGACCTCCAAACTTGATGATTTCGTCTCTGACTCCAGAGGTTAACTGGCCTTGGATACAGTGGCATGCCAGAGCCAAACTTCTGGGTTTGGCCGTAATAATTTAAACACAGGTTACAGAGGAGAGCTAATAAGTTCCAAATGGGTGTCCTGCAACTTTTCATTTTTGTAATGTTTACACAGCTTTGCCGGTCTTGAGTAACAAGGCTTGTGGCTCAACAAGGTCTAGAGCGCATGCTTTCTGAACTGTCACTGAAAAGAAGTCACTTCATGGTGAAAGCGCTCCCCGCTATGCCCATAACTCACTATCATTGGGTCTTTTCTTCTGCCTTTCACTACAGTAGTGAAACTGAATGCAATTTATGAATACAGTCATTACAGTCATGTTGTTTTCATTGGCTATAATGAGAGTACATTCAAGGGCTGTTGTTCTACAGGTGTTTCAGATCATCAAGACCATTCACAGACAAGTCAAAAGGAAAAAACAATACAAAAAAGATTTTAACGTTAAAAAACTGCAATCAATTTGGTCAATTCCTAACAGTCCAGTCATCATGAAACGCTCACACAACATAGTGAACAGTGACAATCTACAATATTGTGGCATACAAAAGGTTTAATACATTTTTTCCCTAGATCCAAAAAATTCTTTAACTTTTATTTTACAGTAGATGGAATATCCTCCCATTTTCTAGCTCCCTCAAACAAAAACGTACTGCTTTTTCGTCTTTGTAGGTGTGCAAGCAAATTAGCAATCATTTAAGTGTTTAATTGCTTTCAAATACTGCTTTTATAGCGGCTATTAGACAATAAGACAGCTGCCATCTTTGTGGAGAAATAAATTAGGTTCTTAGCCCCCCTTTTACCCTGCTTTGCTCACTAGCAGCTCAACACAGTGTCACAACAGAGAGTCAACAGTTAATCTGAGTTACAGTAAAATATACACAGTGTATTTTAAATTCAGATTTTCATTCACCCAAAATAATGGCCAATAGGGGGCTTGTAGAAAGATGGTCTATGGTTTTGTTTATATGGCTGCAGAAGAATCATTTTTGGTTCCCATAAAAAAGCTGGATGGCTCTTTAGAGTATCGGTATAGCTGGTTATAGGTATAGCCTGGATCATCAACAAGCAGTCTATGGTTTTGACATGAAGAGAAGTAAAACTCTTAAAAATAAGCATTTAATGAAGGTTCTTTAAAGCGATGCCCTAACAGAACCACTTTTGGTTCCCTTTCAGTGGATAGCTGTTTAAAGAAACATTAATGTAAAATCTTAATAAGCTTAAAGAACTGTCACACCATGCAAGGTTCCTGCACAAAAAGGGTTTTCAGAGAAGACATTCAAGCCAAGAAACACTGAGAAACCTTTAAGAACATATATAAGACAACCTGGATTACATCTCTAGCATCTGCTAGCATACTCATTTCTACCATTGCAGGGGTCTCAGACTATCTGGATATTAAATCTTGCTCTCTAAAGCGAGTAGGCCTGAGCAGCGGGTAGGCAGCGAAAGAGCTGGTCCCACCGGCTGATTTGTGGTGTTCATTGGTCATGCTCTGCGGCTCACCGTACGAGTATTAAAAAGTGCAGGCCTTTGCAGTCTCACTGTTTTGATCTTGAGGTTGACTTGGCCCAAGTGCGCTGCCCAGGCTGGTTGTGTTGGGGACTTCTCTGTGCCAACCCAAATATTCGCACTCTGAAACTGTACCAGGACTCTGCCATCTATACCCACCCCACTTGCAACGTCAAGACGTTTTTTATACATTATTTTGACTTCCTAAGAGCGCGGGACAATTGGTCAGTTCATGGTGTGTTGGAGTTCAGCTGTGTTGTTTTGAGCTGTTCATCTTCAGAGTGACACATTAATGGAATGCACCGCCAAGACTTTGTATTTATACACGCACATTCGAAAATGTTATTATAGACGCATGCCAACTTCAAGAGGAACATTCAGTGTTGCCCACTACGAATGATGGACATTCATCAAAAACTTCATACTTCAAATCACTGGCTGGAATAAAGAACATTTACTCAACTGAAGCTCGTCATAGAATCCATCTGTGCCTTGTAGTCTAAAACTGCGGCATTGTGGCAGTGTGTACAGAAACAGCAACGGGGTAGATCCAAGAGTAACCAATAGTCATTGCATGCTGTATAATGAACTACACTACAAAAAAAAAAAACAACCTGTAATGTGTGGGAAGTGCCTCAACAGCCCAGCGCAGAGGAGCTGGGCATGCTCCTGGGCATGCGGCTGCTGGAGAAGCTGGGTTGACACATGCATTTTACAGCACTGACCATATATTAACCATATATAAGGACCATTTTACAGTACCCTGATGGTGAAAATACTTTTGGACAAACAGATTAGTTCCACACTGACAAACTTGTACACAAGGCTACATACCCATTCAATCTATGTTCCATGGTATATGAGTGACATATAAAGGGAGAAACATGAAGATGATGGAGAATTCAGAATCGGAGGAAGAAACGTCATTACCCTTTGAGAAAGTACTCACAGTTGAACATCTGGAAGAATCAAAGGCCTTTACAAGTTGAAGAATAGTGCAAAAATAGGACTTCAGCTCAGTATAAAGAATGCAAATGAGGACACCTCAAGATTTGGAAATGGTGGACAGCTTTTGTTTACTTGGCCTATTTGCATTTGAACTTTGTTGTTAGCAAAGTTCCTTGGATTGCAAAGAAAACAAACAAATCAAGCCCCTTCTCTTAATTTGAACATATTCTGGGAATGTCTGTTCTGGGAAACATCCAAGAGGAAGAGGGGTCCAGCAACAAGACAGATAAATTAACTGGCCATTCAGAAGCCTGAAAAACCAACCAGACCATCTACAGAGTGCATTACTATGCCATCCATATGTAATCTATGGCATATGTTGAAAGCAGCCTGGTCTGTCTAACGAGAACTGGAGCTAGCCAGGGGTGTGTTTAGGGTCTGGCTATTAGGCCATGGGTCTTTTTTCTGTAGCCACACGTCTCTTTGTACTGCCAAATATTTAATAGGAATATGCTTTATGGGCTCATACGACCACTGAATTTTTTGTGGTTAATGTACCCCTGCCTTTCTTCCTGCTGGCTTACCGTTACACGTAGTGACATAGAGATGTAGAGACATAGAGATGTGTTGTTCTGTGTTGGGAAGTGTGTTTAATAGGGGTGGCTATAGGTGACTTCCCCCCATCATTTGAATATTATTTGAATGTACCTTTCAGCTGGCATCAATAAAAGAGCACTTGCTCTATACCAACACTACAGTGGTGTCAGAAGTAGGATGGCACCCCTAGCATTCTGGTTTGGAATGCTTCCAAGCAAATGGTAAGAGAAGCAGAGCCTGGTGAAAGACCATGTTTATTCAGACAACACTGCAAGGTTCCACGAGGAGAGTGGCCTGGTGAGACTTGACAGGAGTGGGACTGGCATGAGGAACCAGTGCAATGTGGTGCTACAGTAGTTCCAGCAAGAAGGAGACTGTGAAAAGCTCCTACTTGGGAATGCCATGATGACCTGCAGGGTGGTTTGGGCCAGTGGAGAAGTAGATGTAGACTGGGGGGTTCAGCAGGGGCAGCAGGCTGTGCGCCATGTGCAGTGTGGATGGTAGACCATGGGGACTGGCTGGCCGTTTAAAAACCTATGTACCAAACTGTAGTTTGAACAGCTTGTTTCTACCACAGTAGGCCTTCCCACAGCCAGCTGGGTTATTGCTTACTCAAACCTGTAATTTTTTGTATCTGCAGCTCATGTCTCCCACAGGACGCAAGTCTTTCATAGGCCTAACCAGACAGTACAAAAAGATGTGACTGCACTACAGAAAGGTTACACTAGTCACTCACTCACCCATACTGAAGCACTACTGCTGACCCATTGCTTAACATAACAGTGACAAAACCCCCAAACCATTTTTCAGTTCTATTAAAATTATGTAAATTAATGTAAAGCTTTAAAGCACTGTTCCAACACAAACTTGGAGTGGGCTTTCTGTCTCATTTTACTATTTAAGTATCAAGTTAAAAGTTAACTGGTAATAAGCAGATATTTGTTTAACTGTGGAAGAAAAAAAAAACAATAAAAATATTATTAAACCTTCATAGATATGCACTTTAATATAACTCAATACTGTATATACATTTTATCAGAATGTCACCCTCAATGCTAATTTTATTAGAACTCTATTCTGGATATTCATATTAGTAGAACTCAATTTCATATATTAAATTAATCTGAACCTAATTATGGACGTTAAATTATTAGAACTCCATTGTGAATAATAATTTTACTAGAACTAACATTCTACATATAACTTTATCCAAACTGTATTCTGGATGTTAACTTTAATAGAAGTCAAATCAAAATATTAATTATATTAGAATTTCCATTTGTATATTAATTTTACCCAAGCTATGTTCTAGATGTTAATTTTAATAGAATTTCATTCTGTGTCTTCCATTCCGGATATCAATTTTATTAGAATTACATTCTGATTTTTAAGTTCAGAGGTTAATTTTAATAGGACTTCATTCTGTACAGTACATTTATTGTAACTGGCATAAAGAGTTCTTTGTGAGAATTTGGCTTTAGGTAAATTCTATTTGCTCTATTTTCTATTTTAAATTCTATTATATGGTCCCTTTAATCTTTAAAAGATTCTTCACGCTTGATTAGGGAAGAAATCTACTTGCTGGAAGTAAACCTGTAGAAATCAACATAAATCAAAAATGTTTTTCCTTCCATTGTAAGGATCGGGCTAGGTAAGACGTGCAGATGAGCGTTTATTTACCAAATCACAAGACAAGGCCAAAGTCAAAAAACAAGCAAAGTGTCAAATACAAAGGGCAAAAGTAAGAAAACCAAAGATCACAAAGAGAAGAGATTAGACTGGTTTGCCATGAATTGAATATACCAATACAATGCTTTGCAAAGGGTTCAACAAAGCAAACATCTTAAATAGACCAGAAACAGGTGACACTAATGAGTAATCAGGCAAGGTCCTTCTGGGATAGGTTGCTGGCTGCCTACTGGAAGTCACATGCTCACCCAGGGTGTCCTGGGAAATGGAGTCTCCAATGGCTAGACTCAGTACTGAGCCAGAGGGATGCGTGACATCCATAAGGTCGGACATGTTAGAGACAGGTTAGAGATGGTCAAAAGTCATTACATGCTGATGGGAGATTACATGGAAACTAGATTTTTTGTTTAACCTAAAAATGCACTTCACGTGTCATAAGAAGTTTATTTTGACATTTCATTCAAGTCAAGTCATAAATGACGTGAAAATAATTAAAAATACAATAACAGTTCACGTGAACAAATGCGTATTAACTTCACAAATACTGAATTAAACTAATATTGTTTAAGTAATATTTAGGTTATGTAGTGATGAATGGAAGGAATGAAAGTAAGGGCTTATACCGTCCAGTCCCATGTTTTAGTTCCAAGCCTGCACATTTTAATACAAAATGACTGTTTATTTGTGGAATTTGTGGAATCTGTTTAATTATGTAATTTGACCAGAGATGCTCTTTTGCATATGACTACATATAAGGACCCTAATACTGCGTTCACATGTTTGCGGTAGATGGACAATGGCAAACCGAATATTCTGCTGTTTTCAATGAAGCTGCAATGAAATTCTGCCATGTTAAGTGGAATGCTCGGTCAGGAGTTCAATTTTCCCAATGACTACAGTGGTGGAATAAACCGAATGTGGATTTTTTTGGGAGCCGTGGATGCCAAAGATCTTGCTGTTGCATTCCAGACAAAACCAAGTATTATACAACAAAAATAAAAGAGTACAGAGCTCGTCCTGACTCTCTTCACCTTAGATAAAGCACTCTCCGATGATCGTCCACTTCACCAATAGAGTTTTCACCATGCTAACAGTTACGTAGCTTCCTGCTGAAGTCTGCTGTGTACTGCTATGAGTTTTTTTCAACTCAAACATATGAATGCACCCTTCCGGTTAAGGGGGTTAATATTAAATTTGCAACAAGGAAGCAATAAATAAGATACAGAGTGTGCTATACTGTATCACCCTGTGCTTACTTTCATCATTATTCCCATTGCTTCATGCTTGGCTGTTTTGCTTTGCTGTCATTATGACAGCACAGTAATGCTCATGGAAGAGTGCCAGGATGATATGGGTGGGCCTTGGGGAACCCAACACCCAGCCATGTTCCCAGGAAGACCAGGCCACCCTGCCTGGCTTTGAGGATGTGGTCAGGCCCGTGTTTCTGGATTGTGACGCAGCCTTGCCCATCCACACCTTCTGTGTCCAGTGAGATCAAGCCCAAGAGTCATGAGAACGTGCCGAGTGTTGACCTAATGCTCTGTCTGAATTCGAAACCTCCACCGCCCTAAAACGAGGGGAAGTTACATTCGACATGTTACGATAACAGTGTGAATCACTGCTGTTTCCCGTGGAGCAATGCAATACACTGCATCCTAGGGTAGAGGGTGGAAACCCACTGACAGTGAAAACATCAAAATAATGTGACGAATATTAAAGTCCTGCTTGATCATCAGCTGCATAATGATCATTCAGTTTTGCACTACTGTTCAAAAGCTTGGAATCAGTTGTCATATTAATCATATTTCTTATACGTTTCTGATTTGCACAGTGTGGACTTCTGAGGTCTGTCTGGGGTGATTGGATGTAGGACAATTCACTTGCATAAGGAAGGAGAAAGTTAAAGGAAAAAGTTTTTCTAAAACTGGAACTCAGAGAATATTGGGCTCTGAATAACCATAACCACCAAGACCTGGTAGACCACCAAAATGCCTCTCAGATACACAGAAGGTAAAGCTTCAATCTTGGACAGCGAGGAGAAAACCAAGTGGCAAACTTGTTGTTAATGATAAATGTTAATAAACAAAAAAGAAGAAAATCAAACAGAGAAGCTAAGACAGTCTCACTGCTAATGAGAAAGCAGTAAAAATCCAACAGTGTGTTCATCCGTGCAAGTGTGATTTATGAAAGATTGTGATGTAGGCTGAAATGTCATCATGTTCATCCCGGTCTAACAGAGTGTTGTAGTTTTTCTGGACAGCAGAAGCCATGTAGTCCAGTTTCAGGATACATTCATTTCACGGCAAAAGGTTTGCCCAGTCTTTGTTGATCTCATGCCAAATAAGCCTTGAAAGTCTGAACCTCCTCTTATAAAATCCTGTAATATCACTCTTCCTTGGAACTCTACATGGTTCTTTCTCTTCTGAAGTTTTCTTTGCTGGTGTTGTGCCGAATTGCACCTCTCTTTCAGAACCAAACTCCCCTTTGCATGCATACGCATCACATGGGGAGGTGGATGCTACAGATCACACTTGAGTTTCAGTTATTTACACAGAAACAACTGAAATCGTGAGAGTAATTTATATTTAATAAGAGTTTTTTTTTTGGTCCAATCATCATGAACTTTGCACACATTGTGAAGGGCAGCAGGTACTTTCAAATGTTGTCAACACCTGAAAAACGACAAAAATAAAATGGAGATACAAGGTTTTGTTCCAACTTCAGCTATTTTTGACAATAGTGTAAAAGTGAAATACACTCAACAAATGTAAGGGGACTCCATACATACGTGCAACAGATACCAGTTCTCACATAATGCTGTTGTTAGTTATAGAAATGCATGCTGGCCATTTAAGGGGTTAAATAATGTTTGCAAACAAAATGTTTTAAATTATTGAAAATATTCATTCTTCATTCATTCAACTTTTAAATATTAGTTTGGCTTGTGTTAGCATTTTGGCTATATCCATCTGATAGCAATGAATCTACAATGAATTGTCTGCCAAATTACATTTTGTAGATTTTCAAAGTGAAAATAAGTTACACCTCTGAATTTAACATATTGGGGGGAAAAAGTTGACCAGAGGTGTTCAAACTATTGCCCATGACTACATATTAATAAACTATTTTAGCATGCACATTTTGCAAGATGCTCTGGAAGAGAGTTCTTGCCAAATTAATAAATGGCAGTATTTATTTTGTGATTTTGTAAAATGGGGTGAGAGAAATCTGAGGTATGCTTTAAGTGTTAACTGTTTGAAGGAAGAACTGCTTGAATCATGACTGGTAGTTTCAGGATGCTGGATATTGCATTCATGTGGTGTAAGGACAATAAAGCCGCTGACGTCTTTCGGAGGAGAATTGGTGGTTTGTTTTTACAATAAAATCTGCGCTGGGCTGGTCCTGATGCCCACCCTGGCCTGGGAATGCTCAGAGACGTGGGAAGCACGGGTCACTGCCATGCTTTGGAGCTTATCTGTGGGCAGAGGGAGTAGCTCCTCACAGCTCTGCGCTCACAGCTGCTTGCCCTGGTCATTTCCTCTAGGCCAGGATATTACTCACAGAGTCAACACACAGCGGGCAAAGCTCCACTGCAGCTTCATATCCACAGACACCTGTCCAAAGTCGGGGATTCCCTGGGATGGGCACATGACATCAAAAGACTGTATTCGGCTGTCTGTGGAGTTCTCTTTAAATAATGTCAAATTCAGATACTACTGAAAAATTAATGCATTGAATTATCTTGATTCAAACGGGTTCCCTGTGAAAAAAATTAGAACTATCAATATGATTATTGGCAAAAGTAAGTAAGAGAAAACTGGGTATTATATTTCATTTACACTTGCGATCAAAAGAATAGTTGCACATATATTTGCACCCAGAAGGAATCATCTGACAGGAATGAAACTTGGTGGGTAGGTTTGACATCAGAAGACATGCCAATGATTCAAGTTTCACGCTTGGCCATGCATATGATGTGAGCCAGGATGGGCCTTATTGCTGTACGTAACTGAACCCACAGCCATGATTGCAGACATTCAGCGAGCAGTGATGCCCTCCATGAGTCATCCTGTTAGTGCCAGCACCATTGGCAGACGACACAGGACTACATGCACATAGACCAAAGATTGCAATGGTGTTGTGCCAGACTGTCATGAAGTGAATCAGAATGGCAGCAGGTAATTTTCAGTGACGAGTTCCGCTTTTGTCTTGGTGGAGACTGCCAACGAATCTGTGTGTGGATGATGAACAGATTAACAGTTTGTCGTCAAACATCACATGTCCAGAAGGCCTGGTGTCACTTCACCTCCACCCCTACCGTAAAATCTGCAGGAACTGTGTGAGAATATTCAAGCTGCATGGGATGGGTTATCACAGGACACCATTAGGAACCTCTACAACTCCATGCCGAGACGTTTAGCATGTTGCATTAGCAACACCATACTGAGAGACACTACTTGTGCATGTGTAGCTCAATAAATATTGCCCATATCAGTCATCAGTCAGCATGTATCATCATTTATTGTTCCTGGTAACCTTTATCTTCCTTCCCAATAGCACTGCAGTCCCACACTTCCTTCTGGGTGCATTTTTTTTTGAGGATGAATGTACCTCCAAATGATGTACACTTTAAATCAAGTAAGAATGTGCTTTGCTTACTAACAGACAAAACAGCCATTATATACAAGTTATTCGTTTTTCAGCATCAGGAAAGAAACATAAACACAAAATAAATTAAAAAAACACATAAAAATTAATTTGTCATCTTTATTCCAGCATCCATTCTTTTTAGAACACGTTCTTTCAAATAACTGGCAGGGATATTTTTCCAGACTGCCAAATCTTAGTCTAAGAAGTTGGTTGCATTTGCTACTTTGCACCCTCCAAGTAAGTTAATTCCAAACATATTCATATTCTTCTTGAACAGCTACACGTCCTTTCAGACCCATAGTGTTGTCTTCTCACAGTGGAAAATTGGACAGAAACACCTTTGGATGTTTTCAGATTCAAAACGAGAGTAGAGCTTAATTTGTCTCCTCTCTCAAAGATGAAAGCTGTTTATCTGATGACGGCAGCGCTGGTTGTCTACCAGGTCTCGCATGGTTAGGAGTGCCATTTTCACTGTCTCCGTAATGCGTCAAACTCCAGTTTTTTCAAACTGATTATCTTATATCTAATCTCCTCAAAGATATCTCCAGACTTCTGCACAGTACTATGTATAAAGTTGCATAAAATGTTCAGCAACATCATGTGTTTCTGCTTTGTCTGGAATGCCTCTGTATGAGTAAGTGTGTGTTTGTTTTCATATTTTTTTTTGAGACAAAAGAAAAAGAACCAAAGTACAAAAGAAAAAGTCCTGAGCTTGCAAAGCTTCATGGTTTATTGTTTAAAACTGAAAGAGAAAAAAACATTTCTTACCAGTTACTGAGGTTTACAAGGATTATGTTATGATTTATTTAAACCCAAGGCATGAATAGAAATAGCAAAAAGCTACATATTTAAAAAATATTGTTTAAAGGACACTTTTTATTGTTCCAAACCCTAAACCCTAAATTTACTTGTGAAATAACTACTTATTTTTATGTTTTTAAAATTTCCATTTGAATTGTTTAAGAGCTTTTAATGATCATGAGTGATCATAAAAATGTACTAGTTCTAAATAGACACTGTGGAGTTTTGAGTATACTCTATACTCTACTATTAAATTTTAAAAAAATAGCGCAGTTGGGATACACCCAAAGAGTTTCAGTCCATGGATGAAGACTTATTTTACCCACTTTGTTGCATTTTAGAGCAGAAAGTCTGTGTCCCTCATGGCCACATGGTGAGCAGTTGGATCCCATTGTAGGAAGGATATCTTTGAAGGAAGTCAGTTTGTAACATTAGGATTGTCACTACTAAAACACGGATTTCTTGCAATTTTTCATAGTTAATATGTATCAAACAGCTCTAAAATGCATATACTATACAGTTTTATACATTGTAGTTACATGTTCATTCAGAATGCAAAATAGACATTGACTTTAAAATACTGTAAAATAGACTGGAGATTTACATATGACATTTTAAGCATATTCCTTTCTGAAGTGGAACAGTGTCATGAAACACAAAGCTTTGTTATTCTCTCTGGACTGATGGCCTTGAGAGAGAGAATGAGAGTGAGAGAGAATGAGTGTGTGAGAGTTTGGAAGAAAGCCATAAAGACTCTCAACAACTTGAGATAAGTGTCCAGCCATTGAATTCCAAAAATTGTATCAGTAGTGTTGAGCATGTTGGGACATGCGCTATAAGGTCCTGTGGAGTTTTCATTTAGCCAAGAGCTACAAAATAAATTTTTTCCCCAAAACAAAAATGCCCCTCGTCTTGACATGGTTTCGGTTGGGTATATGTGTAAAGAACAAATCCGTCAGCACCGGCCTCTGACGTGAGAATCACAGGCTGGAATGCGCTGAGCTGATTTACTGTAGCGAAAACACGGATCTGCTCATTAACAAGCGTCCTGCAGGACCCACACTGAAGTTCTACCCACACTGCAGTACAGCACTGTGCATTTCCAATATAGTGATCAATGGGCCGGAGTTGCCAGGGGCTACCGGTCCATCAAGCTGGAGCAATGCGTAAGGTCCTATAAAGAAGGGATTTGGGGCTTTTTACTCATGGTAACAGGTTTCTGTGACCTTTCAGACAATAGTGGATAGGGCTGTAAAAGGGGAGCCAGGCCTTTGGAGGAATAGAAGAGTTATGGCTAGGAAGGGCTCGTTTCCCATAATAAACGAGGCCCACACTCATAGACTGGACCCTCCCCCTCTGGACTGACGGTCTACAACCCCCTAGACCCCTCCACACACACACTGAGGTGAATGATTCTTTGTATGGTTCTCAATACATTAAGTTCCAATAAAGAACTTCTACTTTTCCCATATAACTGTTGAGAGTCTGGAGGCAGCAGAGCCAAAACTACTAGTGCACTTTGATTTCTTATGAACTGTTCTTTGCCAAAACAAACAAACAAACAAAAAAACACTGTCAATAATCTGACCTTAAGTAGTACAGAGCATTTTTAAGAAGCATGCTGTTTTTTTTAAATCTGTTAAATCCCAAGTCTAGTTTGAAAATGAAAGGCAAACTGTTACCAAGAAAGTTTACTGAGTTTGGTAAAGGTATATCACAAAGCTGTTACATTTTAAATGGCAAAATAGTCAGTAATGTTTTAGTAAGGTATAAAATTGTGGATTATTCGAGGTCTTTCACTTTTGGGGTAGTTACTTAAACTTCAAAAGCTGACCTGTTTTGTTCCACATATGTGTGAAAATAACACATGTGTACGACCCCTTTTCCAAAAAGTTGGGATGATGTGCAAAACAAAAATAAAAACAGAATGCAATGATATGCAGATCATTTGAACCCTATATTTATTTGAAAATAGTGCAAAGGCAACATATCAAATACTGAAATTTGTTGAAAAATATGTCAAATGTCAAATTTGATGTCAACAGCATGTTTTAAAAAAGTTGGGACAGAGGCAACAAAAGACTCAGGCAGCACTGCTTTTAAAACAGACACATGGGCAAAGTTCATTGCTGTTCCACAAATCCAAGTTAAAACTGTACCACTTTAAGAAGAACCATGCATAAACAGCATCCAGAAACTAAGCTGCTTTACTTAAACCCGAGCTCCTGTAAGTAAAGTGAAAAAGTGTTTTGTTTTAAATTCATTTTGGAAATGAGGGACTTTGTGTCCTCTGGGCTAAAAAGGAGAAGGACTGCCGGGATTGTTATCAGCATCTGTGCTGGTATGGGGAGGTGTTAGTGCACATAGCATGGGTGACATTTGTGAAGGCACCATTTAATGCTGAACAATATATATGGGATTTGAAATATTATTATTACAATATATGCTGCCATCCAGACAATGTCTTTTTTAGGGAAGGACCTGCTTATTTCAGCAAGACAATGTCAAACCACATTCTGTACAACAACATCTTAAATCATGGAATAATAGGAAACATTTCGCTTTCAAAACACTTTCATCTTGGGACAGACAAGATGAAGTTCTTCATATCATGTCTTTACGTACAATCCAGTAAAGCAATAACCAGCACAGCCAGTTACTGTACTATGTTAATGGGTGTTTCTAGGCATGATGTGTAGTAAAACTCAAAAAAGTGGCCTTTTATATTTGTCCATAAAAGCTCCACAGTAACAACATAGAAATATTACAATAATCACAATTTTGGTGCCCAGATTTATCCCTGATTTTAAATCATTGTGAGTTTAATCCATTAGCGATGGTCTGATTTACGGTATTTGGCAGATGCTCTTTTCCAGAGCTACTTATAGTTTTAATCATTCCTTACTCAGGTAGGTGAAGGTAGAGTTAGGAGTCTTGCCCAAGGACTCTTATTGGTATAGTGCAGGGTGTTTGCTCAGGTAGGAGATCAAACCCTGGTCTACAGCGTGGAAGGTGGATAAGTTGCCTACTACACGTAACCAACCAAGTCTCTTTCTATCATACAATGTTGGCAAGTTGGGAGGTGATATCACATGCTTCCTCCTTAAAGCCTGCCTCCTTATAGATGCTTGCACTTGTTCTACATTGAGGGATTGACGAGGGAGGGGAAAGTATCACTGTCACAGGAAAGGGTGAGGCCAATTGTCTTAGACTGCCATCCATGGATTACTTGATGCACCACTCAGGAGCCTGAGTAGGCTATGATTGCCAACCATAATAATGGTCAAAGCTTATGTAGTAAATAGTACAAATTCTCAGCATGTTACATTAAAACAGAGTTATATTAATCTACATGGGTATATGCATGTATACGGAATAGCTTACTACCTGGCTCGGCCAATCAGATTTAGAACAAGAGCTGTCCATCTTATGATCTGAATTTTAGTTTACTCAAAAGCTAACTTCCAAATTAGACTTAAACCTGTTAACCTCGATTTCCACCTTCCTCCATACTGCAACACACTCCTGTCCTAGACAAAGCACCCGATGCAGGCCGTCTCCCACTGCTCCTCCATCACCGACAACAAGCCCCCCTCTCCATTTAGTCTACAAGCGTGTGTTTATTTCTCATCGTTCCATTCGTCATGAAAAGGAAAACCTGAGCCGAGATGTGTCAGAGAGGATTTGGAAAACGTTTAAATGTTGTTGCTCTTCTTCTCCCACCCCCGCCTCCAAGCTGACTTTTACACAGAAATCCTGGAAACAAAAAGAAGAAAAAAAAAATAGGTTCCAGCTGTCAAGCCATAAAGTTTGTTGGAACGTCACGAAAGCAACATTTGAGGATGAAACACCACAAGCTTATGGTTTCAATTAGTGTCAGCTCTGGCTCGAGCTTGTTAAGTCAGCAGCAATGCAAATCGTTCTGAGCACCTTTTTAAACTTATCTTCCAACACAGTCGACAGAGAATGTGGTGCACCTTCTTCCCAACTGTTCAGACTGGAGTACCCTTAGTGGGTCTTTACTACTTTTGAACAACAGCAGAGATGTTCTGTCATCAATTTGAGAGGCCTTAAATAGTTTTGAACCAACACTTTGTAAACTAGAAAAGTGCATTGTCTGAGGAAAACGCAGAGTGATTCCGCAGCGGATGCTTGTCACTGGCCAGCTGCTCAGGTGTTTATAAAAACGAATGGGAGTATACAGGAAAAATGAGGGATGGATAACTTACACATAGAGGAGTGTGGGTCAGTAGAGCTATGGATTAGAATTTGGGGTTCTGCTCTGAGGGAGTACATACAGTTTAGTGGCTATTGGGAAAATTTACCAACAGGGATTGAATGAGGGTAACAGTAAATGGGACTCTATGGGAGGAAAGAGTAATGTTCTTAGTATTGTATATATTTATTGTCTAATGTATATGTTTTGTATTTAAGTACTGTAAGGGACTACACACCTAAGTTTTTCATTCACCTTCACACTGGTGAAAATGTGACGTGACAATAAAAGTGATTTGATTTGATTTGATTTGATTTGAAGGGGGAAAAAAAAGACAAAGCAGGTCACACCAACACTGTCATGAGATGGCGTGTGTGAAATAGTGTCTGCCGGTCTGCAGAAGTACAGTAGATAAATGTGCATTTTTCTACCCCATTCATTCTTAATGGGAAAAAAAATCTGAATTGAATGAGGTTTTTCCAAAAACTGTACTTTGGATCAAAAAACTGTATACAAGAACACCATTCTCGATCAGACCAAGCATTCTGGAGTTGGAACAGTGTCACTGCAGGACTACTTAGTGGATAAAAACGTGTATTCCAAAGATTCTATTAGTGCTACTGTTTTTAGCTATGCAACATGCTTGTGCCACACCTTGTCCAATACTGAGAACAGGCTAGATGGGTAGAGAGTCCCCCAGCATTGTACAGTGGAGTCTTCTGGAGTGATAGAGCAACATCCGATACCTGTGGGGTGAGTTGGAGTGGTGTCTGTGACCGCAGTAGGCTATTTGGCAATCAAATCCTCACAGGTTCCAACTTCTACTATAAAACCTTCCCAGAAGAGTAGAGTTCTGCAGCGAAGGGGGGAAAAACCCATATGAATGCCCTTAATTCCAGAAGAAATGTTCAGGTGCCTACAAATGTTTCCTTTCAGTGGAGAACCTCCATTCACAATGTTGCATAGTCCAGGACTAGGCTTAATCCCTGCCCGGGAAACCAAACCGTAGTGTAACAGTATGCCATATAGTTTCAGAAACCACATAAGCAAGAAAAGAAACTGTGTAAATTTGATGTTTGGCCGAACCATTGCACTAAATTTTGAGCACAGGCCTGTGGCAAGTTAAGATCCTCTTGTTTATGGGTATTTTGGCGTCTTGTGACGCTGAAATGTGTTCATGACACCAGGGATCTCACACATGGAGCCATTTCCCCTTCTCCCTTCAGAATGGTGCGGTTTAATTGTTTACGTCTTCATGTAATTGCAAATTTGTATGTGAGGGGAAACAGAGAGATTAAAATGCTAAAAGCGTGAAGGCCAGGATTAAAGGAGGCTCCTGGGACTGTTTATCCGAGGCCAAGCAGAGCAGAACCCTTCGAAACATTGAGCGTTTGCATGGGAGCGCGGGGTGGCAACACGTTCGCACGTGATTTATGACTCCACAGTAAACAGATGGAAGCCACGCTTCGGCCCTGGATGCGGAATGGTATCATGCAAGGCGCTGGGCTTCATGCAGACAAAAGCTTACATCCACACAACAGGGAGAAATGAATATAGCTCAATTGCCACTTGTCAAACAAATTATGCTCTAAGTGTGAAAATAAAGCTCTGCGAACTAAGTGGATGGCAAAAAAAAAATCAACTGAACAAGAAGTCTGTCGTCGGAGAGGGGGGTTCTATCCATCTCTCTTTATGCAGAAGTAGACACTGTGATAAGAAAACCTGAATGGAAATGTAAAATGCAGCTAAATATTGCCGAAAAAATTTATTTATGCTCCTGGGCAGTGCAGTCGTTTAAACTCTGGCTTTACTGCCTGGGAATTGCCACAGCCATCAATGGCCTGAGGTCTGGTAGAGCATATTGCGTGATGCTTTTGGTGAATCCAACTGTCTGTTAGCTCATTGATGAATAAAGACAGTCAGCATACTGAGCTGTCCAATTAATTTACATGAGCCCCATCCTGTCCTTGATAGCTTCATGTTGCAAGAACCAAAATAAGGGAAAAAACTGAGTCAACATAAATTGAGATACCAGGTTTTGTTCTGAGTGTAACTGTCCACATCACTTTTTGTTCATAGTATTGACAAACCAAATGACTGCATGCTGGTAAATGACTGCAAGTTTATAGGGACTTTACCATGATTCATGGATATGACACAAAGCTAAACACCTTAAAGTTAAACCCTCTAAACTGTGGTAAAATCCTAAGCCTAACTAGAACAATGCAAACATATAACATAATACACTCATCAACAAAGGAATAATGGCACAAATAGTTGCACTTAGAAGGAATGAACCGACAGGAATGAAACTTGGTGGGTAGGTTTGACATTGTGAGACACGCAAATGAGTCAAGTTTCATGCTGGGCCGCGCATGTGACATAAGCAAGGATGGGCCTTATCACTGTGCCTGACTGACCCAACAGCCACAATTGCGTACATTCAGCGAGCAGTGATGCCCTCCACAAATCATCTTGTTACTGCAAGCACCACTGGCAGACGGCTCCATGACGAAGGACTACATGCGTGCAGACCGTTATGACGACTGCCCTTAACACCATGTCGATGTTGCCAAAGACTACTATGATGTCATGCCAGACTGTTTCTGGTGACATTTGTCTTCCTTCCGAATAGCATTGTAATCAGACACTTCCTTCTGGGTGCAGCTATTCTTTTGATGATGAGTGTAAAAATACACTACCATTCAATGCACAATGTCATTAATAGCAGTTCCATAAACAACTCTTTCCCTATTTACTAACAGCAGGCCATGGTTGTCAAGCTATATAGTAGACAAAGATTATGCCATGAACATTGCAATGGGTTTTAATAACTTGGCACAGCTGATGTGCACAGTCATGTGCATGTATATCGAATACTTCATGACATGACTCAGCCAATCAGAATCAGAAGGACAACCATTTCAGCTCCTATTAAATGGGTCATTGCTTCTCCTGCCTGGCATCTCTGAGGTGCATTTAATATAGCCATGTACAGACTGATATACAGCTGTTATCATCACTCTTCCTAAAACAAATGCAAGCTCAGATCTCTTTATTAGGCTCTATGGAGTTTGGCATAAAAGTGTCCGAATGTAGATCCACATATTGTCATTTTTCAAGGCTCTATGCATTCTTAAAATATATCAAGTCTAGTCTATGTGCTACACGTACAGTCACGACCAGGCAGACAGCATATTTGTCTTTTACTTCAGAAAATACTGTCAACTCATAGTTAGATAGTCAGTCAAGTTTGTCAACATCACTTGCACAGTGGGGTACTGAACATAAATCTACGAGGAAGCATAAAAAAGTGCAGTTCAGCCAAAGAGCAATGGGAGGACACCAACATACTCAGACACAAACACACTTTCGGAGAGCAGAAAACCCAGCAGAACTTGGCAGGCAAGGGCATAAGCTGCATGGGGCCGTGCTGCTGTGGGCGGATGACGTGCTGCATAAACATTTTCTGTCCTTGATACAAATCTTATCCCAAACACGGTCTGTGGGTCAAGATGGAACTGGAGGTACACTTTGTTTTCGGATTTGCAAACAATGTCGGAGGCATGCGGTCCTGCTCAAATCCAGTTGGAGTTCTAGGCAGCTAGAAATCAATAATAATCGGAAGAGGCCTGTTTAAATATAATATTAATATTTGTGAACAGTTGCATCAACAATCCTCACATATTAGCTTAAATGAGTTGGGTAAAATAGATTGTTCAATGCTTTGCACATGTGGTGCACCACTGTCTATCATCAGCTACAGTGATAAATGGATTAAACCCACATTGCCTGTATAGACCATGATGATCCATGAGCCATATGTGAAGAGGTGCTCAGTTTTGTAAATGCTCAGAGAATTAAATGCTGAGCATGCTCCTGCAACACAAGCAACATCTGGCATTCCAAAACTCAATGTCAGATCTGAAGAAGCATATTGAGAGACGTCTAAGGCTAATGTTACTAGCTAGCTGACAGCTATCCTAATCAATAATATGAATTAGGCATATTGAGGCTAGTCAGGTAATGATACCAACTAGGTAATTAACAAAAAGCCTTATTATTATTAGTAAGTTAAGCACATTGAGACTTGCACACAGAGGAATTTGTCTTTCACATTTACTTCATCCGTGAAGTGAAACACAAGTGGGCAGTGAGTACACTTGCCTGGAGCGGTGGGCAGCCTTATCCATGGCACCTAGGGAGCAGAAGGAGGTGAGGTACCTTGCTCAAGGGCACCTCAGTCATGTCCTGTCAGTTCAGGGAACTGAACCAGTGACCTTCTGATCACAAGGTTGGTTCTCAAACCTCTAGCCCATGACTACGCCTTGTTATGGGCTAGCCAATGAACAACTAGCCTAATTACTAATGCAAGTTAAACTGCTAGGTACTGATCTAACATCTTAGCTAGCTAGATAATAAAATACTAGTCACTTCTACTTAAGTTACAGTCAGGTGATAAGTTATAAGTTCTACACATTTGGAGTCAGAGGACTCGAAATGCGAGTTCAGGACTGATTATAGTTTTATTTCTTTGCTAATTTAATAATGACATTAAATCAAGAATATCTTACAGTTGGTGAATCTCTGCGTGTTGACCTACCTATTATTTGTTAAAGTGGTTTAGAACCACTAGACCAGTCAGCCCGGTGAGCAGTGAATTTTGGCTTCTAAATATTTTTTTTAAAAGTAACAATGTCATTAAATTCTCCCATCACCTGTTTTTTTAAAATGAGAAGCAAATGATTTCAGCAGAAAAGTCATCATTTTTGTTATGATCTCCAGTTTTTAGCTAGAAGATGAACACATATAAAAATACTTCTGCCTTCAGTCAACTCTTATTCTATATCAATTAGGGCAGCCAAAAGAATTAAAATAATCATGATTAATCACATTATTTGTGTAGTTAATCACAATAATTTGTCTTTTTATTTGACCCTATAAAGAGTCCCCTTTAAAAGGCAGTACATTTTATTCTATGTATATAAGTAAATAAATTAAGCTTCATCAGAATGTATTTATTTTGTTGAAGATTCAGAAGTTATTGCTCTAAATGCCATTTAAAAAGTGCATTTAAATGAAAAAGCTAAAACCAGCTGGCACTACTACAGATGTCTCAAAGGGTCAAAGGGAAATTAGTGGCGTTATTTCATAACTTTATTAACATCACATTAAAAGGCATAAATGGTCATGTTGATGTGCCATTAATCGTTTTGACTGTACAATTAACACGATTAGTACAATTAATGTTTGACTTATACATTTCCAACATGAATGTACTCATGTTGACTTTTGACTGAACAATTTTTTTCTTCTATCTACAATATTCTGTTAATGAATTCAGCTGTAGTCTGAATGCATACAGTGCAAATAAAACCAGTGACGGATTCTGAGGCAGCATTTTAACATTTTATAGTATTATATAGTATTATACAGTATTATTGCTGCTTTTTTAACACACTTGGTGCACTTCTTTAAGCAAGTTTAAGCTGATTTATACTTCTGCGTTGAGTGAGTGGCCTATGCCATTTATACTTGTGCGTTGGTGTGTCTGTGTTGCTCTGCAATTACACTGCCATAACTCTAGTCTCAATGCCACCACCTTCACCTCCTCGGTGTTCTACAAACAATGGTGGCTGAAACTGAGCGGGTTATGTTGGTGTTGGAGCTAATAGCTGTTGAACAACAGTAACTTTTACTTTTGCTTCTTTCCATGTTTGTATAGTTGATGGTTCATCCAACTGAATTACAAATGGCGGCAAAGGGTGTGAACGATGCTACCAAGCGGACCAATCGCAACTGTTGCGGTGTGCATCGCCTCAATGCCTAGGTGTGCATCAGAATTTTGCCTTAAGGCACTTACTGCTGGAACACCCTTTTTTCACAGTAGCTATAAGCAAAATGGTTGTTCATCTTCGTAGGTGAGTAAACAAGTCAGTATTGAAGAAATAATTTTCATTGTGTTTCAGTCTTTAACACTATAACAGTTGTACAAGATTTACCAATATTAAGAACGCTGTAAGTGTGATGTTCATTTAATCCCAGAATTGCTGTGTTTGTAAAGAGTTGTAAATTGTTTTCCTAGCACAACCTCCCTTTCACCCCTCATTGCTCACCAGCAGCTCAACACAGAGTCATTTCGTCACAGAAAGACAATAGTGTCCTAGGGCACTTATGCTGCATCCAGGACTGCTTGCTTTGCAGGTTTGTACATTTGGTCAAGTGTGCAAGCTTTTTGGGCAGTCCCGTGCGAGGGCAGTCTAGCAAACATCTTGAACTGCAACAAAATTGTATTTCAGCCCCAAAGCTGGAGATCTGACCTGAAGGCCCCAATATTGCACCTTTAGTGGAAAAGCGAATGCAGCCTGCCGTAACGCTGTACCCTGAGGGAGAAAGGCCTGGGATGAGGAATGTGCGGAATTATGTCTGATATGCTGTGAGAAAGAAGAAAACAAACCAGATGGTGCCAAGCTGAAACGTACGACTAAAGAAAAAAAAAAGCCGCCTCCCACTGTTAGACCCTGGCTAACAATGATGGATGAGGAGTGTGGCGGTCGGGGATGTTTCCTCTCCGACGAAATCCCATCATATCAATCAGCGGCCAGCCGCATCACCCCCCTATACCGCTGTTTGTCGGACTCACGCTGCTTCCAGGTCACGTTCGGAGGTGGTATCTGACCACTTGTGCGTTGACGTGCTGTCCACTCCCTCTTCTTCCTCATTTTTTTCATTCCCCCTCCTACTTTTTTTTTTTTTTTGGTTTGTCTTGTGTCATCAGAGTTCATCCCCTCTCTTGAAAAATAAGCCAATATCTCATTCTCTTGTCAGAGGCTTAGACCTGAGTATGTCATGTAGCAATAGTAGATCAGTTTCATTACTCTGCACGCGCTACGTGTAGTAGCACGTCTTTTCAGCACGGCTAACAAAATGAATAGTGAGTGATTCGTTTTTTCTTTTTTTTCACTGCCAGTAGAGACATTCCATTACTTTAAAAGCATCATGATGGAAGTTTATGTCTTTCCAGCTAGACACCAGGAGGAAATATGATTTGCGATTACGCACACACACTTGCACACACTAGTTTGTATTCCTGTCTTTG
This sequence comes from Semaprochilodus insignis, assembly GCA_034552555.1. Classification (NCBI taxonomy): domain Eukaryota; kingdom Metazoa; phylum Chordata; class Actinopteri; order Characiformes; family Prochilodontidae; genus Semaprochilodus; species Semaprochilodus insignis. The sequence continues at coordinate 7,832,713 of CM067494.1, forward strand.
GGGGCGTTTTAAACACTTAACCCCACACTGAACCACAGGCAACAGTTCAGTGAAGAAAACAAAGGTACGCAATTTCCCTTTTACCCCAAACGTAATCCATCAGTCAGGACATTTGGTGCCCAGTGTTATAGACAAGCCTATTTAAAACTGCACTGGTGAAAATATGATAACAATAACCGAAAATTCACTTACAGTGAACTTTGTGGTGTATTGGTTATATTGGAGTAAGCAGTTATGTATTAAGTATATTTGTACTGTTTCTATAGAGACAACAGCATGTCTGTCATGCAGTGATAGAAACCACATGAGCAAGTCTAGTTAAGATTAACCACATGAGCAAGTCTAGTTAAGATTATTTATCAACTTGACTTGAGTTTCAGGCTCATGCTTGACGATTTAGCTAGACTTCTACCAGACAAACTCAAAAGGAGAAAACAACTATTTTATGGCTCAAAAATGTGTATTATCTGATGGATAACAATTCTTAAGAAATAAAGAGTCTTGAAGTCTTGGGTCTTGAAGTGTTCAGACCCCCACAGATCCTGCCCCATATGGACGACAAGGGCAGCAATATCTGGTCTTTGAAGCTCTGTAGATCTGTGGAAAAGCCAAACTCCATAGGTCAGTAGAGCGTCACGTGCCTTTTCCAACGAGCCCTTGCCTTGCTAGCCTTCAGGAAACCAGATGTACGGACCCCAAAATCATCAGACTCTTCACCTGTCATCTTCTCTGAGGCGACTACCTTGTTAGTGTCATAACCACACGATCAGCAACTAGTCAGCATTATGCTTAAAGCATCATTACAAAGCAGTAAAGCCAACAATTAGTTGATTAGTCTGTGCAACCCCTTATACATCATGCAGTGTCAGGAAGTCAGCAAGTCAGTTTGAGAAGACTTCAGTTTGATGCATAAGTGTATATGTGTTTGCACAATGTTAAACAGTGGCTATAACTTGTTAGCCTATAACCACATTAGCCTTGTAGCTCCAGGGCAAAACTAAAGGACCAAACATGTTGTAGTTGATCGGTATTTGGGGTAAGGGTGAGGTAAAAGAGATTTTTCACTTATCTATCACTAACATCCAGAACCAAAATCAAATCTTTGGACACTTTTGCTAACAAAATCTGAAGCACATTTTCATGTTTTCCATTACCCTCATTCCATTGCATTTGGTTTCTGCAAAGAACTAACTACATGAAAGCACAAACAGTTTAATAAACCCATTATCTGTGGTCTCACTGTGAGCTCACTGTGTGCACTTTCATTTGTTAATGGGAAAAAAATTATGTAATTCATAAAATGAAGTTCCTTCCGTGGTACTAACAATCAGTTAAAGGCGAATTGATATAATCATTATTTTATGCAGTACTCTGGAGACTGGAGCTGTTCTTTTAATCAGCTGATTAAAAAGTGTGAAGGGCGAAGTGTGGTGTGTTTCAGGGGTGATGTCATTCTTTTGTAGGAGCAGTTGGCCCTGGGAACCGATCTGCCATTGCTTTATGGTGACACGAAGCAGTGATCCATTTCCTGTTTCCTGGCACGCCGACTTGGAGCAGTCTCGCACCCCCAAATCGACATTCAGGCATGGTCTGAACAAAGGCATTATTAGTGACTAGGGTCAAAGCGATGGTTCGGCCAAAACATCTCATTTACACAACTTCCCACTTTCCCCAAATGCAGTCTATTGTGTGTGATATTTGCTTCTTTAGTTTTGCACTGGAGGCTAATGTAGCTAATGGAGGTTAATGACAACAGATAACCTGTCAGTTACTATTTGTGCCACCTTGAAGTAGAAGAATATGGACAACAAGATGGAAGTTTCAAGATGGCTGCCATGAAATATACTCCAGTGAGTTTTCAAATTTAGAGACACGTTTGCTGTCCGAATTTAACTTCTTTAGTTTAGAAATGGAGCTGCTAGGCTAAAGACATGCCAAAATCTTCATATCAGTGCTGTGAGAACAAAACTTTGGGCCTCTGTTTTTGTAGTTTAAAATGTTTTAACATAACTTAAACTCGACAGCTGCAGTTTGCACTTCAGTTTATATATTCATGATGGATGGACCAACAGAATTGGTCCAAAATGACTTGATACATTGACTTACAGTACATATAAAGTAAGATTTTTTTTTCCCTTTAAGGTTGGAGATACAAGGTTTTGTTCCAATAGTGATGATAAATTTGCTTCAGTTTACACTGATAACTTGGGTGACTATTGGCATCAAGTGTTTGCTAGCAACGTTAGCCTAGCACCTCCGGTTTTAAACTAAAGAAGCAACATTTGGTGTATTGGATATATTTGGAGTAAGCAGTTATGTATTATGTATATTCTATACAAATGCAGTGACAGAAACCACATGAGCAAGTCTAGTTAAGATTACTTAACAACTCGACATGAGTTTGAGGCTTGTGCATGACGATACGACTATTACTCGTTAGCTACTTTAGTCTTTTAGCTCCAGTCCAAAACTAGAGAAACAAACTTCAGATGCCAAACATGCATTGGCTAAGCAACTGTGTAAATTGGGCTGAACCATTGTTTTAATGAAAGTGGGCTTAGAAAACTGCAAAAGCTGCGTCTCTGTGCATAAATGAATGTTAAACAGTACTTCATCCAGCAAGACACCGAGAACAGCTGATCATGAGGCCAACGCACACATACGCACAACCGCACACCGACATCCACAACCCAGATCCAATAATATGGAGCACATTAGCATTCACAGCTTTTTCTGGGAAAGAGGAGTCATCCCAGAGTTTTATCAGGGCCTCCACTCTTTCAGGCCCTGACACGTCAGGAAATTTAGCACTTGGCAAGTCATGGCCTGCTGAGTGACTTACAGCAGGATTCGGCGGTGATAAATTCTCACTAATGGTCTGAGAGGTTACAAAGTATGGTTTTCGAGTGTAGAGGGCACGAGAAGAAAAATGAAAGAGATCAAATCGTTTATCTCAATGGTTTGGCTCTCATTGACTGGAATGTAAGCAACGTTCACAAAATCAAATCATGCCAGTATAGTTTAGATAAGAGGCGAGTTTAGATGGAGGACAGCGGGTGGCTCGGGGCCTCCGTTCTTCATTCATACTGCTTCTTAACGTCAAATGAGAAATGGCACGGCTAATGACATACTTGTGGGGAGTCTGCCCCTTAAGTGGAAACTGAACTAAGGGGCAAATTAATGAAGATTTTGTAACAGAAAACCAAGAATAGTTTACCTGGGGTGTTTAGGCAGACAGTTAGATGGAGATGTAGATATACCACCCAGCTGGAAAGGACAGGAGGAGAATAGCACAGGCTTCCACTGAGAGATAAGTTTAGATATTTTGCCACCAGCGAAGACCGGGTTTCCTGGCTTGCAACAGTAAAAAGCATTTAACCTCAGAACGTTCCAGAAATGCACTTTGACTTTGACATTTAACATTCTGATTATTAAAGCTGCACAGCTGTGCACAGTTTTAGGATATTTTGGATGCAAGTACCTACACACAGATGCACACACGCCTTTGTTCAGTGTCTCTTTGTATAACTGTAGCTAAATGTTTCTATGGTGCACCTACCATAGTCTTGCAAGCCAAACCTCTGCCTATCCTCAGAGAGTCTGTTGCTTAACATGGCCAAGAACCACCAACCAAGTTGGTTGTTTGTTGTGTTTTGAGTAAGTTTTTGCTGGGCAACCAGCACTAACCAGCATAAACCAGCATGGTAGGGTGGCCACTTTCATAATCCCCAAAAGGAGGACATTCCACTCCCAAAAGAAGAACATCACAGATGAACAGGGGGGTCCTTCATGATACTAGAACAGAGTAAAATCATAACCTAACCTATATAACACATAAATGATTGCTTAACTCAACTAATTGGGTGGAATGGATGACATTTGTCAGACGGGAGCTTAATAATTGACTAGCATGTAGAGGGCTGACCTATGGTTAGCCGGTAGGCGAGTCTCGACATCACATGACCTTGTTAAACCAATTAAATGCAAGGCATGACTTTTGACACAAACGTGAGCCAATGATACACATAATATTGTTGGCGAGTGAACATTTAGTTCATCCCGAAAAGAGGATTAATAGATGTCCGTCCAGGTACTGCGCCGGACGGAGGACTGGGAGTTGAAAAAACGGACTGTGTGGCCCTACAGCATGAATTCCATGCTGGTCTAAGCTGATACTTTCTGCGGGGTTAATAGGAAAGCCCCTATGAATAATATGCCAGTAACAGATTGTTGCTGTGTTGTGATGTGTAGGGATTGTAGCTTTTTCAAATTGGGGCTGCGACTAAAACAAACCTGCTGGAAACAAACGCGCCAGCAAACGTGCAAGGATATCCTGCTAAAAAGCTCCCAAATGGCTTTTAAGTTGTAGCTTCATCATATACATATGCAATCAAGCTATTATATCTCACTTCAAAATGTGCACACAGTAGGCAACAGCTTGTAAACCCTGTGGGACAGAAATAACCCACTGTGTGGAAATATAAGTGCACCGCAATGGGCTCATTTCCACTGTAGGGCCAAACAACTCTGAGCAGGGAGGGTAACATCTCTAGAGTCATAGACATGGTTCAACACAGAATCTAGCAACAGTTGCTAACTAGGAGGAGCTGATTAGCATTAGCTTAGCTACCATGCTTTTATCACTACAGGACAAACTCAAATCTGACTAACAGAAGTCTAGTTCCACGGTACATACTGTTTTGAAAGTGTTTTGCAAAAAAAGGTTGGATCTAAATATTGTAGTGACCTGCTACTGCCTGACGCTGCCTATAGAAACTTGTTGAGGTTCAAGGGACTAAATGTTGTCTAAATGGCATTGTCTGTTATTTACCCTTACAAAAAAAGAAGTTTATTCATGTGTACTAATAGTATACTTCTTTTAAACTACAAATGTTCCAGTATGCTTTAGTTTACTTTTTATGTATTTATCAGTGATATAGTAAACACAATTATACTTGGCTTATACTGACAAGTATGCAGAAAAGTCTAAGTATATTTGGCCTACACTTGGACTTAATCTTTTGATCCAGATAAACTTAGGATAAGCATAATTAAGTATACTTGCCTTGTACATGAAGACATCTAGCACAATAATTGTTTGATTTTTTTTATTTATAAAGAATACAAATATGTTCTAATTCCTGAGTATGTCTTTTTTTTATATGGGTAGTCCACTGGTAAGTCTACTTACAGTTAAAGTACAGTTAAAGGTATATTTTAAGTATATACAAAATACCTCATTCTAAACCTAGTTGTATACTATAAGGTGCAAAAATGACATATACAAGTAGCAAACTATAAGTACAATATTAAGTTAACTTAAATAAAACTTAAAGTGTACTTAAAAACTACTAGTAACTAGTATACTACTACACGACTATAACTAGTAGTTTACTGAAAATATACTTAAAGGCGTAGTTTTAGTATAGTTGCAGTACAAAACAAAACTTAGATATAAACTAGCTGTGGACTCAAAGTTTACTACTCATACACCTAAAGTATACTTCAAGTACACTGTCATAAGCTAAAACCTGAGCCAATTTTGTCCCAAGAACTACTGAAATAGTACACTTATAAGTATAATTACTACATAAAGTAGTAAAAATATACTTTGCCTTAAGTTTACTTAATAAAATTAACTTTAAGTATACTTTTTTGTAAGGGTAAAGGGGTGTGTGTGTGTGTGTTTAATGTGTTTTGTGTATGAGTATGATGCAATAGCCCTGACACTGCACACTGCCCTCTCCCATCTGGACAAAAAGAACACATATGTGAGAATGCTGTTTGTGGACTATAGCTCAGCATTCAACACCATCGTCCCCTCGAGACTCGACATCAAGCTTCGGGATCTGGGTCTGAACAGTTCTCTGTGTAGCTGGATCCTGAACTTCCTGACGGACCGACGCCAGGTGGTAAAGTTGGCTGGCATCACCTCCTCCTCACTGATGCTTAGCACTGGAGCCCCACAGGGCTGTGTTCTCAGCCCTCTCTTGTACTCCCTGTATACACACGATTGTACAGCCAGACACAGCTCCAATGTCATCATCAAATTTGCAGATGACACTACAATTGTGGGCCTGATCTCCAATAACAATGAGGAGGCCTACAGAGAGGAGGTCAGCTTTTTGACACACTGGTGCCGGGAGAATAACCTTTCTCTCAATGTCAACAAGACCAAGGAGCTGATAGTGGACTTCAGGAAGCAGGAGAGAGTGCACACCCCCATCACCATCAATGGGGCCGCTGTAGAGAGGGTCAGCAGCTTTAGGTTCCTCGGTGTTCACATCACAGAGGAACTCACATGGACTGAACACACCACACGGGTGGTGAAAAAGGCACAACAGCGCCTCTTCTTCCTCAGACGGCTAAGAAGGTTTGGCATGAACCCCCGCATCCTCAGAACATTCTACACATGTACTGTGGAGAGCATTTTAACTGGCTCCATCACCACCTGGTATGGGAACTGCACTGCTATCGAGCGGAAAGCTTTGCAGAGGGTGGTGCGGGCAGCTCAGGACATCACCGGGGTTCAGCTTCCAAACCTCCTGGATTTATACACCAGCCGCTGCCTGAGGAGAACCAGGAGGATTCTAAAGGACTCCACCCACCCAAGCCACCGTCTGTTCTCACAGCTGCCAAGTGGGAGGAGGTTCCGAAGCATAAAGTCCAGAACCAGCCGCCTCCGAGACAGTTTCTTCCCCCGAGTCATCAGGCTACTGAACAGCCAGTAGTGCTGATGCATTGGTAAATGGACCTGGTTCAGCACATCTCACCAAAATCATCTATATGATGATCTCCATGGACAATCATCACTCTGCACTTTACACTTAGCATATTTATACTTGCACATATAGACTGACATACTGTTATCTTCACGCATATTGTATATCTGTAGTGATTGTATGCATATATATATATATATCAATATTCTATGCCCCGTATATACCCTGCATCTCTCATCTACCTCAAACTTACCATAGTGCTATATGGAAATGTCTACATCTGGATATATCAGTTTTTATTCATAACTTTATAGTACTGTTATATAAACATATATAATTTATAATGTATATTAGGATAAGAGAGATTTTGTGCTTAGTATTGTATATATTTATTGTCTAATGTATATTTTTTGTATTTAAGTACTGTAAAGGACTTCGCACCTAAGTTTTTCACTCACCTTCACACCTGTGAAAATGTGACGTGACAATAAAAGTGATTTGATTTGATTTGATTTGATTTGAGTAGGGTCACGGTGAAGCATGCGACTGTTTGTGTTTACGTGCCTTTCTGCTGGTGGTGATTGGTGTGCCGGCAGTGAGGATGGCATATAGCTAATCACGCTTGCCGTCATCCCTACTGTGACCAAGCGCGCTCACACGCACTGAGAGAGGTATGTCAAATGGCTGGAAGGTGACCATTGCCCAGGCAGGGTCAATCACCAGTGATGGAGGCCGAGTCCCAACACGAGGATGAGCAATGTTCATGCTAGTGTCGATGGGGAAAAGTTAACACAAACGTCCCTACAGCAGGGTTCCTTTGGGCTGCCTATGCATACAAGCATCTAGAAAGCAGTAAATCATTTGTGAAATCATACTGTGTCATTTTACATTTAATAGATAAGTTTTAGATGGCTTTATAGTTTCTGGCTATATATTATCTATATTTACATTTCTATTTTCTTGTTCTAAAGTACAGACAGCTACGGCTCACTACTTCCCAAGAATCCAATGCTTGTGCTTGGACAAAACAAGCCATTTCTATCAAAGCATGCAGGGCAGAAAAGTTCTGATACATTCAACATGTTGGTCGCAATTAACTAGTTGCACCCCAGATAGCGAACATATATCAGTCCGCTAGTTTGATACAGCCGGCACCCCCACTGACTGTTTGCCACTGCTGGTCCACCCTTGGCCCACCCAGATTACTGTCCTGTGTGCAAGATCGAATTAGTTTTTAATGTCCTCAAACAGATTGTAAATGTGTACAGGCACAGTGTTAGTGCCACAAGCTAATCCAGGAACAAAGTAAGAGACAAAGCAAGAGACTAACCCTAAATGTTCAGGGTTTCTATCCACAGGTTATGCCTTGCTACTAGCTAGCTATTGCAGTCTGTACTGATATTTTTGTGGGGGGGTTCCAATACCTTTCTATATGACTGTAGCTAATTGCTGTTGTGCTACACCCAATCCTACCATCACATTTAACTTCAGAAGGCAAACGCTAATGTTGGGCCTCTTATTTTTACTGCTTTACTGTTTACTGTTTTACTATAACATACTGTTTCAAAATAAAAGTTAGATTTTGTGAGAAAAAAACCCTTTGTTTTCTTTGTGGGGAGCAACCAAATGTTTTATAACATGAATATGTCCTATTTTAGTATTCTGCAGACATTTGGTTCTTGTACACACACACACACACACACACACACACACACACACGCACACACACACATACACACACGCACATAAGCACACAAGTGGTAGCAGCTGAGAACTAGAGAGCAACACTTCTGTGTAATTGATGTGTGTATGTTTGGGTGCCATAGGGGGTCTCAGGGGGTCTCTCCATTACAATGCCAGCTATTAAGATGAGAGGCTTACACAAGTACCCAAGCCTTGGGAAATCACACACAATAAGCCTAGAGCTTTCGGGAAGCTCACACGTTTGTTTTCTGGTGGGGCGGCGGTGCCATTCTGCGGGCGTGTTTGCGTCCATCGTTTTTAACATATCCATTAAGGAAGACCTGAATGCTCTCCACAGTAACTGATGGTGCTGTGTTGATCCAGTTCCCCGACGGGTCATAGGCTGTTTATTCAAGACGGCTTCCTATTCAGCTGACAAAAAAACACGTCCAAAGACGAATAGTGGCTATGGGCTGATTTAATGGCGTTTCCCATGCGTGTTAGGAGTTTCACAAGAGAGAGAAATGCTGAAGCAATTCACCACACCATTTATGAAAAGCTACATTCTCACACGCAACGCATAGAGATATTGCATCATTCTGAATTCTGAAAATATGAGACTAAAAGGACAGTACTGATAGCGAAGACACATTATTGTCCTGTTGGGAGAGGATGTTGTCGGCTTTAAAAACAATCCAGTATTGTTTCCATATGACAATATCTGTTTATGGATGTGTCTTCTGTCGGCCTGAACGGGGGCGTGAAGAGATTTACCTTCTATCGAGTCTAGACTCTAAGGAGATGGCTATTTGTTATGTGGTATGGTGCACAGATCAAAGTGAAAGGGGGCTCTTGAATTTGTCTCTGTGTAAATACGTATTAGAATATTGATGTTATGTCAAAACAAAGGACAGGCCTTATCCCTGGCCCAACAACCATGATTGCGGACATGCAGCGAGCAGTGATGCCCATGAGTCATCCTGTTAGTGCCAGCACCATTTACAGACAGCTGCACGAAGCAGGACTACATGCACGCAGACAGATACAACGACTGCCCTGAGCACCACGTCAACATCAGCAATAGTCTCCATGGTCACGTGGGTTAAACCTAGGGCCACAATTAATTATTATTTTAATATGGTTATTAAACTGGAGTTTTCAAATACCGTGTCCACTCACTGTCCACTCCTTAACACTTTCCCCCCTTGTTGGTCAACCTTGTAGATGTAAAGTCTGAGACAATAGCTCCTCTGTTCCTGCACAGTTTGCAACAGTCATCCTCTAGTTCTTCGTCAGTGGTCAACTGATGCTGCCCACAGAACACTGTTAGCTCTATGTTTTGGTTGGTGGTTTGTACTCAGCAGCACTGCTGTGTCTGATCCACTGGTACCAGTGCAACACACACTAGCACACCACCACCATGTCAACATCACTACAGTGCTGAGAATGATCCACCACCCACATAATACCTGCTCTGTGGTGGTCCTATGGAGAGAACAGATGGTCTGTAATTGTAGAACTACAAAGTGCACCTATATTGTAAGTAGGTCTATTAAAGTGGACAATGACTGTAGATACAAGAAGGTGGTTTTAATGTTATGGCTGATCGGTGTATAGGAATAGAGCAACATGAAATAATTGTGCTGAATGTTTAGCTAACTTTTTCCCCGACTGTACCTTACCCAGGTCTTCCTTGATATGAAACATGGGGGTGTCAGTATCTTTGTATTAAATGATATTACCTAGCTAACTGCTGCTATCCACAAATTTTGCTTTGCACAAACGGCCCTCTCAGTAGCTAATATTAGATAGCAGCTAATGTAACAGTTTTTGTGTCTGACATTCATGTATGCAATGTAGTTAACCATATGTGAGGCAATAGAACCACAATTATGACAATGCACCACAGTTTCTTCTTTTAGGGTACCGAAAAACAACATATTTTCCCTTCTCTGTACTGCACTGCAATCTGTTGGAATGAGCGTGCATGTTACAAGAACAGTACGCAGCACTTTTTCTTAAAGTTAATCCGAAATTCATGCCAACATTTTATCATAACTGACACAGAGAGCTTTTTGAGTCATCGCTGCATCCCCAGTCTAAACAATTACAGCACTACATGAATCACCAAAATGCACTAGCAGAAAAACCCTTACTACCCTGTCAGACGTCAGAGAGTGCTCTCCCGATTTAGCCCATTATCCTTCAAATTAAAGGCTGGCGGCGTGGAGTCTTGCACGCTTTCACCGTATCTGTTTGCAAACAAATTTTTCAAACAGTACTCTCTTCTGTCTATGAGGGAGAGAAATATGGAGCCGAGCTGAGTAAGAAGCTTGGCCTCCTCTGCCTGCGCCCCAAACGAGCACTTTTTTCCCACACAGCAACATCATCTCAGGGAGGTAAATTGCCAGAAATCCTGTAATCCACTGGAGAGGGATTGTGGTTCCACAATTACAGTGGGACTACCTTGGGAACCGAAAGTTGGCGGAGGCTTTGCCACGACCATTGGTCTGTCAGCAGCGAGAGAAATGAACTGACATCAAACACTGCACCTAGCAGGCTTAGACATGTCCAGCGCATAATCACACGGAGAGGACAGCAACGAAGACCAGGGACCACGAGCAAGCAAGAGAGTTATAGAGACAAGAGGAGAGAGAGTGGGTGAAAGAATAAGACATTAACTGTACGTAGTGCTGCACAGTATGTGGAATAAAAGTTATTAAAATACATAACAAATGTATTGGGCATCCCGGTTCTTTGTTTTTCTTATCAGGTATCAGAAAAAAACATATATTGTGACGTATGTTGTTTTATTAACATTTCTAGAACTATTGCCCACCGCAATATACACATATTAGTAACCACCTGGGATGCCACTGCAATACCTAGCAACAACTTAGCAACCACCTGAGACACCATAGCAATGTTAAAGCAACCGCCTCAGAACATACCATTGCCTAGTAACAGCTTAACAATCACCTGAGACACCACAGCAATGTTATAGCAACCACCTGAGAACATACCATTGGCCTAGCAACACATTACCACCCCCTGGGGCACCATAGGAATGGCCTAGCAACACCTTAGCAACCAACTGGGACACCATAGCAATAGCCTAGCAACACCTTAGCAACCACCTGGGATACCACGGCAATGCCAATGCAACCATCTGAGAACATAGCAATAGTCCTAGCAACACCTTAGCAACCCCCTGGGACACCGTAGCAATGGCCCAGCAACACCTTAGCAACCACCTGGATAGCAACACTTTAGCAGCCACCTGGGATACAATAGCAATGTCATGACAACCAACTGAGAACCTACGAGTGGCCTAGCAACACCTTAACAACCACCTGGGACACCATAGCAATGGCCTAGCAATACCTTAACAACCACCTGGGACACCATAGCACCCACTTGAGAACATACCAGTGGCCTAGCAACACCCTAACAACCACATGGGACACCATAGCAGTGGCCTACCAACACCTTAACAATCACCTGGGACACCGTAGCAATGGCCTAGCAACACCTTAACAACCACCTGCAACACCATAGCAATGGCCTAGCAACACTTTAGCAATCACCTGAGATACCATAGCAATGTCATAGCAACTGCCTGAGAACATACCATTGACCTAGCAACACATTAATTACCACCTGGGACACCTTTGCAATGGACTTGCAACACCTTAGCAACCACCTGGGATACCATAGCAATGGCCTAGCAATACCTTAGCAACCACCTGGGATCCCATAGCAACCACTTAAGAATATACCAATGGTCTAGCAAGACCTTAGCAACCACCTGTGATACCATAGGAATGCCAAAGCAACTATCTGAGAACATAGCAATTGTCTAGCAACACCTTAACAACCACCAGAGACACCATATCAATTCCAAAGCAACCACCTGAGAACATGCCAATGGCCTAGCAACACCTTAACAACCACCTGCGACACCATAGCAATGGTTGTATGTGGTTCTGTATAGTACCAAAAAGGGTTCCACTATTGTTACAAGCCTGACATAGTAACAATAGCAGAACCTTTACTTTTGAGAAAGGTTCTATATATATAACCGCATACAAGACATTCACCATCAATCTAAAGAACCATTTCGTGATCCAAAGAACCCTTTAACGCTGCAAACGGTTCTTTAAGTGCTCATAGTTCTATATAGAACCATTTTCTTTGCTAAAGAGCCTTTGAAGAACCATATTTTTAAGGGTGTAGTTTCTGGTTAACAATATTTATAAATATTAGTATAATATTTATATAATATAATATTTATAAGTATTAAATTTACTGTGTAACTTGCTGTTCCCAAAATACTTGAAATGTTGAATAAATTGTTTTTGGTATGTTCTTTATAACATTGCGATCTATATTGTGTATATATTTTAGCATAATGAAATATCAGGAACAATATGCTGAATTCTAAGGAACGAAATGTTCCAGTATTTCTGGAGTGGATGCCTCTATGCTGACTAGTGTGTTCTTAAGCGTTTGAGCTGAGATCCTTCCACTGCAAGGTGCACACTGTTATGCTCACATTGCTAATGCTAATGCACACGGGCAGAGAAGCACGCCTTCTGAAATGGCCGAGTCCACAGCTGTGCTTGTTTTTTTTTCTTTCCACAACCACAGCCCTGTTAGTTCCCTGCAGCCTCCAACAGCTCCACTGACCCCACGGCTGATTATTTCAGGCCCCGGAAAAGGCAGAGAAACCTTGCGAGACCTGAGGCCTGAGGTGACTCATTAGGTAAACAGTCTACCGTTAATGGTGGCTATTTGCCTGGCCTCCAATAGCGCAACAGAGTGTAACCTGAGAGGCAAGACAAAGCGAAATGTCTCACGTTTTAACATTATAGGAGGTGTGAACTTGGGAATCAGAAGTGGTGAAATGGAGTCCACATTATTTCTGTTTTGACTTCAAGTAGTCCGAACCCATACTCCAGTGTAAGTATTCCTAATTCAATTAAGATTGGTGGCCTGGATTCTCTATAGAACTGCAGCAGAACTTCTCAACCCACCCACACTCTTAATAATGAAGGTTCCTGAAGGATTCTTGCATGATTAAAGAATCTTTACAACATATAAAACGTTCTTCATTCGTGTCTCTAATCTTAACAAAAGTTAAAGTGGCCATAGAACCATCAGTGAAAACAAGTAGAAGGCTAAGGAGAGTGATCCTTCTACGGCAGTGGTCACCAACCATTCACTTGGAGATCTACTTTCCTGTAGAGTTTAGTACCAACCTGCTTACCCTTACTAAACACTAATGTGTTTCCTGATCCAGCCAATGAGGAACCTCTGAAGAGCAGGTGCAGTAAATGGATTGAACTACAGTCCACTGGATTGTAGATCTGTAGGATCGGCGTTGGTGACCACTGTGGCATCAAACCAGAAGCACATGTATGTTTAAAGGTGAACCGGATGGAACCAGATGTCTGAAGAGTATACTGCCTTTTAAGGCGGTACATAATAGAACTCTATTACATGAAATAGTCATAAATACATTCATATTATGATATAATTTATTACAGTATTAAAAAACCTTTATGGCTTAAAATCTATTTTAAAACACATTCATGGCAGTCAGGTACATGCAGGGATGTATGAGGCAACACATTCCCCAAAGAAAATATAATTTTTCCACTGTTTTACCACCATCAACATTACATATCGAATATATCATTGCTGTCCAAAGAAAAACACGTAGCTCAAATTTTGTCGATTTCTACTTTTATGCATAATTTGTGCAATGTGTGCAATAATTCGTGATGAATGGACCAACAGAAATGGCCCAAAATCACTTGGAAAAAGTCTGGTTCCATTGACTTACATTAAAGTTAAATTAGATTTTAACCCTCTCCTGTAAAGTTGCATTTTGGAGACACTTGTTTTACTTTGGACAGTAATGGTATGTGGGTTCACTGGTGATTTTGTCCAGTAAATAAATGGCTAAATTTGTGTTGTAGATCATAGTGGTTCCGTGGTTCCAATCACCACCACTGTAAGAAGCTGGATACGTGGTTTGTCTACAGTGTTTCTACAATGCACCATTTTACATTTGATTTCTGGTGGTGACATTTGGTGGTGATGGGAACCAAGCCACCAGTAAAGGTACATGTGTCTCGAAAGTCTTTAAGATGTAATGTTGATACTGATAAAATAGTGCTAAGTCTGAATCTGCTGGGATCTACTTTGCCTTACAACACCCTATGTGCATCTCTCTCACCATGAACAGCTTTTAAAAAATAATAATAATTATAAACCAAAATCTTCAGTCTCAGAATAATCATAAATCAAAATTCTTGACATCAGGCCATGTATTCATAACAATGACTTTCTTTGAGGGATCTTGTAGAAGCATTACACTCCTCAGATGTCTGGTTTGCATCACCACCACTGTGAACAATTCTGGAGCCATATTGTTTCCCTGTAACCGAGCATTTCACATCAAACCATTCTGAATGACTGTGTTTACATCTTCATCATTAATTATGCAGAAATGTTGAATTCTGCTTTTGAAGCCACTGAAGAGAAATAGCACTGAATTACTGTAGATTAAATCTTTGCACACATAGGCAGCGTTCATCCATCCATCGCAGCAATTCCATCTCAGATGTGAGCTGAAGCACAAGCTCTGAACTTCTATGCACCATGCTTCAGTTGCTCCACTGGCCAGGTTATTCCACAGATGGCCATTGGAGTGTAGACCATGTGGACTGATTGGTTGTTGACAGCCTGTTTATTTGGATAACACACTTATGTAAGAGTAACACTGAACAGCCTCGGCTTAGTCTACAAATTGCTTTGGCATGCAGGCCAGCCTAGACGGGGTGTGTGATGGGCCGGGGTTTAAACACTGCTCCGTTTCAGGGGGTTTTGGGGAGCCCTCGCTCATGGCATGAGTAAGGTATTGTGCTTGAAGCCGTCAATTTCATTAAATGAGGCGTTGAGTAGCAGCTGACAACCCACGTATTCTTCTAATGTTCACAGAAATGTCTTACATTATACGTTACAGGTTGACCTGCAAATCTGGAACCAGTTTTTTCCAGTTGGCTCTTATGTCATTGTTGTCAATTGTAGAAAGCATGCTGAGAAGATCTTTGTGTAGATTAGCCCTTGCATGTGGGATCTTGGATATTATAACATTTCGTTGCTGTTTGGGTATCAGGTTTTACATTTTTGGTGACACATCGGCATAGGGGCATATTACACTCATCGTCAAAAGAGTAGTTGCAGAAATAGAAAGAAATCACCCGACAGGAATGAAACTTGGTGGGTAGGTTTGACATTGTGAGACATGCGAATGATTCAAGTTTCACGCTCAGCCACACATGTGATGTAAGCAAGGACTGACCTTATCGCTGTACCTGATTGACCCAACAGCCACGATTGTGGACATTCAGTGAACAGTGATGCCCTCCATGAGTCATCCTGTTAGGGCCAGCACCATTGGCAGACTGCAATGGTGTCGTGGCAGACTGTCATGGAATGACTCAGAATGGCAGCGGGTCATCTTCAGTGACGAGTCCCGCATTTGTCTTGGTGGAGACGATCAACGAGTCCATGTATGGAGACGCTGTGGTCAGCCGCAAGATTGTTGTCTCGCATCACACGTCCAGAAGGCCTGGTATCATTCCACCTCCACCCCAAGCGCAAAACCTGCAGGAACTGTGTGAGAATGTTTAAGTTGCATTGGATGGATTATCACAGGACACCATTAGAAACCTCTATAACTGTATGCCGAGATGTCTGGCATGTTGTGTTAGCAAACACAGCTGCCCAACACCATACTGAGAGACACTACTTCTGTATGTGTAGCTCAATAAATATTGCCCATATCTGTCTAAATTTATCATCATTTATTGTTCCTGGTAACCTTTATCTTCCTTCCCAATAGCACTGCAATCCCACCCTTCCTTCTGGGTGCAACTATTCTTTTGACAATAAGCGTATAATGACCTTATTAAGACTTATCTATTCAGTAACTGGCAATTAACTGACTTCTCATTATTATTTTATCAAGCAATAAAATGAATCAATCACATTTATTTATGTATTAAACTCCATACGCATTTGTGCAGCTTTTTATGTAGCTATTATTATGCACTTTATGTCTTACCAAGCCAAGAGTTGATAGCTAAACTTAGCCAGTAACTGCTGTATTAATTCCCAAAGAGCCTCAAATATTGCACATTATATGATGCACCATACACAAACAATGGCATAATTACAGTTTAATAATGGCATAATTGCCTGTTTCATGAGGTTTAATAATGGCAGAATAATTGACATTTTTTTGGATTGTTAATGCTTTATAAAAGCATTATTAAGGAGTTAGAATAAATTCACCAATGTAATTTCTTAATAATGTAGTAATGAGCAGTCAGTCGTTGTTGACAGTTTTTGTTGTGGATTGTTAAAGCTTTATAACAAATTAATTATTAAGGCATAAATATACCAAAATTATTCTTAATAAAGTTGTAATGTGCAGTCAGTTAATTATCAACATGAATTTTTTATGCATTATAAAAACATTATTAAAGGATTAGTAATGAGTAGTTAATTAATTACTAAGTACTGAATTATGGCTTAATAAATGCATTATTAAGGCATTATAATTAAAGGTATTCCTTAATAATGTAGTTATGAAAAGCCTGCATTGTCCTATGCTTCTGACCCCCACCCACCACCACCCCCTAAACTATTTGTCATGCATTTTTTTCATCATTTATTTAAAAAAACACCCTTTACACCATATGATGACTTCAGGGTTAGTGGACCAATAGAAAGGGTCCAAAATCGTTTGGATTAAACGTACAATATAGTTATCATAACAATATAGTTTTCCGCTTCTACAGCAAAGTTACTATTTCAGAGTATTACAAAGTTTATGCAACAACAGTGACAATTTACTCAGAACATAAAGTACCCAAACAAAGCCCCCCACCTCTACCTTCTCAAACAAAGCCTCAATGTGGACAGTTTGGTGAGAGGGCCGGTGGCTTCAGCACTGCTGGAGCAGCTGGTTCTTATTAGGCCTTTGCTCTCTCTAATTATTAAAGCGCTCTGAGCACGTGTGCAGTGGCTGGACTCCAGCCCCGGCACCTGTCAGCTGGTTATTAACACCCGTACACTTCTCCTAGCCCCACGCTACTCCTCAGCCTGCCCCGAACGCTCCCTCACTCTCCGCCAAACACACACACACACACACACACACTCAGAGCGCTGACAGCAATTAGAGCATTAAGACTCACTGGAGCCCCATCATGGAGCTAAATACAGACCTCCACACATTAGCCAATATATTTGCTTTCTGGGGGAAAAAAAAAAAAAAATAGTAAAGAGAAAATGCTGGAGCAGGTCTCGGGGTGGACGCTATCATTGTTGGACCGCAGTCGTTCTTTAAGCGACCTCACACTTCATTTCCTTAATGAAAAACGAAGAAAGAAGGCAGAGGCACTATAAATAAGGGGCTACATTTAATCAAATTGTTGACCACACGGCTGGCTAGGTTAACCCTTTAACCCTAGGTTTGTGCTGTGCTATGTAATAACGTAACTGATTATATAGTTTATTATGTAATAAAATGCATTGAGTGGAGCCAAATTTGGCCTTGTTAGTTGGTCCAGTGAAGACCCCCTGAGTCGCTTAAGCAATAAAAGAATAAATAATGCTTTATTATATGCACTTTTCTTATGAAGTTCTATTTTGGTAACAATATAAAGCCTGTAGTGGCTTTGTATAATGGTTACCACATCTGAAGCCTGATTTTGTTGTTACCTGTGACCTGTGAAATGTTCCAACAGGGGCATACAGATGACGTTAAAACGGGTTTTTCAAGCTGCTTGCCTGTTAAGCTTAAATGCTGCTAACTCATATAAGCTATAAGGACTACTGACAGGTACATATTATCCATGTAATTGATCGTAAACAGCTTTTCCTGCTCTTCATGGTTGATTTCACAAAGGGCGTCCAGACCCTGGCCATGCCAGTGTTAGTCAGGGGAGCTGAGCGATTCAGCTGCTGGCTAAATGTCACCTCGGCCTGGCCTTATTTCCACGATCCATCATCGAGTGCTTTATTATTTGGGCAAAAAGATTTATTAAAGAAAAACGTATTTACTTAATGTGTCAGTAGATTAACAGAACTCTGTCGTATAGCAGCTGGATATAGCTAATTTAGCAGGCAGAGTAGCTCCACATTAACTCCATTCATGATTAATGAAAACGGCTAAACAGTGTGATATGTCTCATTTAGGCCACCATACATCAGCACACATGGCACAGCACACTGCTTTACCTCATTACACTATTCATAGAGGTATGCATTCCATGATGATGCAAATGGAAATGAAAAAGATGTATGAGTCACTAGCTTAGCATTATACAGCTATTTAACTATTTTTCCTCCCCTCCAGTTAAGTCATAGCCTATTCTACCCACCCACTAGCTAGTCTCCTCCATCGCATGATGCTACCGAGTACATGCTTCCATCAAGACCCATGAAACGCAACCTCATCTGCTGCTAACGCAACATCATTGAGCAGCTAAACCTGCCTGGAGGTGAATGCCAACTTCCAATTCTATTACATTAGCTAGCATTGTATTGCGTGACAGGAAGCGGAGGGCAGTTATGCTCTCTTGTGGCATTGGCAAGCATCTAACTAACAATCTCTCGATGATAGGGCCAAAGCTTAGCCCAGGCATGTCAAACTGGGGCCCTTCTGGGCAACAACTCCGCAGAGATTAGCAATTTCCATCTGAATTCAAATCACAAAGACTTTGCTGATTAGCTGATTAGTTATATGAGACACGCTAAAATCTGTAGTGTTTGGGCCCGCCAGGAAAGGGGTCCTATTTTCCCTTCTCCGTTTAATTTCTCATGGAATCCTTTATGACATGTCCCTATGTTCTCCAGGTCCTGTGCTCACTCTTTTTGGAATTCTGGTAAAAAGATGTATATTCCCAGGGTCCTGAGTATGCTTATTGAAATCTCATCTCTCACAGGTTACATCTGCAATGTCTGCTGATGTAGCTGTTTTTTAATTTGCAAGTTTGCTAGTTAGCTAGCTAAGGGAAACACAACTAGCAGCATAATTAAAGAAAGGCAGGAGACCACACTTAAGCTTGCAGAGTAAAAAACTATTCAAAAATTTTCAAAAAGCATCAGTATTTTACACTCTACCTCCTTTTGTAACACTAATATATTACAAAGTTTGATTAGCCACCTAGTTATCTAACTGAGGCTAATTTAGCTAGCTGAGGCTCCTTATTGTCCCCATGAACATTTGAACATAGGACCTTGGGTACATATGACCTTTGGAATACAGGGCCCTCATAACATAGGGCCCTGGGAATATAGAGTCAATTGAACATAAGGCCTTTGGAATATAGGGCCCTTGAAAATAGGGCCTTGAGAAAATAGAAGCCTTTATACATAGGGGGTTGCAAGACAGGGCCTACGAAATAGAGGGCCCTTGGAATGTAGGGGTTTGGCAACATATTGCTCTTGGAACATAGGGCCCTGGGAATAAAAATAGACCTTGGAACACAGGGCCTATGGAATATAGGGCACTTGGAACATAGGGCTTTGGGGCTAAAGGGGCCTTCGGACATAGGGCCTTGGGAATATAGGGCACCCGGAACATAGGAATTTGGGAGTAAAGAGACATTGGAACACAGGGCCTAGTGAGTATAGGGCATTTGTAAGACAGGGCCTTGGGAATATAGGGATCTTGGACCATGGGGCCTTGGGAATATAGGGATCTTGGAACATGGGGCCTTGGGAATATAGTTTTTAGGGAATATAGTTCCTTGGAACACAGGGCCAAGGGAATATAGGGCCTGGCCCTTGGAACACATGGCCTAGAGAATAAAGGGACCTTGGAATATAGGGCCTTGGGAATAAAGGGACCCTGGAACATAGGGCCTTGAGAATACAGGGCCATATGAACAGACAATTGCACCAATCCAGAATCCTAGAACAGGAAAAAAGTTTGCAAGTTGGATGAAAGATTAAAAACAGGGTTAGGCTAGGAGCTGTTGCTAACAATCTCAAATCTTTTATTGATGAGATCAGGTTGGAAACTAAAAAACCTTTTTAATTCACTGAAAAATTTCTTTCACTTATCTAGAAAATAGAAAACAGAATAACTGTGCAAAGTCACTGCTAGGAACAAAGATTAGGAATAAAAATGCTGTCAGTCGTTTAAAGCAGACTGTTGGCACATAAAGTAATTGCCGTTAATGCTTATAGCAGTCATCTATATAACCCTGCTATTCATTCATTCCTCACGTCTCACTTCTCACTTTTCACTCCTGATGTGAAAAGGGCTTTAGCTAATCTTTAAGAAAACAGTTTTAGCTCCTAACCTGCAGGTGATTTGGTGAAGGTGAGGAGGGGAGTGGATCTGACAGTATCTGTTGACATCATGGCAGATGAAGCCGGAGTTCACTCACTGTGTCAACCTCCACGTCAAGAGACTTGAGTGATGCTAAGCGCCCGGGATAAAGTGCTCTTCCCTTTTCTAAACTCGCCTCTGTTCTGCCGAACCCTCAGGCTAAGCCTTCGCTCTGAAGGGGAAGAAAAACCATTCTGCCTTACTTGATGCATTGCATGGTAAACTGAAGATTATGAAACGGACAGTTCTGGTTCTAAAATCTGATTGGCTGAGCCATGTTGAAAGCTGTTGTAAAATACTTAACACGCACACATGTAGTCACACAAATCAGTTGAATTCTGTGGTAATGCGCAACTTTATTAAACAACATTTAATAACCTTTAACTGCTATGTTGCATGGCGAATGCGGAATCTGCTGTTCGGAAATGACATCACTTGGCAGAAGAAATGTTTACACCACTTTATTGTACTCATGTGCGCACTGAGGCTTTTTAAATTCTAGTTCTTTGTTCAGAAAATCCCAAATTCAACACTTCTAAGACGATTGTTCGGTAAGAACTTTTCATCATCACCTGTATTATTACATAACCAGACATCTGTTATGACAACGCCACTAATAATCTCATAATGCACAATAAACACTTTGATAATGTAATGCTGGGCAAACAAATCAGACACTTGCGGATATGTAAAAGGGTCTGGGGTTTATTCACAAAAGGACAATCCAGAAGAGCAGTCAAAAAAACAGGCCAGGTCAAAACTGTGAGAACAAATGCTACAGTCTGCAGCTGTATAACTACAAAGCGCACCTACAGGGTAAGAGGAGCTGATAAAATAGACAGTGGGTGTAAAAATAAGTTTATGGCTTTTATGGTATGGCTGATCAGTGTATGTAAGTATGTTAGTGAGTAAGCTTTGCGTCCAGAATCTCCTGTGAAGAACAGCTCTGTGGTCAAATAGTGGCCATTCATTAAGGGTGAGAGAATGGCACAAACTGAAAAAAGATTGGGTACAGGTTGGCTCTGGGCATACCTGCAAGATAGGGGTTTCCAATAAAGTGGCCAGTGGGCGTAAATGCTATTGAAATTACCTCTCCATTATCTTGTGCTGGACAATTATTCCACTTTTCAAAGGAAACGGCCATCTCCAAGTAATGGCCAGTCCCAGTCTAGACTGAGTGATTGTAATTACTATGAGTGACAGCAGTGCAGGAAGCCATGTTTTTTCACTCATACTCCGTGGAAATAATATGCTCAGTCATAACTGCTGCTCAGCAACTTTGCTCTTCTTCTTAAGTTACTCAGCCCCGGGACGTCAGGCTGGCAAAAAGCTGTCGGCTGGCACAAAAAGCCCATGCCCAGAATAGCGGTGGTTTTTAATAACCATGTTCAAACTACGTGGGGTATGTTATTAGAGTAAATTACCTCCCCGGACCTTCCAATGGACTGTTTGGGTGGGCAAGGGTGACCACCCATGAGTGAGCGCATTAAAAACGGCAGCCTGTTTATTCTGAAATGGAGGATGGCCATTTTAGCATGATGAATGAGCCTCTAAGACAGTCGCATAGGGTTCCCGAGTGAGCAGAGACTGGCATGTCTTCAGTCTCTCTCTCTCTTTCTCTCTCTGTGTCTCTCTTTCTTTCTCTTTTTTTGCAGCTTGATTGCTGCTAAGGTTGCCATCCTGTCAAAACGCAGGCAAATTTCCACTGACCTCTTATATTTGTTCATAATAATCCTTTTCACTTCCAACTGCTAAACTGACTACGCTGCCACTGCATTTTACAATAATTATTAATGTGTTGCGGACTGTCGAGAAGACTCCAGCTGCTCAAGATTAGAACTGGGCCTGAGGATTGCTAACAGAGACGGAATTGTGTTAACGTCATAGTTCAGCAAAAAAAATCTAATGGCCACAATTTTCCCTCTACCTCAGACGTCGACGGTTAACTAAGATATGTTTGGTGTCTGTAGTTTTGTACTTGAGCTCTGAGGCTAATCAGGGATGTGGCGGAAAGTAAATATACACTCATCGTCAAAAGAATGATTGCACCCAGAAGGAAGTGTCATATTGCAATGCTACTGGGAAGGAAAATAAAGATTACCAGGAACAATAAATGATGATAAATTTAGACTGATATGGGTGATATTTATTGAGCTGCACATACAGAAGTAGTGTCTCTCAGTTTGGAGTCGTGCCACCATGTTTGCTAACGCAACATGCCAGATGACTTGGCATGGAATTGTAGAGGTTCTTAATGGTGTCCTGTTATAATCCATCCCATGCGGCTTGAATATTCTCACCCAGTTCCTGCAGTTTTTGTGGTAGGGGTGGAGGTGGAGTGACACCAGGCCTTCTGGACGTGTGATGTGTGACAACAAACTGTTCATCTTGGCATTGACCATGTGCCGCCACACACACAACGGTTAAAAGTCAAACTGTGAATGTGGAAGTTCAGTAACGCTACTATTTACAGCTGCATGTGACGATGCAGTGACTGTGAGAAAGATCTGTTGGGATTTCTTTAATGTATCGCATTGTCACCGAACACAGCCAGAGACAGTTCAGTTATGTTATCCCAGTCCACCCTCACCTTAACCTCAATATATATATACATACACTACCAGTTAAAAGTTCAGACACGGCTACTCATAGAAGGTTCTCCTTATGTTTAGTTTAATGCTTTACTTCAGAATAAAAGTTAAGACGTCAAACAAACAAATAGCACTCATGGAACTATGCAGTCCACCTTAAAACCTCCAAAATGGAACTTTACAGGAGGACAAAACGGTCTTTTTTTAACCTGCAGTGAAGGCTGATATGCCAAGACTTCTTCTAAGCAATTTTGGACCAGTTCTATTGGTCTGTCCATCATGAATATTGCGATACATCAAGAGTATATGTGGTACATCACGATATTAAATTTTTTGGCATCTCATCTGTTAAGCTATAAGATGTATATATATATATATATATATATATATGAGAAAAGCCACAAAGCATATGACTGTCTGTACCATAGGAAACAAAGACACATTTCAGCTTGCATTAAATAATAATGCAGTATTAATGAAAGGTATGAAGATATAGGGCTGTAAGATGTTCTAAGTTGTCCATGATAAAATGGAAGCTTTTACACTACTCCCACATCAAGTTCTGAAGTCATTATTTCTCTGATAATTACATTTCTGACACTGTATGACATATTGTAATCTATGACAATGGACAAAACTAACAACATGAAGCCAGAAAGTTGTCCTTTATTATAGATAACAATATGTCATACTGTGACAGAAACCACATTACTTAACGTCATATGGTTTGAGGTAAGTGTGAGGATTTCAGCATACAGCTTGCAAGATGGTCATAATTTTCGAAATGGTCATAAGCTAAAACCGAACCGATGTCTTGGCTGGCTGACTACATTTGAAAAGTGCTTGCTGAACTATCACTTTAAGAATTGGCCACAATGCAGTTCTGCTGCACCGTTTCAGACGCAGTCTGCTGTGAGGTCATGCCACCATGGAGGGAACTGATGGTCTCTGCAGATCCTGGAGTAGGTTCAGGTTGTGCAGGCTGGAGGAAAAGGTCTCTCTCATCCCCCCCAAATTTTACCACCCTACCCCGGCCCCCTGATACGTGTTGTGGTGGGACCGCTGATTGGAAGTGGCAGTTTAACAAGAGAGCTTTTCCCGCAGGCTCGAGAGGCCATTCGATCGTTTTCACGAGGCTTGCGGTTCGTCCCTTCCCATTTAGATTACAATCCTGCAAAAATTTAGGTCACACCACGAAGAAATCTCATCCTTATTTGGATGAGAGAGGAGAAAAAAAATTCTGTCCGTATCGACTTGCGCTTGAAGAACTGGGAAGATGACTTGCTTGCTAGCAGCATGGTCCAGGCTAATTAAAGGTGTTGATTCCGAAATAAAGGCGCTGTTACGCAACAAGCTGTGTTGGGGTAATTTGTACCAAGTGGGTCAGGTTTCTGCTATAGGCCCAGACTGAAATCGCAAGTTAGGAGGGGGCAGGAATGGGGGGAGGGGTGGGGTAATAGTGGGGCTGGGGGATTGTGGTCATACCAGTGAGTATTTGCTCAACAAGTCCCCGATGACAGAGCAGACAAGGTAAGCTGCCCAGATCGGGGAACAATAGAGCCCTTGCAGGCTCCTTGTCACAGTGCATGTAGTGCTGGGAAGCGGCCGTGGGGCCGAATAATGTAAGCTGATGCTGGACGGCTGGATATCCAACTGGGTCAGTGGCCAGGGGGCCAAACACTCCAATCCATTGCCACCTATGTCTCGGGAACCAGCGGCGCAGCCAGAGGTGACTCAATTATGGGCCCAGCTCTTGTTAAAACTGAACCGCCTTATCATATCCCGTTTGGGAAACCATTAAAAGTTGTCTGTCTTTTGCTGGCTTAAACATTATAAGAAGGCTTTAAATATTTCTGGAAAGTAGAATCCAGGCTGCACATTTGGGAGAAACTACCACAGTAATTCCTCATGTGTTACTAGTGTTACGTGATGTAGATGCAGTAAAGCTGCTTTATCAAAAATGCAATGCACACAGTAGATCCAATCATATCTTTTAAAAGTGTAGTATGGCCTTTACACACTGAGCATATTATACAGTTATCGTCAAAAGAATAGTTGCACCCAGAAGGAATCAACCGACAGGAATGATACGTGGTGGGGAGTTTTGACTTCATGAAACACGAGAATGATTTAAGTTTCACGCTCGGCCGCACATGTGACGTAAGCAAGGACAGGCCTTATCGCTGTACCTGACTGACCCAACAGCCATGATTGTGGACATTCAGTGAGCAGCGATGCTCTCCATGTGTCATCCTGTTAGTGCCAGCACCATTGGCTGATGGCTGCATGTTGCGGGACTACAAGCATGCAGACAGTTACGACGACTGCCCTTAACACTACGTCAACATCACCAAAGACTGCAATGGTGTTGTGCCAGATTGACATGGAGTGACTCAAAATGGCAGCGGGTCATCTTCGGTGACGAGTCCCGCTTTTGTCTCAGTGGAGATGACCAACGAATCCGTGTGTGGAGGCACCGTGGTCAGCATGAAGATGCATGATTTGTTGTCACGTCACACATCCAGAAGGCCTAGTGTGACTCCACCTCCACCCCTACCACAAAATCTGCAGGAACTGTGTGAGAATATTGAAGCTGCATGGGATGGATTATCACAGGACACCGTTAGGAACCTCTACAACTCCATGCCGAGACGTTTGGCATGTTGCATTAGCAAACATGGCGGCCTGGCACCATACTGAGAGACGCTACTTCTGTATGTGTCGATCAGTAAATATTGCCAATATCAGTCTAAATTTATCATCGCATAACAGCATTATTATTGTTCCTGGTAACCTTTATCTTCTGAGTGCAACTATCTTTTTTTCGGTGAGTGTATTTGTGCCCCTGTATATGAATTAGAGCCGGTGTATAACTATATTATCTTGGATGCCAAGAAATTGCAGCTTCATTTTATTTAGCCTCTGTTTTTTTTTTTTGCATTGTAGTAGTTTCCTGAGCTGGCTCTGATTTGCAGAAGGGGCTTTAGGGGGGTGGTATGGAGATCTGTGTTCTGCACCCCACCTCCTCCCTCCATTTAAAGAGACAACTGTCACTGTTATTGTTGATGTTTAAGAGTTTAAACGTGCATATGTGTTGGCTGTGTGTTTTTGTGTGGGAGTTAATATGGGGAGGTGCTTACCACCCCCATGGCAGGAGGGGCCTTCTCCACTGTTCAGGCTGTGATGTATTTGCCTTTACTGGCTCAGGTATATAAGAGAGCCCCTCTTGTGGCAGTAATTAAGCCGTCCCCTGGATCTTCTTCACCAAGACACTACAATATTTAACAGCTTATTTCTCAACGTAGATGTTTATTAGGATTTAAAGGTTCTTTGACTGGTGTGTTAACTGTATTTACATAGGTGCTCAGTACAGTATGGCTCAGATGCCAATAGAAATGAGGATAAAATGACTAGCTGTATTAGTAACTATGCAGCACTGTCCAGTGGAACAGTGCAAGAAATAATAATGCTAAGAATGTTTCTACCTTCTGCTTTATAGTTACTGTCAGAAGTAAACATTGTAACTTGTAACATACCGATATGTTATATACCGTCATGTGCTTATTACCATAGCACACTGTTGGTGGCAGTGGATAGAAAAAGGCACCAGTGACATGAAGGATCTAGGAGACATCCATCCCTACTGCAAAATCTGCAGGGAGAATATTCAAGCTGCATGGGATGGATTATCATCTGGCATGTTGCGTTAGCAAACATGGCGGTCTGAAGCCAGTGAGAGACACTATAAATATTGAGACCCAATAAATATTGCCAATATCAGTCTAAATTCATCATCATTTATTGTTACCGGTAACCTTTATCTTCCTACTCAATAGCACTGCAACCTAAAACTTCCTTCTGTGTGCAACTATTCTTTTGACGGTGAATGAATTATTATTGATAGTATTTTTTTTTTCTCTAGCTCAGTTTCATATATATGTATGTAACCTCATTCCATGTTCTAATAACTTGAAAATAACAGCTTTACTTTGTGTAAAGATTTCACCAGGAATGGACCAATAGAAATGGCTCATTTCCATCCAAGTATTTGGAATAAAATCTTAAAATCATTAAAGTTATTAAAGTCTAGTAAAAGTATTGTTTTGGAGACATACGCAAAAGTTGGCTCAAATGATGTGTTGCTGATTTGAAATGTTAATAAGTTAACACATCCTCTACAGATAACACACTTCTCTACATTCCAACATATGAATTACTGTTTATTTGCTTAATATACCCCAAAAAAATGGAAAAAAAGAAACGTAAAATTGGATGGTGCAAGAGTTTTGCACATGCTGTGTGTTTTATTTGCTATAGTATATTTAACTCTAACTTTAACTAAAATGCGCAGAACAAAAACATCATATTTAAAGGTATTAAGGGTGCATATGACTGTATAAGGTTTTCTGGAGATATGAGTGCTGAACAGAAATAAGCGTTCATGTTGGTGGTCAAGAAAGCGGGCAGGCATGAAAGCGCACACTCTTTGTAGTGGTGCGGTTACCTGCTGGTTTGGAAACACACTCTCATCATTGAGCTTCTCTAATCCTCTGGGTGCACAGGGATGGGAGGGGGCACAGACACTCAATCTGCCTCTGTGTTGGCCAGTGGGATTTCCCTCTTTAATTAATTCAGGATTTGTACGGAGAGCAGAGGTCAGATGTGAAGAGAAGCTCAGGATTGATTTTCTCATGTTCGATCCTGGGGCCCATTGTGCGCCATGCAGAAAGGCAGCGTGTGTATTTGTGTACCTGTGTGTGTCCCTGATAGTTACTGCTGATAAATCCAAATGAGTGAGCTCACTGAAGCTGAAGCAGAACCTTTCCACCGAGCAGACCTTCACGCTCCTACAGCAGCACATGGCATCAGCACTGGCCTACTTCACATACCCAAAGAGACATAAAGAAATGAAGAAGGCTTTGTTTTATTAGTATTATTTCCTTTTTTATGTGATTATGCCCTTTTTATCATTTATGCAACAGTTAGTTCTGCCAGCACAGTCTAACTGGTTAAAAGTTCTCTAGTTTGTGCCGTTAGTCACCTTACTTTTCACGTGAACACTGTATTTTCAGATTACGGCTGATATATACAGCGGAAGATAGAAAATGAGAATGTTGTTCATTACTTGTGTGCTTAATTTTAGGGTTTCATGTCCTATTACATGTTTCAGAGGTGTTTTAGGACAGTATGCAGTTATGCAGCAGTCACTACAGCTGGTTGAAGCTGAAATTTCATAAGATAAGATGAGATAGCCTTTTATTATCCCACATGGGGAAATTTGCATTGTTACAGCAGAAATATACAGTAATATACATAATATACATTAGATTCATCGAGAATCTACCAAGCATAAACCTCTCAAGAAGGCATAGAACTTCAGAAGACAAATTAATGCAAGACAAATTGACAGTGTTCAAACGTTATAACGGTGGCTTCTTAACTGGAAACAGGCTGATCTCACAAGCTTAAAATGTCTTCATTTAGATAGATAGATAGATAGATAGATAGATAGATAGATAGATAGATAGATAGATAGATACTTTATTGATCCCGAAGGAAATTTAGCAGCCAGTAGCGGTTTCACAAAAACAGCACAGTAAAACATAAAACAAATACAAATTAAAAAATAAAAACAGGGTTGTGCAGTATTAAAAACCTAAATGGGTGGGTACCGGCTCAGCAGTATTATTAACTGTTAACTATAAACTATAAACTATACATAGTACAGGTCACTATGGATAAATATATAAATATATCTCCCTTCGCAAGGAGGCAAGAAATATATACAAGAAATACAAATATAACTGTAGACCTGTAGAGAAGACAATAGTAATAAATAAATGTGCATGAATGTGCAAACTAAAACTGACCTCAAAATCCAATGTAGTGGCAAGCTACGTCACAGCATTGCTCTAGGGTTGTACTCCTCCGGACTGTGAAAAAAAAAAAACCCAATCAAAATAAACTGACTATATTAGCACGAGTAATAAACACATATGGGTTATAAATAGAACTTCATATCACTCAAAGCAACATGGGGTGCAGGAATAAGGTGGACAGGACAAATCAGTGCTACATCACCACAGCCAAGAACTTACTACTGGAAGGATGAAGCAGGTAGTGCCAGTGGTGGACCTAGAAAATTGTATCAGGGGTGGGAAAAGGGCTGGGGGGTGGTGCAATTGAGTTGTTCCACTGACACCAATGAACTCTCCCCTTTAAAACAAAGCAGGACAAACCAGATGTATTTGAATTGTTAATGAGCAACCGGGGGGTATGACATGGGGTGTTTGATGTGTCCTGGAGAGAGGTTTGAGAGTTGCTCCACTCATAGTAAAACAACTCTCCCCTTAAAGGCACAAACATTCACACAACATTGGTTTAAGTCAATCACACGGCAGAATTTTTGGGGAAGCGTCTGGGGGGAAATCAGACAATGGGTAGTGCTGCACAGGTACAACAGGATTTTGGACTAATTCTGAGACTTACTCATCCAAGATATTAAGGGAAAACTATAACTTTCCAGGTCAATAGGTTCGTAACTTTGGTTGTTCATTTTTTACCATATAATAAAGAACATGCACTAGCCATTCATCTAATTGCAGGGTTTAATAAAGAGATTTGCTTTGGAAAGATTTCCCATTCCATGTTCAAAAACACAGATCTTTGAGCCAAATCATTTATAATAACCACGTTTAACCAACAATTATTCAATAATGATTGTCTTTCTGGTCATTTTTACTCTAAAGCCTCTAGTTTTGCTTATTAGCTAAGATTGCAATTATTACAAAGTAAATATTGACATGCTATTCTCGTTTACATTCTGCTGCTAGGGTTATTAATGACATAATAGTGTTTGCCAACTTCATCTTCACCTAGAAGAGCTCCCCTCAGTGGGATCAGTACTACTTAGGGAAAGGGAAAAAACATACATTAACACATTAAGACTGAGAGTCTCAAACACAATATTAGACCATTACTACTAATGTTATGTCTGTTATGCTTGAAATCAAGTAGCCATAAACTGGGCTGCCTTCATACAGACTGGATGCAAGTCATCCACCGAGAAGTGTAGTCAATATGCCTTTATGTTTACAAACATTAACTTTGGGTTTATTTATGATAATAGCATGATTTTTACACAGCAACTGTATATATAATTTCCTTCAGGATAACTCAATAACAAAATAATAATAATAATAATAATAATAATAATAATAATAATAATAAATGTTACTTACACTGTGCAAAAGTCACAAGTTATTTATTTCTCAACATAAGAAAACATGTATACACAGAAGATTCATGATTCATCAACTAAAATATATTGTGTGCTTTACAGTATTTAAGGTGTTCGCTCTTTATTGCAAAACACTCTTTATTACAGTTTCCATTCTTTCTGGAAAACTTGCTTTTCTTCAAAGAGATCTGTTCAGTCTTAGAAGCTGATTGCATGAAGTGCAGAATGATACAGTTATTGTACAAAAAAATACAACAAATTAAAATAAAATAACGCATTATAACAATAACAGAAATAACAATAAGAGAAGACTGATTCTCAGACAATGATAATGTACCGCCAGAATGAACTGCTGCATAATACAAGTACAGCTCATGTGAAGTAGTGCTGTCATGTGAACTTAATAACAACCGAAACAGCAGCAGGAGTGTTTGTTACTACGTGAGGTTCCCTAAAATCCTAGTTTCATCACCGTAATGTGCTGTATTGCTACAACCAGTCCTCATCTCTAAGTGGTATGACATGTGCAAAAGCAGCTCTTTTTGGAAACATAGTCTTTAGAAGATGTTCACTGGTCCCATCAGCACCAAACGGGATGCTTCCCAAACCGCTGCCTTGCTAAAAGTCGCCCAACCAGTTGCACTGTAATTACTTCCTGTTTACGTGACCCGTGGCGGCCTTCGCTGGTTTCACTGAAACATCAGACGTCGCAGGCCGTTGGAGGTCGAAGGTCAAAGCTATCATGGACGCATGCGGGACAAGGCCGTGTGTTACCATGGGAACTGAGTTGAAGATCACAGGGCTGCACCTTGCATGGGCCACCCACCCGTCCCGCCTGCTGATTTACTCCGACATGCCTTGCGTTCAGTTACACAAAGAAACAGGTGTTAGGGTTACAGTTACAGGACCGTCTACATCATTTTCTAATTAGAGTGAGTTATGGCTCGGTCATAAACGGCTATTCTTTTTCACGGCAGCTAAAGGCTCAGAGGGTCAAAAAACAGGGTCAGTGACAAATTGACATTGACAAATCTGATCCGGTGGTCTTTCGTGTTCTCAGGCCTTTCCCCAGGTCCGCAGAGGGTTTCACAGGCTCTTGAGGTCGCCTATTTTTTTTCCGAGGGTCCTCGGTGGCTCACATATCCTCCATGTTAATATTGCCTGTCATCAAGCCCCCCGGTCCAGCCGTGGCCTGTGGAGTTGTTGCCCTCCGTGCTTTGCTTCATAGTCAGACTTCACAGCGTTTGGCATGAAAATTTCCTCTCTCCAACTCCCTACCTTACATTAATCCTGACAGGCTGCAAACAGCAACCCCTCCACAGTACTTGCATGGATCACCTATTAAGGGAAATGTTCAGGGCTGGGGGGTGTCGGAGGAAGTGTAATAAAACATGGCAATGCAAATATACACAGCAAGCACATAAAGTTTTCTGAGGGCCGTAGATGGGGGCGGGGCTGTGGGATGTTGGAGCAGTTAACTGAATCACAAGCTTTGTTTCTTGGAATTTGTTAAGTGCTGGAGGTGCGGGAATGTGCAAAAGTCTTAAGTCACCTGAAAATATTCTATTTAAAACTATTTAGCTGTTTACGATATTTGCCTGGAAAACCACTAGGATTGTAACTAGAAGGTGAAAGCTTATGAAATTGCTATG
Source organism: Semaprochilodus insignis (assembly GCA_034552555.1). Taxonomy (NCBI): domain Eukaryota; kingdom Metazoa; phylum Chordata; class Actinopteri; order Characiformes; family Prochilodontidae; genus Semaprochilodus; species Semaprochilodus insignis. The sequence goes on from CM067494.1 coordinate 7,865,019, forward strand.
AAATCCTGGGTTGTCGCTAGGCAGTTGCTGTGGCATTATTATTATTATAGTACCCAAGGTATTATTAGCCCTTTGCTACTGTATCCCAGGTGGTTGCTAATATGTGTCTACAAATGTGTGCTAGTGTGTATGTGAATCTGTATGCAATGTCTATGAGGTGAAGTGTGATGCTACGTTCACTTGTTTGTGGTAGGTGGCAAACCGGATAGTCCATTGTTTTCGGTGGTGCTGCAATGGAAAATTCTGCCCTCGGAAGTGGCAAAATTCTGCAGACTGCCGCTCAGTCAAGAATTCATTTTTCCCATAAATAAGTAAACAAAGACCAGTAAGTTAGCCATCTTAATAAACCTAAATAAATAAAAACATAATTTAATGTTACATGTGTCAATGTGCTAGATTAACCCGTTTCCAACCTGTCCTTAATGAAGCCCAAAATTTGTTACTATCTAATGCTTGATTGGGCTAATTGATGTTTCATGAGGTTAAAATCATGTATCAGAATAAAGAACATTTATCCAACGACTAAGGAACAGGAACCAAACATGTGTTCATCTGTTGCTAGAAACATCTAAATGCACTGCTTTTGAAATGGAAAAAAATCCCCCTTTAGGATCAAACCTGAACATAAATGAATCCCAGCTGAACTGTCCCTGTTTATTCTATGTTGTAGGTAAAGCCCACACAATTGCTTCTAAACACTTCTCTCGGTTCTGCACAGTGCTGTGAGAGCTGCGGTGGTGTGGGCTTGAAGACTGAGTAGCTGAAAATGCCAGTCTATGGTAGGCGGCTTCTCCGTCTGCCTGATCACTACCACGTTTCAGGTGTTTTCTCTGGTTGGTCCTGCTCGTTCCTTTCCCATGAAGCCCCTGTCATCTCCCGAGCTGATTGATACACCACCCCTGGCTCATGCTCACCAGTTTCTGGAGGTCGCAGTGATTCATAGCCAGTGAGCGCAAGTGTTATTGTAGCTCAGAGCACACAGGCATGGCAGGCCCTTCGTCACCAGCACCAGCAGTGGCAGTGTTGTTTGTGTGTACATAAAAAGCTGATGTAAAAGGCACATTTCAGTTGAAGGAGCTGCTTCTTCATCTTCAAACTTTGGAGAACGATGATGAAGGCAGGTCCTTCAAGTGCCTACAAAATATCAAATTGATATAAGTTCCATCTTTATTCCAATCAGCCATGACATTTTTAGTCTCCAAAGCTTCTTTAGTTTTGCAACAAAGTTATGTGGCTGTTGTAGCTGAACAGTAAAGGAAGTTTGTACTTGATGACCATTGTGCAAACTGCATGCCTGAATCATCACGCACTTGCCTCAAACTATGTCACATTGTTAGGTAATCGCAGCAGAGTTGCTTACGTGGTTTCTGACACTAAACACACTGTTTAAACAAGACTTCTTTATTTTGGAATAAGACAAACATCAGGTTGTTCAAGAGATTACCTTTTGGAGCTTGATTGCCTCAAAACCCACCACAAACAAGGGTAACCTCCCCTCTGAAATCCGCCCCCCAAATTCCTCTAGTTTGAACAAAACATGGTAGCTAGTGAAACACTTCTGTCACCTGACAGAACTGTTTGTCCCATGCAATACATTCTGTGTTCTATACATACATGACAGCAGTGGCAGAGTTGTAAATAAAGGTCAGAGTGAGTTCAACACATGTTGTTTAGCCTGCCATTTGGCATATAATAATTTATTAATTGTATTACATTTTTTATGTGTATTTAATATATACACACAGCATGTAAGCTCACCAGACAAAAAAAATGAGTCACCTGTGACTGAAACATACCCAACAGCGAGTAGCGAGTAATACCTCCACAAGCACTAATAACAGCTGTGATTGGATTTGGCATGGACTGGACAAGTTTCTGGATGTAGGCCACATCAATGTTCAGACACTCTTGCATAAAATAATTGCACAGTTGGGCCAGATTTGGTGGATGCCTTCAAAAAATGATACAAAAACCACAGATTTTCAATCAAACTACTTTCAATAGCACAGCAGTTGTTAGTTAGCCACATAGTCTCATTAACTTTTCATGTTTTGACAACATCAAAAGTTTTGGTCCGATTGATAACCCACTGGTTAATGCTTGTTATCATACCTGTTTTTCTTTTTTTTTTAAATACTTGACACAATTTTCTTCCCACAATAAATAAATTCAAACTAGGCCAAATTGGCTGACACAAGACTTCACAGTGTAACTAATGACAAGTGAAAGTGTGCGGTAACTCTCATATATGGATCAAATAAAAATATGAATAATAGAAGATAAAGCAGTATTACGTGAGAAATGGCATTGCTTGCTCTTGGGGTCCCCATACAGAGTGTATTTTACTACAAATACAAATCACACTTTGAGCCCCCCTCATGGACATCATGTATTTGGTGACGAGCTGAAGGATACAAAATCCAACTCTCCTTCTCGTGCACGCTTATCTCTCGGGCATATGGATGGCACAGATTGCACTTGCAATTTTGGTTGTTTCTATGTATAAAAACAACCAAAAATTGCAAGTATAATCTGCATCCATATACTTGTGTGACATGCATGCATGCAAAGGGGCGTCAGATCAGAAGAGAAATAACCATGTTGACTTAGATGAAGTAATATTACAGGGTTTTATTAAAGGAGGGTTAAACCTTTAAGGCTTGTTTGTATGCAGCCTGAAACTTAGACAAGGTTAGACAAGGTTAGGTTAGACAGCTTTTGGCATCTGGAAAAACTACAAAACTGTGTAAGACTGCAATGACACAGGTAACGTTACAGTCTACACTGAAATCCTTCATAAATAACATTGCCAGGGATGAACACTTTGCTGTAAGCCACTCATTGTTTTCCCGTTAGCAGTGAGACTCTCTTGCATCCGTTTAACTCTTTTAGCTCTCGCCAGCAAGTAAAAAGCTAGTCTGAGAATTACTCTGGTCCGGTCTCTTGATTGGCCAATCTTTCTTCTTCTCTTCCTCTAATGACATCTTTCTTTCATTTCTTCACAGCTTCTGCCATGCTGTTCACACTGGGAATACCGAGCTAGCTCCGTCTTACAGCTAGCTCAAAACCCATAGTAGTTGGTGTATGTGACGTTGTGCCATACACAGTGCTACACAGCTACACAGTTCTCCCAAGAGGTCATGTGTCTGATCTCCCCCCATATTGGTCCTGTGTGATACACACACTTAATTTACGCTTCATTTTTGGGGGGCATTTTTAGCCATGCTGTCTTACGCTACATCCATGAGCTAACGACAGGCTTGTTGTCCATCAAAAATGTAGCAATTTGTTCACACTCTGAAAAGTCTACGTATCCCCCCCACCCACAATTAGCCAAAAATGTATCATGGTTGTCCCTGGGCGTCCCCAGAACCCCTGGCTGTTTGATGGTGCAGGCTGACATGTAGCCCTGCAGGCAGGTGATGCTACTGAGTTTGGTTTTGTGTGTTCTCTCGGTGGAGAGCAGGAATGTGTATAGAGCAGTGAGGGAGAGATAAGATCAGACAGAGGGGCTGAAGCGCTGAGAGATGAGCAGCGAGGAGATGAAGCTTGAATCAGAGTCATTCAAGCAGGCAAGGTGCAGGGAGAGAGAGAGAGAGAGAGAGAGAGAGAGAGAGAGAGAGAGAGAGAGAGAGAGAAAGAAAGAGAAACGAGGGGGGGGGCAGGCATCAATTTTGAAATGCTGATTATACTTTTAAAATGCAGAAGAGTTTTCTTTGGAGTAATGCCATAAAAGAGACACCTTTTCTACATCGTTCTTTAGAGAAGCACTTTTGCAAATGACATGTACAATCTTCTAGTTGGATCTTTCACATAATATGACAGTTTACAGGTTCTTCCTTGAACTGTAAGCCAAGAACCAATGAGAAACCTTTATATCCAATATGTTTTGTGGTGTATTTACATCAAGAAACAATGAAAAATTGCTTGAATCATCTACACAAACTAGAGCGCAGTGCCACGTCTCAACATTTCTGAGACTGTTCCTGTTGCAAATGAACAGTAATGCACTTTCGTGAGTCAGTATGTTGCACAAGCAACAACTGGACCTGTGTTACACATATTTTTGTGACCACTTGAAGTGCACATTTGTAAATTCACCATGGACCTCAAAAACTTGAGCAGGGACCAAATTTCTAACTTCATAAGCAATGGATACCCTTAAAAAAGCTTCACTAAGCCTACGACAATAAAGCAATGAGCCAGGGTGAGGTGTCATTCTTGTTTCAAGAGGGGCAGAATGTCACTAGAGGACGATGGGAAGTCAGGGCAACCCTTCACTAGAACAGCCGCTGAAAATCTCCAAGAAGTTAATGAACTATGCATCAGGATCCTCGGATCACCACCAAGGAAATTGCTGACATCATCAACATGTTATTTGGAACAGTTTAGGCAACCACAACCAATCTGGACATGCACTTCTTTGCTGCCAAGTTTGTGCCCAGGCTCAGTGGAGGCCAGGCTGCCAGGCTTCTGACTCCCAAGCAGAAGCAGCACTGTGTTGAAGTCTGTGAGGATTCTCCATAAACAGGCCTGGGATGATCCAGCTTTCATGCCAAGGATCACCACTGATGATGGGAATTGGGAAACTGTGCACAAATTTGCGGTGTCGAACTGTCAGTGCCGACTTCTTTTGTACTGTTCAGAGATGTCTAAAGGACATTTGTTGCAAACGAGTTGAACTGTGGCGTGATGGCAGTTGGGTGCTCCGTTATGACAATCACGTGCGTTTTTTGGTTGTACCAACACAATCGTCACTACCAAACTGCCTTGTTCACTGGATTTGCCTCCCTTTGACTTCTTCCTCTTCATCAAAATTAAATTCAACAGCAGGGCATCCAAGGAGTGTTCTATGAGGCACTGTGGGTGGCGGGAAAATTTAAATCAGGTACGTCTCTCATTACATGTTTGTTTGATTGTAGCTCATTACGTGTTGGCACTATTGTCAGGATTGTGACAATACTCCTAGGCTGCCACAGCCATCTGTCCAAGACAACCTAACTGCTCAGACTCTCTCTTGGTTTTATTTAAGTTTCAGCTTCACAAAACTTAATACACACAGCAGCAGTTAACAACTTAATCTGTTAATACAGATTTAGACAGACTGTGATTAGTCCAGGTTTAGATACATAGGCTGTGATTAGTCCAGGTTTATATATTTAGGCTGTGATTAGTCCAGGTTTAGATACATAGGCTGTGATTAATCCAGGTTTATATATTTAGGCTGGGATTAGTCCAAGTTTACATATTTAGGCTGTGATTAGTCCAGGTTTATATATTCAGGCTGTGATTAGTCCAGGTTTAGCTATTTAGACTGTGATAAATCCAGGTTTAGAAACATAGGCTGTGATTAGTTCAGGTTTAGATACATAGGTTGCGATTAGTTCAGGTTTAGATACTTAGGCTGTGATTAGTCCAGGTTTATATATTCAGGCTGTGACTAGTCCGAGTTAGATATTTAGACTATAATTAGTCCAGGCTTAGAAACATAGGCCATGATTAGTTCAGGTTTAGATACATAGGCTGTGATTAGTTCAGCTTTCGATACTTAGGGTGTGATTAGTCCAGGTTTAGATATTTAGGCTGTGATTAGTCCAGGTTTAGATATTTAGGCTATGATTACTCCAGGTTTAGATACTTAGACTGTGATTATTTCAGGTTAAGATACATAGGCGGCAATTAGTCCAGGATTAGATACTTAGGCTATGATAACTCCATGTTCGGATACTTAGGCTGTGATTAATCCAGGTTTAGATATTAAGGCTGTGATTAGTCCAGATTTAGATACTTAGACTGTGTTTAGTCCAAGTTTAGATACTTAGGCTGTGATTAGTCCTCACACGTCATATCACATTAGTCATTTATAATGATAAAATTGGAGAGTGCTAAGAATGCTAGCTGTAATTTAAATCATAACTCAGAATATAAACTCGGAACCCCAAATGAGCATTCAGTCATCAGCAATACACAAATTAGTTAGTTCTAAATGTATAGAATTTAGACATTACATCAGCTAGCAAGACCCTAAAAACATCTCACTTAGGGACCCCAGAAGGCTAGAGCAGACTCTGGCCTCACATGACTTAGTGGATGACTTAGCCAGCCAGCTAACTAGTGGGTGGATTTGCTGTCAACAACAACAACAACAAAAACTAGAAACTACTTTACGAGCTATTACAGTTAGCAAACAAGGGCAACAACTCACATGGCAGCATGCCTTTAAGGTGCCATCTAACTATTTCCAACAGAGCTTATTTGTCTTAAGGAAGTTAATTGGACAGAAGCATTACAATGATATCTGTAGTAAGCATGTGAGAAAGAGCGCTCCATACAGTGAGTTTACCTCTCTCTCTGTCTCTCTCTCTCTGTAACAACACCACTAAGAAATGAACAAACATTTTTACAGCTGAGGACTGCTGCTCGGAAACCCTTAAGACATATAAACCACGGATTACTGTCGAGAAGTATCCTGGAATGCAATAGCCACTTGAGGAACACTTTCACACCTGCAACCTCTGTGAAAGAGCGAGGCATCTATGCTCCCCCACAGTGCACCCCAAATGACCCTAACCAGCCTTGAATCTCTGAATCACACTGTAAATAGGCAATGAAAAGCAGGTTTAAAGTCCCACAGAGCTTTATAAACTCCTAGGCATGGCTCAGAAGGAAACGCTCTTCTGTAATAAAGAGACGGAACTCACCTGGGAGGAGGAAGGACCACGTCCAAAAAACTGTGGGTATGAAATAAAGCAATATTACAAATAAAGCAATGTATAAGACCATATATATATATATATATATATATATATATATATATATATATATCCACGGGACACCTGCTTGTCCAATGTTTCATCCAATATGTTAATAGAGTGTTAATAGAGAACAATGCTGCAGTAACAGACCGCACTCGTCTAGGAAGGCTTTAGATGAAGTGTTGGGACATGGGGCATTGTTGTGAAGATCTGATTGTATTCAGTCGCAGCCAAATTAGTGGGTTCAGAGACTGATCCCTCACTAAAAACCATGTTAAAAACCCACTTGACTTGATGTTGGATGTCCAGTTCAGCTCACAGTTGGATCACTTCAGCTCATCACCAAAGGTCTTGGAAGGAGCTCATTCACTCCAGAGAACCCAGCTTCATTGCTCCACAGCCCAATGCTAGGGTGTTTCACAGCCCCCTATAGATAATGCTTGCTATTGGGCATGGTGACCTTAAGCTCATGTGCAACTGTTCCAGGGCATCCGCCAGTGCTTTTCTGCAACTAAACAGCATCTGGCTGCACCTTAGAGTATCTGAATTCACCACAACATAGTTAGAACCACGTTTAAGATTGCGTGGCATGGGACCCTACTACTGCATTTCATTGTGATCCCATTTTTGAATTTTCTTATTCCTAGAAATCTAACTAGCACATCAGAACCAGTTTGCCCTCTAATTGAGGATTGATATTGTCTGCTATTGTATAATAATGAAAATGAGAAATTGGATGTAAACATAATAAGAAATTGGCTTCTGCTGTGTCTACACTGGAACCTGAGCAAAAGAAGGTCGTAGGCGGCTTCCTGAGCAGAAAGTTGTCAGGTGGCCACGTCTTTACCTGGGAAGAAGGCAGAACTAAAATATTTGTGTTAATCCCAGCTCTTGTGAGTCCCAGATCGGGTTTCTGTGCCAACTGAACAGGCTCTGTTGTAGATGGAATATCAGAGACTCCTGGGCCAACGTTTAACTGTGCAGCTGCCATGGAAGTTTGATGGGAAACTTAAGGCAAAATGCTGGAACATGGCATGTATTCCATGAGGGCCTATGCGAAGATCTGGTGTGAACTTACTCCCAGTGGTGGACAGTAATGAAGTGAATGTAAGGTGTTATTGTACTTACTGAACCATGTATCTGTACTTTACTGAAGGATTTCCATTTTGGGTGACTTTTTAACTCAAGTCAAATATCTTGCTTTTTACTTCACTACATTATGGCTAAATCTGTCCTTCCTTTTGGCTTTTGTGTGCATAAAAACAACATGTCCAAACGAAAGAAGCACAAAGCGAGCCCACCAGTCAGGGTACAGTGGTCACTTGGTTTTGAGATTGTTTTGACATGTTGGACAGAGCTTGGTTCTAGCTAATGGAAACTGTGGTGAACTGAGAGTGACTAGAGTCTCTTCACCTAAAATGAGCTGATTAAGCAAGAGTCCGGTTCCAGAAATGATAATAGGACATAATAAAACATGCTACTGTTATGTTCCATACTAAAAGTACATTTGAAGGGAAATAATTTAGTACTTTTACTCAAGTGGAGGTCTAAAGGGAGGACCTTCTACTTTTACTGGAAGAATATTTCACCTTGGGTATCTCCACTTTAACTCACCTACATGGTTTGTGTACTTCGTCCATCATTGCATACTCCTTCTCTTTAAGTTCAGTTGTGGATAAGAGATAAGATAATCCTTTATCTACTTTGGAGCTAATTTTATTGAAACAATTTGGTGATAACTCAAAGCAAACTTCAAGCTTTGAGATAACTTAGCAAGTCTTGACTGTTTTACAGTTGACAGTCCCGCAGAAGTGAAATTTCGTGATTTAAAGACTAGGAAACCACTCGGCTACAATGCTAGCTAGTACCACAAATGCATTTTTTAGCATCTAGATCAGTGGGCAGTAATGCGAGATGGACACAGATGAACAGAAACACAGAAACAATCCAAAATTGTGACTCTATCAAACCGATGAGGTGCATTGAGGTGCATTGCTGCAATAAGTAATATTACATAACATGGCAAATACCATATTGAATGCTTCTTTTACACCAGAGGTTGAGCTGTAAGCTATACAGGACTAATGGTTTCTACACAGCCTCGTCTGAAAGCCTCTTTCTCCACATGCAGCTTTAACCTCACGAATGCCTGCCGTCGTCTTCCGGCCTGCGGCTATCTCTCGTAGCTACCTCACACAGACGGCTCAGTTTGTTTGTGTGGGCAGCCCCGAGTGTGAAAACATCTCTCTGGCTGCCTCAGAGTGGAACGCTCAAGCACAGTCCTGTTCTGAATTTTCGCCATTTGTTTAGAGCCTGGTTCGCACTACCCCGGGGGCTACTCTCAATGTGTTTCCAATCAGGCTCAAATGTGCCTGTGGTGTGTTGTGACAACAGAGAACACCTACAAAAGTCCATCTAGACAAAGCATAGGATAGCATGGCTTTCTCATCTGTAATCCTGCAAAACACATGAGGCAAACACAGAAGGGAAAGCACGAAAACAAATCACGCAGGGAAAACACAAGCCTAAAAGCATGCAAGTAAAATAGCTAAAAGGAAACATAAAGACATAGCTTAAACAAACAAGCAAAGCAGGAATGGTGTGATGAAGATGGCAGTAAAGCACCTGCAAACAAACAACACAGCTGCATCTAAAAACATTCTTTCAGTACGATGTTCCTGGTGACACATCACTCGTTAGCAGGTTGTGCCAGGTTTCAAACTAGGTCCTCTATATGACTAGTCGTCTTATTGATTTTGGGGAATGAACCATGATGCCTCGGGGTAACAAAGCCATTTTCCTCCTTTTACAGTGACAAGACAGATATCTAATGAAAATGAGCATGTTGATAAAAAAGCCTACATATATTGTGCAATAGTGGATTGGAATTAGCCAGTTGCAAACAAAGTGCCACTTGAGAGAACGCAGTAACACATATGTAGCTCTAATGCTACGTAACACCTACAGGGGTTGGACAATGAAACTGAAACACCTGGTTTTAGACCACAATCATTTATTAGTATGGTGTAGGGCCTCCTTTTGCGGCCAATACAGCGTCAGTTCGTCTTGGGAATGACATATACAAGTCCTGCACAGTGGTCAGAGGGATTTTAAGCCATTCTTCTTGCAGGATAGTGGCCAGGTCACTACGTGATGCTGGTGGAGGAAAACGTCCTTCTTGGTGGTATGCTGACATTACCCTGGATACCGTGGCTCTTGATACATCACAAAGACTTGCTGTCTTGGTCACAGATGCGCCAGCAAGACGTGCACCAACAATTTGTCCTCTTTTGAACTCTGGTATGTCACCCATAATGTTGTGTGCATTGCAATATTTTGAGCAAAACTGTGCTCTTACCTGCTAATTGAACCTTCACACTCTGCTCTTACTGGTGCAATGTGCAATTAATGAAGATTGGCCACCAGGCTGGTCCAATTTAGCCATGAAACCTCCCACACTAAAATGACAGGTGTTTCAGTTTCATTGTCCAACCCCTGTACATAAGCTTGGCATGTCAGCTGACATAAGTATGCAAAAACGCTTCTTCCAGTAGGTGTCATCTGTCATAAAGGATACTTCAACTAACTTCGATCAAAACTGGCAAACGTAAACTGTATAGCAAATGACATGTAATGGAATAAGGTTAGAAATTAGGTTAAGGTTGGAACAATGTAGGTTTATGTCAGCTCTCATGACAAGCTTATGTAGGTGTTTTGTAGCCTTATGAATAGTACGCCATAGTTAAATTATATTAAGAACACTGTAGTAATAATACATACCATGAGGTGTATTATTTACAATTAGGAGCTGCACAGACTTAGTCAACTTTCATGCTCGTGGATGGCACTTGCTTGATGTAGTCTAGTCATTGATCTACAGGCCTATGGAGTTTGGCTACATTCACATACTTTTAAAGCCAGATTTCTATAGCCACTGGTTGCAAAGCATCCTCTTCTCCTGTAGTTTTATTTATGACATCACCACTGATTAGTCACAATTCATCACATAATTGCTGAATTTTAAAAAATCTGATGTCATGCAGCCCCTATTAATAATTCGTTTTTTGTTCACATGTAATTTTGTGTTATTGTTTAATTAGGAAATCTAACTATATTGGTAGCTAGAAGCCGATTCCATACAATTCTGTTATGTAACACTCAGTTTACAATCCATAATACACTCAGCATAAAAACAATAGTTGTACCTAGAAGGAAGTGTCGGATTGCAGTGCTCTTCAGAAGGAAGATAAAGATTACTAGGAAAAAATAATTGATGATAAATTTAGACTGATATGGGCAATATTTATTGAGCTACACATACAGAAGTAGTGTCTCTCAGTATGGTGTCAGGGTACCATGTTTGCTAACGCAACATGCCAGACGTTTCGGCATGGAATTGTGGCGGTTCCTAATGGTGCCCTGTGATAATCCATACCATGCAGCTTGGATATTCTCCAAACATGGATTCGTTGGTCGTCTCCACGAAGACAAAAGCGGGACTCGTCATTGAAGATGTCCCGCTGCCATTCTGAGTCACTCCATGACAGTCTGGCACAACACCATTGCCGTCTTTGGCGATGCTGATGTGGTGTTAAGGCCATTCGTTGTAATGGTCTATGTGCATGTAGTCCTACACTGTGCAGCTGTCAGCCAACGGCGTGGGTACTAACAGGATGACACATGGAGGGCATCACTGCTCGCTGAATGTACGCAATCGAAGCTGTTGGGTCAGTCAGGTACAGCGATAAGGCCCGTCCTTGCCTATGTCACATGTGCAGCCAAGCATGAAACTTGGATCATTTGCATGTCTCACCGTGTCAAACCTACCCACCAGTAGGTTTCCAGTTTCATTCCTATTGGTTGATTCCTTCTGGGTGCAGCTATTTGTGCTTCATTTTGATGAGATGTTGATGAGTGTATTAGTGACATCAGATTCATTTGGAAAACAAATAGCAGTTCTAATGATTTGAAAGTCCCTTTTTTCAAACCATGGCTTTAACTATTTCACCAGTTTAATTCAAAACATTCAGATTTCAGATAAAAAAATCTAAAATTGTTTTTGTTTTTAACAGTCAGGACCATTTTATGCAAGAATATCAAATACAACTTTTTTTTTTAAACATTGCTCTCATGATGCATCCAATAAGAGGCTTAAAAATGGGGAAGATATCTGACATACTTGTCAATCAACAACTTGGTGTCAGTCCAGTTAGCTTCAACTTTGTTGAAGTTTCCTCCAAGTGCATTGTCTGAAATTCCACATATGCTCCCGTCATTTGCATTTCTATGTCTTGGTCCTTTTATTGTTTTGGTCCTGTTAATGTTTTTATGCTTCATATTTGTTTTCCTTCTTGCCATTCCTGCCATGTGTTTGCATTCTTTCACATTTGCACGCTTTGGGAATTGTTTGCAAGCCCGAGCTTTATACAAGCAGCATAAAGAGTTTTGGTTTTCTTTCTTTTTTTCTTTTTAAAGCCCACCACTTTCTCTGAGCCTTAGGCGTTGAATGCTGTCATAAACATCAAACAGGAAAGAACACAGAGATGCCATTCTGCAAAAGATATGCATTACTGGAAGTTACAAACGTCATTACAAAGGTGGATGAGAGGTGGTAATTACAAAAGCAGCTACCGCAAGACTAAAGCCTGATGGTTGGCTGCATCTTCATGAGAAAAAAGCAGGGCATGAGATAACACGACTGGACTGTATTCCTGAGTTCCTGTGTTGTCAATCTCCACATTGCCTTCTATATTCATGCCTCAAGATAATCTGTCAAAACCTCACTTAAACGGCTGTACTTGGCTATAAAAGTGTCACGTTAACGCCTAACGTATGTGAACCGGTCGAACCCCAGAGGTTAGCTGAAAACTTAGCATCTTTTGTGCAGGCTAATTACTCTTACCTACAAAACAACGGACTCATTTTTCAAGTGACAAGTTGTACATACCTACCTGACAGTGACCACCTTTGAGGCTCTGACTGTTTTCTACAAAATCCCACTTGTTGATAGGTGGATATTCATATGAATGCAGTCCTAGTTCATGCTATGTACCAGAAGATGTCCCTCAACATGTGGTAACACTACCCATGCCAAAATACATAGACTCTGTCCAATAATTCAGACTTCTCCAGGTGAAATATTCTAGATCTCCTACTGTGTTTTGCATGCAAATCAATAGTAGAGGTCTTTTAAGCAGGTCAACGCCGATTGATCAGCTTCCGCCTCCGCACTCTGTTGACTAAACAGCACCATGTCATCCAGCCACTAAAAGAGGGATACCTTCAGGCTCTGTTTGGCTTCACCATGCCGCCGAAGTGAAACCTGGAACTGACCTACTGGAGAGCAACACATATACCGCATCGGCCTGACATCTCTCAAGCCTCCGTCACGACAAATCAGTCATGTCTGACGATGTGCCTGCAGACCCAAAACAGACTGGATCGACTGGAATCCCACAGAGGAGAGATACAATAGAGGGAGGCCATTACTGGTGGTTAACAAAAGAGGAGTAAAGGAAGCTGCAGGAAAAACCCCAAACAGGCTGTCCGCTAACCGTGGCCCGGGGATGTTTCTGAGGATGTTTTCAGCATCCTGGGTGGCTTCGGACGGAGGGAAACGGCAGCGGCGAAAGAGTGTCATGAGGGAATGTGCTGATGTATAAAAACAAAGCCCGAAGCAATAGCTGCTGATCTGTCCCGGCCAGGGGAAACGCATTATCCTCTCAGTTCAAGCTGAAAAATGAGTCGCTTTGGAAGCGCCAGCCGCAGTCAATCAATATCTAAGACCACCCATATCACTTACCTGACTTTGCATGAACTCTACAGTCATTAGCCTTTTTTTTGGCTCTCAAAGGTTCTTGACTAGTTGACTGCCCCAAAGGATGCTGTTGAGAATGTGTTTTGCTCATTAAACATCCAAAATAACACCAACAACAATAGTCGTTTTTTTTTCCTGATGCTGCTTAGTGTTCGTTAAACCACATTTCCCACAATTCATCACTTGCTCCCCGGGTCTATGATAATGATGTGGGTGCTGTGTCGGGAAAAACTCTTAAAATGAGTAGATGACCAAGAATGTTTACCACAAGTGTGTTTTCCAGAAAGTTCTTCAGAATGCAGTTTACAGCTAGAACGATTGAACAGTATGAATCTATGACACTGCTCTAGGCTACAAAACAAACTTAGGACATGACGGCCTGGGCTATTCCCTCTTAGCCATGTCAGGGGGCCATTAGGATGGACACCTTGTAGTCAAAACACAGGTGACCCAAAAGACCCTATAGATGAGTGTTAGTGCCTGAGGGTGCTGTCACAGACGGAACTAGACAGTAAGATGATTTCATCTGGGACCCTGATAATGACCCCATAACATATCCCTTCAATCTTTAGACCACCTACGCACCACAAGACTTAGTTGTTACATGGGACACTCAATTTGTAGCTTAATTTTGACTTTTGCATTTTGCATTTTAACCAAAACAGGACAAGGACGAGATATTAAAGTGACACTGACATTGCGACAGAGCAATTTAAAATTAGGAATAAAGTGAAATGATCCAAAAACATTGTCAACAGGTGATGGAATCATTCTTGGGAATGAAAGGAGCATCCAGGAAAGACCTAGTCCTTTATGAGCAAGAATAGGTTAAGGTTTACCACTTTAATAATCAGCTTAATAGCAACTTTCCTCAGTGAGCAGCTGTATGGATTCTAAGCATTTCACTCTCTACGGTGCACATTATCATCAAAAGATTCGGGGAATCCCAAGAAATCCCAGTGCATAAAAGGCAAGGCCGAAAACCACAACTGAATGTCAGACGATGCTATATTAATAATCAGCATGCTTCTGTGATGGATATCATGGCATGGGCTCAGGAAGACTTTGAAAAACTGTTGTGAGTAAACATTGCCAATACTTCCTAAAGTGCAAATTCAATCAACAAAAAAATCAACAACATGTCTAGAAACACTGCCAATTTGTCTGTTTGCAAAGGAACGTCTAAATAAAGCCTGATGCATTTTGGAAAGAAGTCCTGTGGACTGATAAATTTGAAATAGAACCTACTGGCCGGAAAGAGCAAAGGTATATTTGGAGAAAATGTGTCATCACTAATTTACTGCCTCTGCTTAGCAATTCATGTTGCCTTCTAGACAATGTCTTTTTCAGGGTAGTCGATGCTTATTTCAACATGATGATACAAAGATGCATTCAGCACGCTTTATGGCAGCATGGTTGCATACTCAGAGAGTATGAGTGATAAACTGCCTGTCTACAGCCCAGACTTGTATCCTGCTGAAAATGAAGTTCCAAACACCACACGAAGACAGCTAAAAACTTATATAACCAATTGCATTTTTTTTTTGGAACTGAGGTTTATATAAAGCATACAGAGTTACAGATGGTTTCAATGAGGCAAAGTGAAAGAAATGAACCAGAAAGAAGATTCTTTCTTAAGACAGCAATGTCTATAAAAATGAATTGTTGCAAGATGTTGCACACTGGTAATTCAGGTGCAAACAGATGTGCCAGTGGTCCAGAAATGTCAGTACAATGTATTGGTTTACTGGTGTGGGTGTACTGAGGAACATTCACAAGTAATCCTACTGTACACTACGTACAAAGCAGTATTTGACGCTAAATGAATTCAAGATTAAACAGGGGAAGATACAGGGCAAGCACTCATTCACAGCCAGGACACATCCCCCCGGGTTCTAATCAAAAAGTTGTAGGTCAGGAATGTCGATACTGGTCATTACACTTAGTCAAATGATGTGAATATGGCATCACCTACACTCCACAACCTGTTTCTTATGGAGCAGATATTTGAGTGTATGCCACAGCATATGAGTCAGCCATTACTCATTGGGTTACTCGGAGCAGAGAACTTGGAACACTCTGAATATTGAGTGTTTAAGAGCTTTGCTAGTTAAATTCATTGCTTCTGTAATTTATATAGTCTTGTTATCTTAAGTGATTGTTGTTTTAAGCCTCACACTCGAGCAGATGTGAAAATTAGCCCACACCTAGAGTGTGTTTTTGGACGCTGTTCTAGTTGGCTTTGAAAAAATGCTCCTCTGTTCAGTGTTGAAAGGAAAATGGGAGGGAAAGGACAGATCAAAATAAGCAGAACAATTAGTGTAGCCAAAGCTCCCGTGGAAGTGTCAAGAGCAATTTAAGGGAATTTTAGGGGGAATGCAAGTGCGTGACCTGCTGAATCTCAGCCAGAATTTCCAGGACGTAGATCCAATCCAAAAAGTAGACTAATCCAAAATTCATTTTAAGATTTTGATATAAAAAAAAAAAATCTGGTAAGGATAAAAAGAGAGAGGGGAGGAAAATTAGCGTTCACTTTAGCAGGGATGTAGTGAAGTAAATGCCATTTACACACCTTTTTAAATAATATTATTAAAAAAAAGTTTTTTGCACAGTTCAGTTTCTGCAATTTATTGCAGTTCAATGCCATGAGAAAAGAGCTACTCGCTAATAATATTAAAAACTAGCTAGCAAATTCAATTTCAGTTATGTAACATTAAGTATAATCAAATAGCTATCACAGTAGCTATCAAGTTACAAGTTTCTTTTTGTGTAATTGATTTATTTATTTATTTATTTATTCATTTATTTATTTTTACCACGGGACACACTATTTACAATATAAATGCATCATATAGTTATACAATAGAATAGGGTACGTATAGGGTACGTCACTTTGAATATTACATCATTCAAGTATAAAAAGTTCAAAGGGCTGCTTGGTAAATTATTGCGGACGATAGCTCAAGATTGAGAATGTACAGTAAAATGGAGCTAGCGATGTATGGACAGTAGGGGTTGCACAGCTACAAGCTTGATGCTGACTAACTGCTGATGCTAACAACATAGATGCCTTAGGGAAGTCAACAGATGAGGACCCTGGTGATTACAGAGTCTGCATCTCTAGCTTCCAGAAAGCTAGCAATGCTAGCACTGCTTTCAGGATCGGATATTAAACATATCAGGTATGTCTGGTTTCCCAATGACTCCTGTCAAATAGAGATAATAGAAATTTAGCACATTCTAAATTTCTCCGGCTGCTACGGGCGAGCATATCAGCAAGGCTGCCTACAGTTCGATACAAATTTACAAGATTCTGGGGTCCGTATCTCTGGTTCCCTGAAGGAAGCTAGCAATGTGATCAAGAACTCGGTAGAAAGGGCACGTCATGAGTCATCAATGAGGAAATGTAGGTCAGCGTCTATGGGTGAGTGCGTCTTAGTCCAGGAAGCCATAAACTTTTGGCCAGTCCTACATAATGTGCATAAAAGTCCCCAGAGTCCCATATGGACAGGAGGTACAGCAGGGGTGAGCAATTAAACTGATTAAGTGTCTCACCCTGGGTGTCAGATAAGCTCTGTGGCAGATTTTCACATGGATGAATTGATGGCTGGGCTTTTAGATGCCCCAAACAGACTTTTTGGTGGTATTTACAGATGTATGCAACAAAATAATTGGCATAGACAGAACATTCTATTGTAAGCTTGTAAGCTTTTTGCAGATCTTTTAGATCTGAACCCCATATGATATGATGTAATGATGTTATATCTTTTTCTGCACATGAGTTGTAGTTTAAAGGTTTGTTACCCCATGTACTGCTTATATAGCATATGTATCTTTATTGGACCATACTTTGTTTTTTAGTGGAAACCCCTGAGAATAAAAATCCTCTACTTTATTTGGAGCTACAGTTTCCTGTTCTATTTTCTGCCAAGGTAGGTTAGAGTTTGGATAATGGCTGGCAGAGTAAAAGACCAACTGTCCCATTCAACCTTAGATTTGTTTGTTTATAATGTGGATTTTATATATATATAAAGTGTTTAATGGAGCTTTATCTTACCAAAAAATCACATGGTCTGAACGTCGGCTGATCTAACAGATGATACAAAATCTTTTATGTAAATGAAAAAATATATAAATATTGCCTACATAAAAGAAAGGGATAAATCATTGACATTAACAATGGTAGTTCCACAAAACAGGTCTCAACAACAGTGATCATATACATAAAATGATTTTTTACATACATTAACCTTACTAACTGTAATATTTAATATTCAAAATAGAACTATACAGTTCTTATGGGAATTCACTGTAGACAGTATACGCTAAATGAGGACAAAATATTGATATTTCTGATATTTGGATACCAGATATTTTGATACCAGATCCAATCTAATAACAGGTCATACAGTGGAGGTTATACGCTAAATAAAACAGCATATTAGCCATACCCCACGGCCCAACAGAGAATAGTAACATGTAACACATCGCTTCCCATGAGCATCTGCACGGCCACAGCTGCACGAGCCAGTAGCGAGCAGCTTCAACATCACTGTATGCACTTGAGATTACTTGGATTTTGAGAAGCAGAAATGCAAGAAACTTCTAAGCCTGAAGTTTGGAGAAAAAAACTTCCTCCCAAAAAGCATTTGAGATATAACATAAAAGGCAAATGGTGGACACACTAAATACTAAGATTATATGAGTTTAGATTTAGTTGTTGAAACTTGGCTGAAACTCAAGCTTTGGGCGCCCCATTACCTCCCTACTTAAAAGATGCCAGGACAGATAGGTATCGTACAGTACATCTGTAATTTGTTTTGACTAAGTTAGGGCAAAAATGCTCCTTTACACTCACTTCTACCATATCTGGAAACCGAAAGTCAATCCTCCTAGCTCAAATCAAATATATAGATGAAGATTCATAGGACATTGTGTAAGTCTCTTGGACTAAGCGCCAACCAAAGATTTCTTCCAGATGCACTGAACCCCAAGGGGTGCTGGGAACCAACAGTTCTGTGACAAGTCAAAGACCCGGGAGACCAAGTGGATCATCCACTCTAAGCCAATCACTCGTCTCTTTCACGGTGTGTCATCATTCCCCAGCCACATACAGGATGAGTCTGATAACGGAAAACGGTTGTTTGGTAGCAGAGCCTCAGCTGAAGTCAATGGATTGCCAGTAATGTACAATTAATCATGTGCTGAGGAGATGGGAACTGGCTGTAACCTCAAACCACAACAAATTATTGGTTATAGATATGATGCATCTGGTTTGCATTGTCTTCTGCACTGGACTTGGGCATGACTGTCACGCTATCCATGGACGTGTTATCCGGGGCCCTTGTTCAGATTTTTTTTTTCCGCTAGCGCCAGGGCATCGCAATAGCACTGTCAGAGGTAATTAAGTTCCACTTGGCTTGGGTCGGCCTCTCTTACTTATACGTAGAATCATTTACTGGTACATTAGTCACCAGAAATTCAAGAGCACAGACATATAGCTAGGGCCCCTGGGTTATCCGGCCACACTGGTCGAGACCGGGAACAATCTAGGATCAGGTTACAACTGCAATGATTAATTGGGAGTACGTTGAGTGGGGGACCTTGAACTATCTTCAGGTAAGACATGATGGAATTTTTCAAAATTGTTTATACATATTGGTAAATAGGTAGCCATTATTACTAATGCTAAAGAGGCTACAGAGAAAACAATTAGGGAAGGAATTCAACATGCCATTAAAACAGAGCAGCTGAATTTGCTAGAATGTAACAAGCCAGTCTATGAGAATCTGTGCTGGTATGGCAAAGTCACAGTCTTTTCTAGCTCACTCTTTGCCAGAGCCTCTTAAGCAGGCCTATCAGTCGCCTGAGGAAAGCAGTGAAAAGGGAGAATTTGATATTGATCCAACTTCCCAGACACCCCACAGTCAGGGATCTTGTTAACAGGATTAGGACACCCTGAATAGACTTGCACCAGAAACAAAGAAGAGCCCACTTGTTGAAGAGGACTTTCTAAAAAAGCCTTACCAACACTCTTTAATTCTGCAGCCACTTCTTAACAAGAGTCTTCACGTTAACTGTCTGAGAGCAGCTGCAACAACACCAGGATGGCAATGTCAGCCTTTGCTTTTCTATAAAAGGTTTTTTTTCACATTTAAAAGCAAAGAAGTCTGTCTCAAAAGTAACTCAATGTACCTTGTAACACACTTGTACACCATGCTAATATCAGCCGAACATAAGAGATAGAGGAAGCTTCCATCTCTCTTAAAACCGCCACTAGGTGTAAATCTCTATGTACATCTCTATGAGGCAATGTGTGGCCTTTCACCACGTGTCTTCCCGACTATTACTGTCCCGATGAGTCATGGCTGGGCAGTCAGACATCCAGGACCCTGGGGCTGGCACCTCTCCTGCAGGCGGTCTCACTTGCCATAAATCCCAATCATGATCCTTCCCATTACAGCTAGTGAAAGGTCATGTGACCCAGACAACATTCTCCAGCATGATTAGGATTAGAGAGTCATCTCCCCAGCCGGACCTGTCGCCAGTAGCTCTCCTGACTGCTTAGCGCCTAGCCATCCCAGATGAAGAACAACAAGCCAGTGTCTGCTTGCTCCAAAGCCCTCCGGATTAGAGGCAGGACCCTGCTGGAGCATGACAAGGTTTTTGTCGCTGAAACCCCGGTGGTTTCAAGTCAGCTTGCTGTCTCTATCTCGTGCCCGTGATTTCAGTCGTTTGCTTCCACTAATTCAGTCGAGGTAAAGATTGAAGTCTGGATTAGGCGGCAATGCTTAAAAATAGACTTTGTGGTGTTGTCAAGGGAAGTGGTGAACAACGTGCATTCAGGGCACAAGGAAAAGGCTTTGTCATGGCTGTGGTGTGTGGTCCTGCTAAGCTTTCAAGTGTATATTTGTGTCCCAGGAGCATGCACCAGAACGTTCCACCAATGTGTTACATGCTGAGCGTCTGCCCATATTCAGATGCTATATGAAGAATTCGCAGTTTTTGGCCAGATCATTCTGAAGGTTGCATTACTGTGGAATTCCTGACAGTTCTCTGTCAAGCTCTACTTCAGCTGTATATGATGTCATGCAATAGATAACACAAGGTCTTAACACAAGGATTGGCTGAAAATGTTCTACCTGTGCTGTTATATCTGAAAACCAAGTTTTCAATGCTGACTGTCAGTCACTAAGAAACAACAATGATTGCCTTATTCTAAGTTGAAGGGGCTATTTTTTTTGCAATATTAAAAACAAGCATTTAAAACGATAATCTATTTCTTTACTGTGCATAACTCTGACAGTGCTGTGCAAACTACCCTTCATTCATTTAATGTCCTGTCAAAACAGTCAATAAGTTAGAAAAATACCAGGATAAAGGGAAAGTCGAAAGAAAATAAGGCTGAAAAAACAGCAGTTTCAAAAGCTGGAGATCAAAAATGATTGAACGACACAGAGAAATTGGGACTCCTAACAGCCCTGCAAGACCAGGATTACCAGCGCTTAAAGCTTTCACTTTTCAGAGATAGCTCCTCAAGATTCAAAGGTGTTTCAAAACTTCCACTATAACGAGACAGTTCAAGGCTATGGGTCTGAAAGAATGTGTAGCGGGTCCTTACTGAGAAAAGGAAACAGACAACAAAGAAAACACTTGAACATTAAGGAAGCTGCTGGGTTTCAGAGCAGTGGACTGACCACCCCAGAGCCCAGAGAACATTATTGAATTTATTTGGGATTACTTGAATTGTAAGAAGCAGAAAGTCAACCAGCTTCTAAGACTGAACTGCAAATCCCTGCAGATTTCTTTGACAAAATAGAAAGGTCTAATAAAAAGATTCTGAAATACAGAAGCTGTAATACACGCAAAGGGTCACTATAAAACTGATATAATATGTAATGGTTGGGGCTACTGTACAATTTATTGTTATATATCACTGCTGTCCAATGAAAAACATCTATCTCTATTTTTGTTGATTTTTACTTTTATGCATCATTGTGATCACATGAGCTGCCGTTTACATTGTGTGAAAACATCATGATGAATGGACCAACAGAAATGGCCCAAAATTGCTTGGAAAAAAGTCTGGTTCCATTGACTTACATTAAGGTTAGAGTATGTTTTTGCCCTCTCCTGTAAAGTTGCCATTTTGGAGATTCTTGTTTTCCTTTGGACAGATTTATACTTATATCCCCATAGCCCAAAACTGAATAACTTGTCCTTAATGGCTGTAAATAAATGCTGGTCTCTGCCTTTTCATGGCACTGTAAATGAAAGGCAAAAGAAAAAGGTCATCTGTTTTCACAAATCATGATTGTGATGTTTATCGCAATAACCCTGTTCCGCTCACGTTGTACAGCTTAAATATGCAAGTCTTGATGTCATACCAGAAACTTCTAACCTCACTCACTGAACTCACCACAACTCTTGATGCCTCCTAAAATTAGCTCTACTTCGAAACATGGTGCAGTTCTTTGCAGTTCAAAGCCATCCGTGTGTACCGGGCCTGTCTATCATGTCTGCGTCTCTGAGTGGCACCTCAGAAGGTTTGACTCTGGTGTGGATAGGGTTGTGCGGCCCCGCCGTCGGCCCACTCATCCCGGAGCCCATTCCACCCTGATCCCCACTGGCACCTCACACTGATGGTATCTTAATCTTTCCCCTGAACGCAGGTCTCCCACCTCCCCTGGCAGGCTTGGTTAAAAGGCCTCCGGCCGCCTATTTTTGGGGCCTGCTGTGGGTTCGGGTTCCGAAGACTGAGAGTATTTCTAACCTCATTGTCTGTTGGTTTGGGGGGAGGAGGGCAGTTTGGATGAGGGGGGGTGGTTATTGCTTTGAACCTCTGTCCCATGGTTGCGTTAATGGGGGGAGAACGCGCTGAGACGTGGCGCATATGCACAGAACTCCAATTCCATTGGGGATTCCAGAGCTATGATCTAATGCGGGAGAGATTGTGATCAATCTACTGTGCCATATTAAGGCTCAGTGAGAGCGAGGCAAAGAACCCTGTAGAGAGAGTGTGCAACTGTAAATGGAAGTTTGTCCGGGGATTTTAAATATGTTTGCAATGTATTATTTTTTAATTGTCATTTCGCTCCAACACCTGGGATATGAAATGAAACAATGGCTTTTAAGTTACAATACAAAAACTGAACTTTGAAAGTTGCAGGTTTATATATGTATACTGTCCTGACCTTTCTGGAAGCCCATTTAATGCAAAGTACCATGTTCCAAAAACATGCTCAGATGTTTCTTTCTTATTTGTTGTTGCATCATAAGTTCATAACTGAAAGGCCATTCTAGATGTGGCAATGGCATCTGGAGTCCGTTGCAGACATCTCTCAACAAGAGGACCAAATCAGAATAAATCCGTCAGGAATGTGGTCAAAAAATTGTGTGCGTCAAAATCAACTGTTTGCTACATTGTTAAAAGCCAGAACAATAGAAAACATCCCGGCAGACCACTGGAGACCACAGTAGTGGATGACTGAAGAATGCTTTCAGTTATGAAGAAAAACTGTTGAACAGAACTAGAATACACTCTGGGACCCAAGCACAGTTGAAGCCAAGGCTATAATAAAAAGAAAAATGAACACGGAGGGGTTTTTTTTTCTTCACAAAACACTCAAGAATGTATCCCCCAGAAACACATTAAACCCCGTCTATTTCTGGAACAAAAGTCTTACGAACAGATAATGTAATTAAGAAAGCATGGAGAAAACAAAGATCGGCCTATAATCTGAAGACTTCCACCTCTTCTATGAAACAAGGTGGAGGCAGTATCATAGCTTGAGCATACAGGGGACTGGCTTGCTTGAGTTTGTTGTACTCTTTTGGCCAAGGCAGCAAGAAGATCAATCCTGAAGTTAATAGAAACATCTGAGCGGATTCTACGAAACTCATAAAACTTAGATAAATCTACAAGAACATACAGAAGGACATTGATATGTAACCTGATCAACATTAATTATGTGTGTCAGTTGCTGAAGACAATACTGAAGTCAATGCCACCACCACCCCTCCACTCTGAACTAGGTAGAACTGAAACATGACTTCAGGCCTTCAAGTCATCATTTGCAAGTATTTACAACCAAGAACTGAACACTATAATTTTATTTACAATTATGATATTGTGTTCAGTTGCTATGCCCTGAAATGGGGGTGCTAGTTGAAAAAGGAATTGTCATTCTTATATTGTTCACCATATATTAATATACTATAAATACATTTAATTAAAGCTCACATTCTGCAAATTGATAGTCACAGGGCAAGATCTAATTTTTTTAATAGAGTAAGATTGCTGATCAGCCTATAGCTCATTTAACATGATTACCGCTGTGTGCAAAAGTCTGGGCACCCCTGTCAAAATGACATATTTGTTGATTTTTGAGGTGAGTGAAGTAAACACAACTTCTGCAAGTATGGATGGACAGTTACTTTATGTTTCATGAATGTAGAAAAATTGAATTTGAGTTCTGTGCAAAAGTCAGCACTATTAATATTCTCCTCGTACTGCAATATTCTTGGGTCATCACCATGATGCAAGGTCCACCCACAGTTTTCAGTGATGTTCAGGAAAGACTGTGAGGGCCATTCCCACAGCTTCAGCTTCCGCTTCATGGTGGAATTTAAGGTATGTTTTTGATCATGGTCCTGTTGAAGAGGACAGTGGCTTTTCAGTTGCTTAACAGTTGGCATGGAGTTCTTTTCATCAAAACTTACATCTGGCTTATGAATTTGTTGTTTTGTATACTTCAAATGTTTTTTAAGGTTGCAGGTACTGCTTCCTTCTTATGACTCTGATGAGCTTACTTTTGTAAAGATACCCTGAACAGTATAATGCTGTACCACTCCAGTGTCAACTCAGCCCTTCTGCAGTTCATTTGCTGTCATATGGGGGTTTTGCTTTGCCTTTCTGATCAGCATACAAGTAGTTCTAGATGAGAGTTTTTTTGGTCTTCCAGATCTTGTTTTGACTTTGACCACAGCCATTCCACCATCCAACTGCCCTTTCTTAATGGCATTTCGGACAGTGGAAATCAAGCGCTGGAAGCACTTTGATATCTTTTTATAGCCTTTCCCTGCTTTGTAGGCATCAGTTAACTCAGGCATCAGTTAGTCATTTGCAAATTGTCAGGCAGCTGCTTAGGAGAGCCCGTGGTGGTTGAGAGTCTTTTTTTAATCTCAGTCTCATTGTCATCAGCTGACAATTTCTAATAACAATTCTTGACATGCTTAACCAGTCCTAACCAGCCAATTAAGGCCTAATAAGTCTTTAAAAGTGGAAGGGTGCCCAAATTTGTGCACATCCTACAATTACTATTTCATTTATTCTTTTATTTTTTATGTTAATCAAATATAAGCTGACGGCGTATTAACATTATCAGAAAAAAACTAAATAGATTGCTGCAGAGGTTGCCTTTACTTCTTTTCATAAAATACATTCATAACTCAAAATGATGATACATTTAGACTGATATGGGCAAATATTTACTTAGCTATACATACAGAAGTTCTGTCGCTCAGTATGGTGTTGGGTCGCCATATTTGCTAACACAATATGCTAGGCGTCTTGGAAGGCGCTGTTGTTGTTGGTTCTGTTTATGTGAATCAAGCTTTCTGATTGGCTGCTGTAGTTTTGTATCAGGGCGGAAGTGTTGGGGTTTGTAAGGTGATGACTGCTCCACTGTTAGAAATAATCTATAGTCTGGTGTGATGACATTGCTAGTCATTAGCGTGTTTTGAAATTTGGGGTGGGCTGGTCTGCATCATGAAAACAAGCCTTCATACTGGCATATTATCAACAATACTTTTGTTGATACCGCTAACACTGCAGGTTGTCAAAATGGCTGGTATCAGCCAACAGACATATTTGATGTGTTCTAGTGGAGTATATGGACTATATATAGACTATTATATAGAATGTTTCATGTGTGATGTGAACAAATTTAATTTTACAGGAAATGTAACAGTAATTGTTTTGCAGGTACATTTTCTATCTTTTTTTTTTTTTTTTTTTTACAGATTTGTTTACAGTGGTGTGGTCAGTGTGGCCGGCAGCTTATGTGATTCTTCTTATTTTAATTTACTTTTCTCAGCAAGGGCTTCTGGACAACTGCATATTCTTTCAGACCAATAGTGTTCAACACTATAAGGTTGGACAGAAACATCTCTGGATTGTTTCAGATCTAAAAGAAAAGTGGACCTTGATGTTCTTCATCTTCTATGTGAAGATGAAAGCTTCACATACTCTTTGGTGATCTTTGATGATCAGGTCCTTTGACTTCTCCCATTACCTTGTTATATGCGCTCATCATCAAAAGAGTAGTTGCACTCAGAAGGAAGTGTTGGATTACAATGCTATTGGGAAAGAAGATAAAGGTTACTAGGAACAATAAATAACACATACAGAAGTAGTGTCTCTCAGTATGGTGGTGGGCCACCATATTTGCTAACGCAGCATGCTAGGCATCACTGTAGAGGTTACTGCAATAATCCATGCAGATTGAATATTTTCATACATTCCTGCAGATTTTGTGGTAGGGGCGGAGGTGGAGTGACACTAGGGCTCCTACCCTATCCCTAGCTTCAGCCCTAACCCTACTTCCAACCCTAACCCTAGCTCCTGCCCTAATCCTAGCTGCAACTCTAACTCTGGGTCCAGCACTCACCCTAGCTCTGGCCCTAACTCTACCTCCAGCCCTAACCCTGGCTCCAGCCCTAACCCTAGCTCCAGCCCTAACCCTGGTTCCAGCTCTAACCTTAGATCCAGCTCTTTCCCCTAGCTCCAGCCCTAACCCTGGCTCCAGCCCTAACACTAGCTCTAGCCCTAACCCTAGCTTCAGCCCTAACCCTAGCTCCAGCACTTACTCTAGCTCCACCCCTAACCCTGGCTCCAGCCCTAACCCTTCTCCCAGCCCTAACCCTAGCTCCTGCACTCACCCTAGCTCCAGCCTTAACCCTGGCTCCAGCCCTAACCCTTCTCCCAGCCCTAACCCTAGCTCCAGCCTTAACCCTGGCTCCAGCCTTAACACTAGCTTCAGCCCTAACCCTACTTTCCCTAACCTTCAGCTTCTTAGTTAGAGATACTTCATAAATATGCCTCGTTGTTTCACTCGATGTCCAGTGTGCAGTGCTAAAATGACTACTGACCAGTGACTGTGAATATTGCTGAAAAGCTTCAGTCCATACGTCCTTAAATACAATCCTCACATTTAAACAGTTCAGCTGCAGCTTGTATCTGTGTGAGTGTGTGCATAATATGACATGTTTTAGATCATAAACAAAGGCAAAATGTGGAAAGGAGAGAAGTTTGGCGCTGAGGTCTCACCACAAAGCCTGTAAAAGTAGCAACTCATTCCTTTCCTTAACTAGTGGAAGTGCCACTCATCAAATTCCCAGAGAGAGAGAGAGAGAACGAGAGAGGGAGAGAGAGACGGGTGCTATAAATCCATCCTATTCAAGGCAGTGACAGAAATCGTTGACTCGGTTCAGACCCCAGAAGGAGACGAAGAAGAAAAAAACACAACTCAAAATTGAGTCCAGCTGTTTTTCACCATGCACACAACCCAGCCCAATAAAAAGACAAATGTCGAAATTGGTTTGTTTGACCAAACGGTTAATACTCACAATAGTTTGGCCAACCAAACACATTTTCCTCATTCTCATATGAACACTACTTCTTCCCCCACTTAACCTTTTTGGTTTCTTGCTACAATTTCAAGCCACAGAGGAGAAGAACAAAATGACTGGAAAATAACAAATGATTTCAGTCTTTCATATACTTCTTCCCTCCCTGAGCACAAGAGGTGGTCCTTAATGCATCAATCAATCACTTTGACTAAAATACATTTCAGTATGTTTTTCACGTACGAAGCTTTCCTCACACCCCACAAATAGCTCACTGTTATTTCCACAATAAAACACGACTCCCTCCGCATTCCTGGAAAGCTACTGTACTGATGCGGCCTCCTAAATAAAGCGATAAAGAGGAGGTCAGAAATGATGAGGTGCGATCCACAGCTGGATGCAATCTCAGAGAAATCTAATTCAGAATCCTTCGGCTTATTGGGGGCAGGGGGGAATTTGGGGGAGGTAACAGTAGGAGGGGGGCAGTAAGGGCATGCTGCTCTCTCAGACATAGACAAGCAGCACCTGTTGCCTCCCTGATCACTCTAAGCTCGCGGCGTAATTAATGGATGTTCCTCTGCTTCAGAGGGCTCAGGTCGGCCTTGTGGAAGTAACGGGAACTCTCTTTATAATGTCACATTTCCAAGTAGGCCTGTGTATAGGCTGTGTATTTTATGACTTGCATACACACTCTGGGGCCTTTCAACCTCTTAAGCTCCTGTATATGTCCTCATCTCAGGGTTTATGATCCGGTAACTGCATGGAAAACAATGCAAAACGATTTACTATGAAGTTGTAAAAGAGTGAAGAATATCTGTGCAAAGTGAAAAGTCACATTTAAAAAATAATTAAAGGTGCAACACAACTGATTATTCCACTCGATGGTCACTTAGAAACTAGTGTTGCGTTTTGACTGTATGGAATCATTAAGTGTTATTTTTACTATGACTTGTGGAAGTTTGGGACTGGGAATTTCCAACCTTCAACTAGGAAAAATCTTCAGCTGGGAATTCAGACTTGATGAGTTGGGATTGTGTTCCCAGCTACAAGCACAGTATGAGACATCAGCTCAACAAGGCAGCTAACACCATCAGTGCTGAGTGCATTTACATGCATTTATAAATCGGAACATAGTCTGATTTCCGCAGTTATCTGATTATTCAAATGGTCATATATACACCATACTCCGATTTCGTAGATCAGAGAAAGGTCTAGAAATCCAATCTGATAAATCTGATGAAGAGAGCTGGATTTTAGCTCAGGTATCAGATCTCACATAGCATGTATACCTTACTCTGATTTCTTTCGTTTTTCTTAACAGGCACATGTGCGCAGACAGACTGACTCAGAGCTGTAGAGCTGTAGTATGTGAATACACATTGATTGGATTAGTGACTGCAGAAGATCTGATTTTCTACAGTTATCAGATTATTAAGTGCATGTAAATGCAGTCAGTCACAAAGAACCACCTTTCTACTTCCAAATGACATTTGCTTTAGACCAGTCCACATATAGACACAGTACAATCGACAATCTGTAGATGGTTATACTGTAACACTGATCATAAATACCATAAAATAGGTGAATCCGTCACAATCATTAAAGTTAACACTCGTATCAATAACATTAGCTGACTAGCTTGTTGCTAACAATACTTGCTTTCATGTAGGCAACCATGTTTTTACCCTGCTTTGTAACCTGGACACATGGAGGTTGAAAAAGAGGTTGAAATGCAATTCTAAGCTTTGATTTTTAGTCTCTGAGCCCGGTCAAATATAGCATTAGCCAACATTTGCATCTACATTTGCATTTCAAGAAAGAGTAAAACTGATATCCTAATCACACAGATAGAACATAATGCAGTCAAATGCAACAACAAATGAGTCTTTCAAACAGCTGTCTTTGGAAAGTTGACTGCCAGTAACCAAATCCCCGAACAAACGTTAACGTCTTAGGCCACTTAGCCTGATGCCTTTTCAAACTATATGGTAGGAAAGTTAACAATGACAGTGTTTTTCCAAAACCCAAAACTGTTTTTTCTAATGTTCAAAACCTGATGCTGTGAAATACCAGAGACAGGTTTTGTATAATAATGACATCTGCCTGCCACATTGACAAACAGTGCATCTATCCTCAACACATTCAATCAGTCATTCAACCTGTAAAATCTGCCAAATATTTTACAAAACAGAGAGGACTGAAATAGTATAGCAAAGAAGCTAAGCTATGATATGACCACAAACGTAATTATAATATTTAAAAGAGAAATAAAAATTAGGAAACAGAAAAAATAAATCAGGGCTACCAATTAAAACTATTGAAAGATCAATATCAATAATGATTAATAATAATAGTAAATAAGTAAAATAAATGAATAAAGTAGGAATAGAGAAAAAAATATATAATAATGATAATAACAATAATAATAAAACAGAGCTAGCAACTAAAATAGGTTATAGGACGTCAACTAAAAACATTCAACCAGTGCAGCACAAAAGCCACTTTTCCGGAATAATTTAAATGTTAAGTACATTAAATGTGACATTACTGTAAGATATCACATCATCCAACATGTTCAGAAGTTCAGTTATGTGGGACCATGTTGCATGAAATGCATCAATAACTAAAAAACATAATAACTGCGTTACCGTTACACCCAGTGCATTATTATACCGTTACACCCGGTACCGTTGCAGCTTTTATGTTTTCCAGTTTAAGTTACAGGAGATTTTTAGTTTAGTGTAAAATTCAAGCATCTAAAGTTTAATCACGCTAAACCCACCTGGTGATGTTGCGGCATTGATTGGGGATGGAAACAGTATTGAAAAAAAAAATTCTGTTCTAACCCAGAACAGACCTCAGGAATGTGTTAATAAGTCAACTCTCACCAAGTTGCATACCAAGACTGCATTGAATCTTGGTGCAAATGTTTGGGGGTCGGGGGGGGTGCCAAGGATGTATGGGAGTATAACTGATGGCTCTTAGTTTTTTTAAACGGCTTGATAAAAACAGCATGGGCTCCCACCTCTTCTTAATCATTAATTGGGCAACGTGTGAGGCAACCTGTGCTAGTGCTTTGCTGACATCACGCTTCAGCAGCGTTTCTATTATTGTCCTGGTTACACATTTCAGCGCTGCTCCCAACCAAAACAACACAAGCAGAAACAATCAATTGCCGAGCAGCAACACCGTGTTCAGCTATTTCAATTACATCAGTGTACACATGTGTGTGTATGTATACCCTTGTATATACGCATCAGTATGCGATTGTATGACACTCTTTTCTTCTGCAGCAGGTACATGTGTGGGAAAGTTTTGTGTATAAACCCTCAGCCATTCGAATATAAAACAAAAGCAGATTTGTTGTGGATTTGCGTAAATCTGAATTCGCTGCATACTGAAAGATGTGCAGACAATGCAACAAAGACCAGGGTCATGACTCAAGCCAAATCCTGTTAGGCCAGCCTTACTGGGGAAAGCTGGTCTATTCTTCTTCCAAACGTATGGTAAGAAACTGCAGGTTAGCCCGCAGTCTCACATCTGTCCACTGGCCGTAATAAACCCGTTTCTGACACAAAGCACAGCATGAGGCTTGGATCTGGCTTAACTTAAACCGGGCTCACTAATTATTACAAACCCAGGCCTTCACAAAACGGGATTAAGACAAGCTAAACTAAAATAATCTTGGTTGTTTGATGGTGATTTCAGTTTTGTTGCAAGTAGAAATGCAAGATTTGCACTCAAGTTACTACCGAAGGCCTTGTTTATCCTCTTAGCTTACCAACTGGATGTTCTGTGTAGTTTAATCATTGAGAAGTAAACAGAGTCATTCAGAGTGGTTTAATGTGAAATGGTACTAGTATAATGGTGACTTTCTATTATTATTACGCAGGTCCAATATATTATTGCTGTCCAAAAAAAAACATGTATCTCCATTTTTGTTGATTTTTACTTTTATGCATCATTTGAACACAGCAGCTGCTGTCTACACTGTGTGAAAAATTCATAATGAATGGACCAACAGAAATGGCCCAAATTCGCTTGAAAAAAGGTTTGGTTCCACTGACTTACATTAAAATTAAATTAGGTTTTTATTAGGTTTTTCCCCTCTCCTGTAACGTTGACAAAGAACCTGGTAAAGCTTCAGTTTTATTTTGTTTGGATCACAAATTACAGTTTTGAGCAAGCATGAATGACTTGAATGACTCCACTTTCTTGTTATTCTGATGAAGAAACATATTTATCAGCCCATTGCATTGCAGTGCATCCTGCAATAAAGGCAGCATTGAGCTTCTCTTATACGGTAATAGGAAACATGTTATCACACAGAAAGCTCTAAGTCCATATGCTGATGCATTTTACTACAACCAGTGTGGACATGCATGCAGCCCAACTTCTCTGTAGGCAGATTTCAAGGGGACAAAAGCCAAGACTCTGAATGCATTGCTGACGAGACGTTAGGTAAGACAGGGTTAATACCAAAAAAATACACTAATCATTGTCTAGTCCAAATCCATGCTACTTAGACTGGAATAGGCCCAGAATTCCCACTCAACTGAATTCCCACCATAGGCCAGTGGGACTATGAGTGTGTGAAGCATCTGATTGATGCCCCCAATTAAGTTAGGATCTGAGCTTTGTTATGGGCATCCCTCGGCCCCATTCAAGCGGCGCCCCTTTTCACAGAACCGCTGCATTCAGGATGCTCTTTGGAGCCATTGACTCCCCATTGTCTGCCAAAGGGGCCTGCTGTCCAGCCCCCTTTGTTATGACAGTTGGGCAGCTTTTATACAGACTAAATAAGATAACTCAGCTGTTCATTTCGGGGCCTAACCTCTCAACCCTGTCACCTTCTCCCCCTCTCCGGCCCACCACAGCATCCATAGACACCCACAAAAACCTCTGGACATAATCTGCTTTACGTCCACAGTTGGGGTTGCAACCTTAAATTTCGTGGTTTTGATTGACCTGACTGACCAATCCGGACCACTTTTACTGAAGAGCTATATTTTTTCTTGCTGTATTCTTCCTTGTTTAAGGGCTTGCCTATGAGAAAAGTGTGTATTATCATATTTGCAAATTTGAATTTTTTTTATTGGACAGCAAACACAGTGTTAATATTTTTCCAGACAATCCAATTGATGGAAGTAGCCTTGTGTATAAACAATTTGCAGGGTCAGAATGGTCTCAAAATGGTCTTAATGTTATCACTGTGCCAAACATTTTAAGCATTGCCACAGAAGAACCGTCTCCAAAAGCTCCTAAAAAACGTCTCTTGAAAGGCTCTTTGGGGAGCCAATGGTGGTTCTTCTACAATATCTTAATTGTTTAAAAGAGTAGATCATTAAGGAACACTGAAAGTGCTGAAAAGAAGGAATTTTCTGTCTACCAAATTTTGCCAAGGACGAAAAAGAAGTATTTTCCTCACACTGGAAATAGTGCTAGAGTAGTGTCGTGTGTGGGACAGTGACACGGGGAGAGTGAGAAAGGCTAGAAGCAGGGCACTCTGAGGTCAGTGGTTGGAGTGAGAATGCTGATGATAGCCAGTGAGCTGGGTTACTCAGTAACTCTTTCTCTCAGCAGGGTACTGGGCCAGTGCAGGATTAGACCAAGACTGCAAAAGTAACGATCCTATTACTGATAGCTATTCTTTACTGCAATGTTGTCTTAATTCATGACTTGTTTATCTACCATTCTTACACTTCCAACCCTCATAGTTTTCCCTTCAAAATGGTCTTCATGATGTACATCTAATTCACATGAATGTCTTAAACAAGGTCACCCAAAGTTACACACATAATAATTGTTCGTGGTGCATAGCAGAGGGGAATCCTCGGGGCTTTCTAAACCGTCAAAGCAGAGACGGCCTAAAGATATCTGAAAACTAATAAAAAATACATATCTGTCATTTTTAGAGCATTCTTATTTCTTATGCCTTCAACTGCCTGAATCTAATTTTTTTTTTTCTTAGTGGTATTGAGGTAGATACAACCAAGTGAACTCTACCATTGGTTATAGCACTTTAGGAGCTGGACAGAAGTGGCCCCGTAGCATCAGCATAGAGTAATACACCCGGGGACCCAGGGTGCTGCTGCAGAAAGGTATAAACAGACACACAAACTTGTGGGAGAGGTCACCCCAGACTTCAATGTGATGGCGAACCCCCACACACAAAACATTACCAACTAAGTCCACCCCCGCCCCAGCACAAAACAACACATTAAACATGCACACATAACTTAAACAAATACCAGAGAGAGGGCATGCACCTCCCATAAACCTCCTGGCATGCCCATCAACACAGTCATGTCTCACAAGCTACTAGAGGCTAGCATTAGTTGGCAGCAGGCTGCTACAGTGCAGTATTACAGTGTTAAACCCAGCGTGGGGAATGAAAGCATAGCACTGTTAGCTTAATGCTAACACAATAGAGAGACGCTAGCAGAATAGCATTACTGCTGCAGCGGTAATTTGATGAGCACAAACTTTGTGTAAACCTTATATAGTATATTTTTGTATTTGCTTTCACTTCAAGTCATGCCCAATAACACCCCTTACCCGTAGCACATGGCTTCACATGACACAGTTACATTCAATCAGATTGTGCACTTAGTAGTGAATTTAGCACATATAAACACATATACATTTCAAAGAACTTTTTTACTTAGACTTCCTGTGCATGGCTTGTGTCCACTCCCTGTGGCCAGGTTGGGATGAGCAAACACTTCTGTGTCTCTCTACAGGAGAACAACATCACATCTCTATCTTATCTGCTGGGATGTTGTCCTTATCGATTGTCCACTTCAGGTAGAAATGAACTGAAGTGCATGGCTGAGGGTGATGTTAGCCCATGTTAACCCAGGGTCAGCGTGAGTGCCAGGTTTGGTCAGGGTCAGGGGTAGCACTGTTTGAGCAGACTTCATCCTATCCACCTGTGGAGACCACCTAATGTTATCAGAACCTGAAACCAGGAAGTGGATATGTTTTAGCTCTGTTGTATCAAGAAACCTTTTTGCAATTTGGCTGTGCCTCGGTAAGCTGAGGCTATATGAAATCTGACATGTGCACCTGCATGGTGGAAAGTCTAGAATGTATTCTGCCAAAGTACACATCGTAATACTGAAAGGCTGTAATGTCCTCATGCTTCTAGTCCCATAGAAATATCCTCACATTAGTACTCACATGCAGAAATGCATGCTGAAAGTTATATTATGGCCTATATACACCAACATTTCACACAGACTTTATTGCCCAATCACATTATTACATTAGAGTTAATTCTCTTTTGCGCTGTCTTCACTCTACGATGATGTTTGTCTATTTTGTGTACACCACCCCCCCTTCCCCAAATGCTCACCCCAATCTTTAGCTACAGTCTGGTCAATATTTGTGTGGTTCTGAGAGAGAATCAGCCTTTATATTTGAGGGGAGGGGCAAGAGAGAAAGTAAACACAACCCGGTGTGATCTGAGATAAGAGACGTGCAAACACTTTCACTGAGGATCACTGTAATGGTGAGGATTTCCCTTTGACAAAGGACAGAGATGTGTGCACACAGTTGGTTTGTGTTACCTTGTCAGGGTGTGTGGAGGCATGCTACGGCCAAAAGCTGGCACCATGTTTGGAATCAATATGCATCCCACCCCCAACTTGGGATAGGCTCCCAGGGGGATAAGTGGCTGGGACGATGAATGAATGAATGAATTTATATATATATATATATATATATATATATATATATATATATATACACTACCAGATTACCAGTCAAAAGTTGATTTATTTGACTTTACTAGCTTAATGCTTTGCTTTGGGATAAAAGTGAAGGTATTAATTATGCAGTCACCTTAAAACACTCTAAAATAGCAACTTCTCAGGAGGATAAAAAAAGTTTTCTTAGCTTGCAATGGATGGAGGTTGATATAACAAGCAATATGGACCAATTCTATTGGTCTGTCCATCATGAATATTCACAAAATTGAAAGAGGAGATAAAAGGTTTTCTTGTGGGTTTTCAAATATGGGCTATTATTAAAATATAATACTGTGATACATCAAGAGTATATGCGGTATATCAGGATATTTCTTTATTCAGACATCTTATCAGTTAGAATTGTTATACGTAAGCCTGTAGAGTCTTTAGGACATATACACATGTATTAAAAGATACCATAAAAGATACAACTGCCACCATCAGATGAACAGTACATAAAGCTTGCATCGCTGAGAGAGAGAGGAGAAAATCACTACTAATAGGTGACACAGGTGTTTCTGTCCATCCTTGCAATGTGAGAAGAAAACTGGAGTTGCTAGGCACTGCACACCACTAACCCTGTGCTATAAGCTGTAAGTCGGTGCCACTTAAACCAGTCTGTAGTTCAGCAACCATCTACCACATTCCTTAATGATCAGCTTTTGACCACAAGGCTACTGCTGACCAGATATGATTGGGGTGGGGGAGCGTTCTGAAACAAACATAGGCGTGGTGAAATAAGATAAAACAATCCACTTGCATAAAGAATGGGGGATTTCAGAAGACATTATGTGTACAAAT
This sequence comes from Semaprochilodus insignis, assembly GCA_034552555.1. Classification (NCBI taxonomy): domain Eukaryota; kingdom Metazoa; phylum Chordata; class Actinopteri; order Characiformes; family Prochilodontidae; genus Semaprochilodus; species Semaprochilodus insignis. Next base: position 7,900,772 of record CM067494.1, read on the forward strand.
AGTAGTTTCCAAAACTGGAGTTAAGAAGATGCAAAGCATACAAGTCCTGGCAGGCAACCAAAACTGTCCTCAGTAGATCAAGTTTTCGTCTTTGAGAGCCAGGAGAAAGTCAAGCTCCACTCTACTGAAACAATCCACAGGTGATTCTGTTCAAAGCCCTCACTAAGAAAAGGAAGAAGAACATTGGCAAATCAGTCCAGACCTCAATATCACACAATGGCATTTGGGATTATCTGGATCAAGAGAAGCAGAAACTGCAACTTCTAAGTCTGAACTTTGGAAGTGTGGAAAAATATCCCATCTGATATCTTTGCCAAAAAATGGATACACTAAATAATTAAAAAAGAATACGGAGGCTGGGTAATATTCTGTTAAATATAGGAATAAAAAATTAATAACTTCAATGTTTAATTTAACTTTAATTTCAATTACAAATGAAAAACTTTTTTGACTAGAAATGAAATTAATAGCAGATGGTCTCTGACCTTTTCACAGTACTGTACATTCTCTATGTCACAAACCTTTCTTTTTTTCTTTACCCTATAAAGGTTCCATTTCAGGTAAAGGTCTTTTAAAGACAGCGACAATATTCTCCTATATGTAATCAGGCAAATGCTTTTGTTGTAAGTTGTAAGACATTTCTGTAAGTCTTAGAAAATGAAACATGGAGCTTTTGTGAAAAACACTCTACAAAGCCAGGACACCCTTACATCTGCACATGCACACACACTTCATTTTAGCGTGGTCCGGCATGTATTTCTTACCGCTTATTTTGACAAGGAGATTTAAATGAAACACTTTCCACAATTCAGGAAATGACCAAAAACTCAAATGAACTGACAGTACTTTGCATTGCTGAAATCAATCCGTCTTGTTGTTTTAAGTCAGAGCTTTGCCCACACACAGCTGCTGGACCTCCAGCCTTCGCTGCTCTCGCAGTAACAGCAGGTGTTTGCACCGGAGGCTGAGTTGGATGACGGGCCACAATACGGCCGTAACTCATGGCCAGGGGCTGGGGGGGAGGGAGAAGGGGGGCTGTGTTTATAGTGGCTGATGCTCAGTGTAAATGTTAGAGGCGTCCTGCGCGGCCACCATTAGCGTGCCTCTGGGATGCCGTTGTCGTGGCTACGCCTGTGCAAGCTGAGGCTATATAAAATCTGTCCAGCTTTGGAATGTCATTGTGGCCAGATATATGTCCCAATCCCAGTTGCCATGGACAGTGGGCTTGTTAGGGAAAGCCTTTCCATGACTAAGCCCCTTTTTCCCTCTCCCAGGCTCCATTCAGGGTGGATTTAATTCATCATGGACAGGGACGCTCCTCAGCACTTCTTAGGCCCGTTCTCAATGGCATTAGCAGTGATGATGCACTTGTGTGGAAACATGAATAGGTCAAGTAGCACTTGATGGATCAGTTACAGTAGAACCTTCAGGTTTGGGCTTTATATACAGCCAGAGGCCATCCTTTATGTATTTCATTTTCTGTCACAAGGTATTCATTTTTCAGGACTCATTTTTCAGACTCCACGTCAACGTCGCCAAAGACTGCAATGGTCTTGTGCCAGACTGTCATTGGGTGACACAGAATGGCAGCGGGTCATATCCAGTGACGAGTCCCACTTTTGTCTTGGTGGAGACGACCAACAAATCCTTGTGTGGAGGCACCATGGTCAGCGGCAAAATGAATGGTTTGTTGTCACGCGTCACACATCCAGAAGGTCTGGTGTTGCTCCACCTCCACCCCTACCACAACATCTGCAGGAACTGGGTGAGAATATTCAAGCTGCATGGGATGGATCATCACAGGACACCATTAGGAACCTCTACAACTCCATGCCGAGATGTCTGCATGTTTTGTTAGTAAACATGTCGGACCGACGCCATACTAAGCTACTATGTAGCTCAATAAATATTGCCCATATCAGTCTAAATTTATCGTCATTTATTGTTCCCGGTAACCTTCCTTCCCAATAGCATTGCAATCCCACACTTCTTTCTGGGGGCAGCTATTCATTTGACGATGAATGTACATAACAAGGTAATGGTTCATGATTTATAGTTTGTATGACTGTTTATGACTGTGAGTTCATTCATTAACTTGCAGTAAGTGGCCTCAAAAAAAAAAAAAAAAAATCAAAACATGTTAAATGCATTTAGTCATGTGCTTTATCATTGAGATAGCATGTGGTAACACTAAAAAAGACAAATAAAATAAGAGGTAACTAAGTGAAATTAGAACTTCAAAGAATTCTGTCTTCAGTAGTACAATAAAAACATGAGGTAAAATCTCCATGATTACAAAGATGAAACAGGTCCATATCTGACATGTTTTATAAAGCATTCTACTCGTTTAACATGAGTAACTAAATATTTATTAGCAAGGTCAAATAGCCACTGTGAATTAGCATGGTAGCTGACTGGCTTTCATACAGTCAAATTGCTTCATGTGTAGTTTATGGGCAAAACATTAACATTTCTAGGAAACTGTGACACAAGCTGACATTGTTGAAGGTAGTTAACATTGCAGTAAAAACTCAGAAAAAGAGCATAAAAATATATAACTAATATGATTCCAGGTTCAGCTAATGTTCAATACAGTAGCCACATGTCTAAGTTAATACTATACCATACAGCATTACTATACAGTTACTCTTCTAATCTCATTTGACTGGCGCCCTCTCTGATAGACTAAAGGATAAATTACCCAGCACGCAACCTCTGCTTGCGTATATGTGAAAGATACAGTGAAATGCAGAAACAGGGAAAAATTGTTAAATTATACAGAAGAATAACAAAAAATTATATTTTCAAAGGTGCACTCCAGAGCCCTGATCTCAACATCACTGAAAACTCCAAATTGTGACCTCAGGTGGGGATGACCAAGGCAACTATAGTAGCTAGAATTCACCATCTAACAATTATATTTGCCTCTGTATATGTTCCGAATGTATTTGATAAAAAGTTGTTTCTAGTCATTTTTAATATTTTATTGAGCATTCCAGATCATCTTCTATTTCTGGGAGCCGATATGAACACAGCTATATCCTCAACTCGAGAACCCTACTCAGGCATAGATGTTCACCCACAGTATTCACAAGCTCTTAATAATTTAATATAACAGCATAAAAACTTAATAACTTAATACATGTAATCATTTAATAACTTTAAAAAGACATGTCTGATCTTGATTTAGCAGCTATTAATAGTTTGAATAGCTTTTTGGATTCTGACATGCTTCCTACTCTTATATCAGATCGCCCCCACCCTCTCTGAAAAGAATAGAAGCTGTTATCACGGCAAATACTGAGACTGAAGTTGATACTATATTTAGTTGTTGAGGCGTGTGTGTCATTTTCTGTTAAACATGTTTTCTGCTTTTTTCCTGGCACTTGTACTCAATGCCCATCTTGCCTGGACATTAATGTAGGGCGGTCATTGACTTTTGCACAGCACCATATTTTTTTTTGTATTGCACATACTGCACAATACACATCAGTGCAGTTCTTGTACACACATTTATGATCAGCTCACTCCAATTCAATTCACTCCAATTCACACTGACCCACTGACTGTTTAACCCAAAAAAGTAGCCATAACAAAACCATGTAGTAATTTGTCATTTGTCAAGAAGTGGAGAAAATATATTTGTGCCACATTTTGCTTTTTTTTTTTTTTTATCAGAACAAATGGAAAAAAGTCTGAAATGCTATATTCAACCAATCTGATACAGTACAACATAAAAGGCATGCAAAAAAAGTATACGCATAATTATGTCATTACATAAATATATGTAAATACTACAAAACAACAAGACAACAGCAATAACCCTACTAAGGGTTAAACTTTTCAAGAGAAGTGCAAAACTGACCTCGGGTCAGTATGAAAGAGCAACCTTTGCCAGAAACCACAGTGGTGGCTGATGCACCACACGTGCTGACGTCATTGGCTTCTAAGTGATTCTAAAAACTGTCTGGCTATCCTGTCTAGCTGGGTATCTTCCTTCTGTTGCTGAAAATGAAAAGCTACATGCGTTCTTGTTAAAATGAAATTCAATCAGTTGACATGACACAAAAGCTGGGTAGAAATGAGCTGAGGACAAGTGAAGTCAAGAAAACGCAAGAAAAGGGACATTGTTATTTCAGGGTGGCAGCTGGATACAGAACGGAAACCCAGGCATCAATTAGCACACAGCATGGCTGACCCTGGCATGGTCCAACTGAAGCTCAGGGTTTTCAGGCTGTGGTCTCGGGGCACCGTGGTTAAAACAGCCACTGTGCGTGAGCCACACTGGAGTTGCTAGGCAGTGCGCACACAGCAGGCCACTGGCATGCTGGGAGAAGCCAAGTAACCCTGTGCTACAATAAAGGTTGCTGTAAGTCGGTGCCACTTGAAACACTATTTACACCTTCGCGTACTCTCCCTGTCCACTCCATTAGAAATCTTTACCTCTGGCCACGTTACCTACGTGTAGGTAGCCATACAGGTTTAGAATTACAGACTATAGCCCAGTCAATATCTACCCTATTCTTAAATGATTTTGGTGACAGACCATTCTGAAACTGTAAGTTGTAGAGATAATCCACTTAATGCCGGGATCAGACTACACAAAATTCAGCCTGATTTTGGCACAATTTTGTTGACCAATTTTCATCGTCTGACCCCAGTATGACCGTGAGAAATGAAGGAAGGATGGGTATTGTGACATAATTGAAGAACAGTAATGTGGCATCTGCAAAGCGTCCTCTCTGTGATGCCCAGGGAATTATTCACTAGACAACCTATGAACTCATGCAAGGAGATGGATGATGATAGGTGGGCATCAAATGTTTAGTGTTGCCAAGCTCCTGGCCAAGGCATGGCACTAATTAATGGCACTAATCTGACATAGCAAGATGAAAAAAGGAAGCATAAGGAAGGGGAAATATGTTCACAAAACTGTTACAAGATATAAAGAAAATGGGAGCATAGGAGACCTGGTGGGCCACCAAAACTGTCCAAATCAGATCCATCTTTTTCAGCCCCCTGGAATTTTGCTCCATACTGTATGTATGGAAGAACAATATATCAGTAGATAATATATTTGCAGATTAATGGGACATTTTAATAATTAATGTCAATTACATGTAGTTGGGTTATATTTAGCTACCACAGTTCTAGATAAAACTGTCTGCTAAATAAGATCACCAAACAGAAAAATTGCATGTTTAAGGTGTGCAGATGGTGTTGCTCGAGGATGATCAGGATATAAATACCTGCAGGGTATGCGACAGGATAGATATATTGAGAAGAGGTGGTACAGTGCAGTGAATGTCCAATTCAATGTGTGGAAAATGGGTCCAATGCAGATATATAAATAACTGGCAAAAAAAAGAGTAATTGCATTTGGGCATGCAAAAGGCTACAGGAAATGGCATCCACCAAATCTGATGCAAGCGTGGCTGAAAATTGATGTGGCCTACATCCAGAAACTTGTCCCAGACAAGACCCATGTGTCTTAAAATTTTAAAACAGTAAAATGTCCAGATATTTGTTATTAGTATCAACTCCAACAAGGGGTAATTCACGGTTATCATATTGGCCAAGAAATTCCATACTGCTGCATCCCTAGTTCTACGTCAGTGCTGCTGATTTCCCAAAGTAGGGAACAGTGATTAGACAACAGTTTGGAACACGGTGAAGGAGATAGCTGAGCGTAACTCTGAATTTAGTGGCCGGATAGTAATTTCCCCTGGGTCGATTCAGTATTGCTGCATAGCATCACGTGTGCCACCACCGCTACGTTCAGGCCAGTTTTCCACGGCTGTCACAGAAGAAATGTGAGTGGGTTTGTCCACAAGAGGCGAAGGAGGAAGGTATGAGCGACACCCAAATATTATAAGACTGTCGAGACCGGTGGAAGAAGCCAACAGCCACAGCCACCAAGAGAGAGTCACACCCAACCGCATGCTAAACGAGCACTGCGATTCCAGCCGGCCTGTACAGGCGAAAGCTGCCTCTATTGTTTGTGGTTCCAAGACTGATGCTCTATTTTAATGGAAAAGGAGGAGGGAGTGTGCAAGCAGAGTGATACAGAAAAGACAGCCCACTGTCATGCAGGTTGTTCACAGGCCAAAACCCCATCTCCTTGGCTCCGGAGAGTCTTGTTGCCGGCATCATAGTCGGCCCAGGCGTCTGCGGGGATAACGGATCGCACCTCTTTTGTAAGTGTGGGATTGCACAGCAGCCAAAGCCCAGTAAATCAACACCAGCGGGTGCTGAGGGCGAGAGAAGAGGCTGCTAGAAATGTAGTGCCATTGGAGGCTCAAACCAGGGCAGCGAAATTAGCCCTCTGATTTGAAAATCTGACGAGGAAAAAAATTAATTGGGAAGCGGTTTGTGTCAGTGGCGGATCTTGGGAATTACACTTATTATTAAGGGATTACTACCCTTTAGTGTGACCCCAACATACTCCATAGCAGCTACTATGAGCTGTTTGTCAACTACTTTAGAATAAACATTTATGAAGTTATGCGGGGGCGAACCATGGCTATTAGGACTAAGTCATCAATTCAATCCATAAATCAAGTTAAAGCTCAACCAGAAATGAGAAAAAAAACCCTTCTAATGCTAATTACTGATAGCTTCCTTATTGGAGTTCTAATACTGCGTTAGCACTAAGATATCACTGGTGCGTATCGTCGCTGTCCAGTGAAAAACATGTGTCTCCATTTTTGTTAGTTTTTACTCGTATGCATCGTTTGAACACAGCAGCTGCCGTTTACAAAGTGTGAAATCATATGAAGAATGGACAAACAGAAATGGCCCCAAGCTGCTTGGAAAAAAATCTGGTTCAATTGACTTACATTAAAATTACATTCGGCTTTTGCCCTCTCCTGTAAAGCTGCTATTTTAGAGATACTTATTTTTCTTTTGACAATATGAACATTTTTGGTTGTTTTAGGGGTCTTTACCTTGTATGTTGCTGTTTTACAGTAAACCCAGTGGAGTGGAGAGCTCTGGCGTAGAGCTACTGCCACTATTTTTCATTTAACGACTAAAAGAAACCTGGCTAGACTACAGCTCATATTCAATGTATCACTTTATATAAGGACCAGTATTATTAAGTTTACATAATAAGGATACTTGAATCATTGGATAATTGGATAATTGGGCTGCTATTGCACAGTTCTGCCATTTATTTGCACTAATCCGATATACTGTACAAATGTTCTGCTCCTATGCCTTCAGTCTTATATAGCATATATTGTACATTTTCTTAATATACATACATATATATTATTATATATATACATAATTTCATTGTACAGTGCATATGACAATAAACACTTAAATCTTGAATCTGAATGAATCTAGTCATTAACATATCTTGGACTTCCAGAGCAAGGGCGTCCAAACATAGTCCTGGAGATCTACCACCCTGTAGATTTCAGAGTTTTCTAAAAACAACTGATCCAGCTATCAAAGGCCTTCAGGGGCTTCTAAATATAACATCCAGCATCTAAACTCTCCAGGAACATAATTGTGGACCCAGGATAATATTTTTTTTTAGTAATTTGGTCACACCTGCTAAATCAGGATTGTCCAATCTTATTAGACCTTAGGTTTTGATTCTAAATGAACAGAATCTCACCTGATTCTACTTGATTAATCAACTGCTCAGGTCTCAAACAACTGATCATGCAATCTCCTGCTTTCTTGGGATGAAAACCCGTAGCCACACCAGCCCTTTGCAGATAGGATTCGACACCCCTGTACTAAATGGTAACACATCACTGATCAATTCCAGTTCATTTCAGCTCCTGGAGGCTAATACGGAGCTTGCACGGTTGTATCTACCCAGATACCATGCAAAATACCTGTATTAGTGCACTACTTGCCCATTGGCCTCTGTATTATACATACAGTTTAAGTTTCCAATTCCTTGTTGTTTTACTACATACAGGGATGTATGAGTGTGGTAATAAGCTATGTGCTATAGCTGCATCATATAGTGATGATTGATAATGATGATAAAGATACGTTAAATGGTGATGGTGCAGGAAGAAGTGATCCTGATGGCCAGAGCAATAACATGCCTATACAAGTGCAAGGATCTTTCAGGAGGCTGGGTCTAGAGCTCACCTTGCCAATTGTATGAAATGAGATGACACATGTCCTGCTTGACCAGAGCATCATTCAGTATTACTCACTCTCTCCCTCTGTTGGTCACTCCAATAGCTGAGTGGTACTGATAATGAGAATTTGCCTATTCTATGTCCGTATATAGAAATGCAAAAGAAGTCTGCACTGCTGTATTGCACACTTTACATGAGTAGAACTTAGTACACAATAAAACTGAATTGATTGTGATATTATACAAACAGAGAGAAATAATGCCCTCAGAATTGCCCAAAAGCATCACAGTAGAAGGCATATTTCCAGCGCCTCAATGACTGCTGCTAATGCATCTCAGAACGAATGAAGTGTGAATGGTTTAAACAGTACAGGAAGAAGGAGAGAAATAATAATTTGTCTTTCTTGAAGCAAACACAGTCCAACAGTAAGTTCACAATGCTGGTGCTGAAAAATGCCTTGCTCCACAGACAGACAGTGTATTTTTATCACAGCAAACTCAGTAAGTTAAATTATATTAGCTCTTTTATGGCCCTATATAAAGTAAGGTGCTCATAACTCAGTTATATCTTGTTTCATAAGTTGTTTAAGTGTACAGAAATGCTTCTTTAAGTTTGATCGGCCAGGTTTTTGCTATTGCAACAATCAAAGTGCCACGTTAATCCCTCTTTTCAGTAGGAAAGCATAGCATACCGGGCCAGCTTGAAGCTAATACTAATAATTATTCTAATCATTATTAGTATTAGTATTATTAGTAGTATAATTATAATTAGTAGTACCAGTATAGCAGGAATATAATAAATCATGTTTAATTATCAATTTGGGTTTTTAAATGTGTGATAGTAGATGCCCCTAAATAGCACTTGCGTCTGAGGGCAATGAGGCCAGGAAGCAACATGCTGCCAAAAAAGTTATACCTCAACAGGGTGAATAGCTGCTGCTCTGAGTCCCTCTGGAGCGCTTTAAAACCGCCTGGCAATAACAGAGAGAGAAAAAAACATACATAACACGCTTCTGCAGGCTCTAAACCCGCCCCCGCCAACACACACACACACACACACACACACACACACACACACACACACACACACACAATCTATGCATCTATATGTATTAATGTCCCATATATATTCTATATATAGTCATAATTTTGAACACCCACCCCCATCAATTTATTGGTGGTTTTCTAAGTGAATACAAGTTACATATCCCCCAAAGGGAACTTAAATATGAAATATTACTTATTTAATACTATGGAAACTTTTGCAGGACACATTTTATATTGGATTTTTTCCAAATAAACAGTAACTGTGTTTTAAAATGTGCCGGAGTGTGTTCTCTGTAGAGGATTTGTTATCAAAAAATGCAATACAAAATCTGCATACTGAATGTATGACTGTACATAAAGTACTACTATGTAATAACAAAACACACACACACACACACACACATATATATATATATTACATATTACAAAACCTTGTGTTCTTGATTTTTGCTGTTTTTTAATGACAAATAGAGCAGTAAAAATGTCCCACAATGACTTGAAATAATATGTCATCGATATTAATAATGAAGTAATATTACATTATTTTTTATTAAAATTTATGAGTCTTTGGAGATATGACAGCAACAACATGTGAGTACCTATATTTTATAAGCATATCATTGCTGTCTAAAGAAAAACAAGTATCTTCAAAATGGCGATTTTACAGGAGAGGGCAAAAACATAATTTAACTTTAATGTAAGTCAATGGAGCCAGACTTTTTTTTCCAAGCAATTTGGGCCATTTCTGTTGGTTTATTCATCATGAAATTTCCACACAACATAAATAGCAGCTGCTGTGTTCAAATGATGCATAAAAGTAAAAATTGGCAAAAATTGACATGTTTTTCTTTGGACAGCGACAATATTCTAATCCTATTAAAAAATTGAAACAGATGGGCAATTGATGATATCTGATTATATCTATACCATGACTCCTTTAGAAATGTATTTATTTGTTTGTTTGTTTGTTTGTTTATTCGTTCATTTCTCAGTCACTCGACTGCTATATATAGGCCTATATACCTGACTCTTAAATGCTTAACACTCGAACACACAAGCTCATACATGCACACACACACACACACACACACACACACACACACACACACACACATTCAGACCAAAACCTCCCCCAGATCTCGCGCCGCCCCTCCACAGCCCTTCAGAAGGAACTAAAGTGAGGTGGGAGCTCCACGCTGAGCTCAGTACCATCACACACACTGCAGCAGCACCACCACACAGACACGCGCACACTGTCTCTCACTCGCACTCGCACACACCGCGGGGGGACTGAACCCAGCGCAGCTCCCTCATCCTCCTCCTCAGCCCACTGCCGCCCGGTGTCAGCGCCGAAACGAGAGAGAGAGAGAGAGAGAGAGAGAGACAGACAGACAGAGAGAGAGAGACGAGCATGACGGACAGAGCGAGAGAGCAGCTGAGGAAACAGCCTAAACTCCTTCGCTCAAACTCTTTCTTCAGATCACTCCATCTCTCTGCGTGAGGACGCTGGTGAGAAGCTACTGAGGAAGAAGAAGCCCCTCTGACCTGATGATGGATTAGCTGCTCTGATAAGCTCTGATACACTCGCCTCCAGCTCCTCAAACTCCTCTCCTGTGGATTGTACACCGGCTCTTTTTTTTTTTTTTTTGGTGGTTTAGTTTTAATTTTGTTCATTTCCAAGATGTCCTCGGAGCATTTGTTGAAGTCGCTGCTGATGCTGTTTCTGGCGCTTTTCTCGGCCAACGCGAGCAACTGGCTGTGAGTGGAAAATAAAGTTTTTCCTCATTCATTCACTTGTTAGCCAAATATACTAATTTGACCTCACAAAAAATACAATTAGCTGACATTTCATTCCGTGACCTGCTCAGAATTTGGGTCGTAACTGCTTGTTTTCAGTCAGTGACATGTTCTGAGGTAAAATTGAGTAGCTTTTCTCAGTATTTTCAGGTCAAATTTCTCAGCATTCTGGAAAAGCAACACTGCTGCAGATTTCTGAGGACCTGCTCCTCAGCTCAGTTTTAGAGTTTCTCATTTGCTGCTGATTAAGCAGATTAAATACAGCTTTTGGAGTTTCATTTGGTGACAGCTCTGGAAGCACTGAGCTGCTTCTCACATCACTCGTTTTTCAGCTTTAGAGTTTAATACATTTTTAAATGAAAAAATAAATAATTAAATAAAAATCCCCAAAAGAGAGAGAGAGAGAGAGAAACAAGCTAAACAAGCTAAACTTCCCACTCTGCTAAATGCTGGATATTCTGAGGGGTTCCACTCAGGGGTGGGCGATATGGCAGGAATATCACAATACTTCAAGACCTTTACTTGATACACAATATGAAAAATGATATTTATCTGTATTGTGAACTGGAACAGAAAAAAAAATAAACAGTGTCAAGAACACAATGTTTTCTGTGTAAAAGTTCCACATAGCTGCTCAATTTTTGTCATTTTTCATTTTTTGGCCTAATTTGAAAAAGCCCATTCCTCTTCACACTGTGTGAAATTCCATGAGGAATGGACCAAAAGAAGTAGCCCAAAATGACCTAGGAAAGTCTGGTTCCATTGACTTACATTAAAAGTAAATTAGGTTTTTTCCTTCTCCAGTAACAAGTTTTCATTTTGGAGATACAAGGTTTTGTACTGAGCTGCACTAAATCCATTAAGCCTGACTGATTATGCTCTCTTTGTAATGGAACAGTCGGTCAGTTATGTTCCAATGGCGTCCCTGATATGATGTTTATCATGATAAAAGAAACATGGTTATATCGTCCACCACCACCGCTTTCACTGGCACTCTGCAGGGGTTACTTGAGGAGGTTGTACTGACCGTGTAATAAGGTTTAAGGCTGCTCTGAGCCTGAGACAGAGTGGGTCAGTTATTGAGCTACTGTTCAGTAAAGCCAGTGATACACATCATGCAGTCACCTCAGGCGGTTTGTATCGTCTGGTTGAGGCTTTTGTGTTCATTCCTGTGGTGAAGTTGCTGAGTTTCTGACGAGTTAAAGTGAGCTAAAGCAACCACAGACATTCGGTATACATTCGGTCCTTTAGGGCTGCATCCCAGGGCGCAAAAGCAAGTAGAAAATCACCCCATGATTTATGTAGTAATCTAAGTATATTAAACTGAACTGAAACCGTTGTGGCCTAAAACACAGTACCTTTATTACTGGCTCGAGCAAAATGCTGAGTAACCTGGCTATGACAGCTGATTTTGGCTATCGAGAGAGATTTAAGACTTAATGTAAACTGCATAATCTAGTTGTCTTAAAATTTTGAGTTACTGTGAAGTCCAATAGCGAGTTAATGTACAGTGTAAAACCCAGAACGGTTGTAGTATCTGATTGTTATGTGGAATCTAATCTGACTTGGCAAATGTTCTAAATTTCTAAATTCTAAAAGTCTAAATCTTATTTGATACAGAATATGCAGTCAGAAACAACAGCATTTAAGCTACATTTCTAGCTTCTGGATGCAACGTGCCCCATGGCTAGATTGACAGTGCTAAACGAGTGCTTACAGTGAGTGGACCCAAATGAACTTTGCTGAAAGTGTGAATTCAGCGCTTCATTCACTGCACTGTAAGAGTACATTCTCCTCTACTGTAGCTGTTCGTTCAGCATGGGAGGAGTGCATTTTTACATAGTAAGTGTTGCTTCAACACTGTAAGAGTTAATTCAGCTGGAGATTTGGCAATGCAAACACTATTAGTGCTTGTCGGTGGCTTGCGGAGCCGCTGTAGGTGTGGTGGAAGCAGCAGGTCCAGGGCAGGCACGGGCACGCAGCACACCTGAGGAGAAAAAAACCCTCTCACCTGTCTGCAAAATATGATTTTTCTGACAGAGTAAATCCGAACAGGAGCTCGTCCACCCCCATCCCAGGACACGTATTAGCAGGCAGGTAATACCAATGCCAGAAAACAGGCAAAAATATAGGCGTCAGGGATGTTTTTTATGTGCCAAGTCTTTGAGTACAAGTTTGGAATCTGAGTCCGAGATTAGGACATGAAGATGCATTTTGAAATATAGGAAGACTCGAATAACTGAAGCAAACTATGAGAACACGGTTGTTTTAAATTAGCTTGTTGGGAATGGGCTGACAATGAACGGTCAGTTATGTTAAGGTTAAGCCTGATGGCTCCGCTTTAAAACTACACTGCAGAGCTGATGAATGATTCCCAGGCACCATGGATTTATTCCAAAAACCCAAAATTAGTTTTGATTTGATTATGGAAGTCCCTTACATGTTTTAAAGAGGGGTTAATACTGTGCAGTGTCATTACTGAAGGTCAGGAATGTGGTTGCATGAGCTATGTCAGTAATCTCTGGTACATATATCATAATGTGATCCATTCTGTTGCATTTAACACAGACTGGGTGAAATTTTTGCCTCTCAAGTTGCATAAGTGACCATTTGAAAATTGTATTGCAGTTAAATGCATTCTGCTTGACCATATGTATGCTGCACTGCTGCTCCGACCACTCCGACACAATAGGAACGAGCTGAATTCACAGGTGGACCAGCAATAAACGCACAGCTTAGCTAAAAAAAAACTTTATAAGATACTAGACAGACTAGTTGATTGCTTTGTCGTCATTGCTAGTGAGAGTTTACAGATAATTCAGGGAAGTGTTCACATGGCTAGACCCCTCATCACCAACCGGTTATTATCATTATTATTATTATTGTTACTTTATCGGTATTATTATTAGTAATAGTAGTAGTAGTATTCATTTATTATTAATCATTATTTATTATTCATTAATTTCTCTATGATTTCAATATTATGACATGTAATTATTAAATAAAAAACTATTAACATTTTCTCACCTCATTACCCCTCACTATTAATTATTATTAATTCATATCACATAATAGAATATTTATATTTAGACCTTTTTTCAGAAGGAATACAGCCAAGCTGAAAGCTAGGGATGCACAGCAATATCAAGATCACATTGGAGTTGGCAGATATTTATTTTATAAAAAAAAAAGTATTGTCATCAGACAGATGATTAGATTTAACTAATATTTTAAAACTGATATCAGAATATTTAGGTGATGCCGTGCTGCTGTGCTAAAATGTCAGTATTGCAGTCATTCCAAATGCCAGTATGATAATTCTCTTAGCTAATCCAGATAGATGATGAGCAGATGAAAAATCTTGGCCTACAATACCAATATCGGTGCATCCCTACTGAAAGACTCCTGTCAGAAATGATAACTTCATCGTGTAGCTTGCCATGCCGTGATCAGACACTCTTTGATACGTATATAGCTGAATAAATACACCTAATAAAACTTACTGAGGGCTGGACTACAGAAGCTGGCCCTTTATGATTTTTCACCTCACTTTTAACTCAACAGCCAAGGGCTAAAGTCTTTTCATTCTGGGATTTATGCACTTCTGTTCGTGCGTTTGTCCATCAGCACCTCCCGTTTATATGGCTCTCTATGAGCGAGCACTTTGTGCTGCACCTGCACCTGCCTGCTAGTACAAATAAGCAATGCTGGGTTAATGGACTCAGTAAGCTGTGGGGTTGGGGGGAGGAATCATTACTGTAATAAACATTCCAAGAAGGCTTTATATTGTTGGAAAATGATGGCGAATGTCGGTATTTTGTTGTTTTGTGTCACAAAGGAAAGCGAGTCGATCGCACGCTAATCAAAGAAGTCTGCAAAGCGATAGAACTATTTTAGTTTTAGGTGAAATGTGTATGAGCAGTCTAGTGGTGGTTCTGGAGTTTAGAAGGTCTATGTATTGGATTTAAAAGGTTCCTAAAAGCCAGACTTCCAACATTTAGAGTTTACAACATGAATTTGTGCTGAAGAACATTTCTTGTTTTCTGGAGCAGGGAGGGGGTTAATATTTTGCGTCATATGCATGGGTTTTTTAATATACATCTTTTACTGCGGATTTCAAGGTTAGAGTCATTGACTAACACAACACAACTCTATCATTGGAACAGTAGCTGAACCATTTTTGGTGCAATCTAATATATATATGTATTTTTAATTATTCCCTAAAGAACCACATGCAACAGGTGTAAATAGATAAGAACCATTTAACCGTTAACCACAAATGATTATGCATTTCAGTGTTTCTTTGACTCCTCACAGACATATATATAGCCATTGCCTTTGAAAGGAAACTTGAAAGAAGTTAAAGTAATGCAAATGATATAGATATTACTAATTTTCATTTCTTATACATCCACCTACTAACAAGAACATTAACAACTGTAAGGCATACAAGTTTTGCTAAAGACTGAAAAAGCCATATGGGGCAAATATGGTGCCCCTTGCATCTGGTCTCCAGTCATCTCTTGGTTATGCTCACTGCGGATACTGGAGGATTGTGTCATGTTTGAGCGGACGACTCCATGTCACGCTGCCTGGGATGGAAAGAATAGCGGTTTAACCATCTGCAAAGGACAGTCAATAAATAGTCTGCAGCTGATGAGCAACTCGAGAAGAGAGAAACCCCTAATGCGAAATATATCCTGGCGCCTAACGCCGCTAACACAAATAACACCAGTGACAACAGGTCAATGAAGTTGTGAAAGCTGTGTTGTCACATACCCTCAGTCTTTCTGCGCCCTGTTCTAAGGACCCCCAGGACGGCTACAAAAAAGCCTTCTTCTAATTTGGATCATTGATTGCTTTGCTCATTCGTTTGGATGAAAGCTTAGATGACTACACCAGAAGATACTGGCCTACCATTCAAAAGTCCTATGACCAGAACGCGCTTGGTCCAGCATCACATTGCGTTGCAGCACTACATTTGTCTTTTCGGGGATAAGGTTCAAGTGGCCCATTAGCACTTCTGTCTCAAGACATTCCTTCCAGCCAGACCACCCGATGAAAACAAATGAGAGCCTAATTTTTAATACCCCCTTTTGCTGTTTTTTTTCCAGGCTTCACATTATTTTTATGTGCTGCATGGTGCCCACAAAAACTGCCTGGTTTTGCTCGAGCTAATTTCCCCCCGAAAATAAAATGCCGGCCAGAGCTGGAAATAACCCCTACAGGCCCTTTCTGCACCCAGCTAGCACCAGTAATTGTGCTAATTGCCCCCCTCGCTCCCTCACTTCCCTCCTCTATTCCTGTGCGTTCCCTGACTTCTCCTCAATCCCTCGTCGCTCCTTGGGATCTGTGTTTTATCACGCTGACCGCAAGGCTTCGTCAGGATGTGGCATTTAACACCGCTGAGCTTCATGGCTCAGGAGTCAGACTCTATCCCCAAGAAATACATCCATACATCCAAAAGCTTCAGAGTTGTGGAAGCATTATGAGTAGCAGTTGGTCATATGTTACAAGATTTATAACGAACAAGCCAAGGTTTTTTTTTTTGTTTGTTGGGCTGGCAGGGGATCTATAGCAATATGCAGCTAATAATAACATGGGCAATATGATGATATGCTAATAAGGCTGAGCATCGAAATTCAAAACCTTTATGGTACCAATCAAATACTACAAAATAATAAAACATTCTAGGTCATTTAATATTGAATTTTAATATCTAATTAGTCAAGCACAGCTGTTTCAGCTGTCCCAGCTGTTCCAAAATCAAGGCTGCTGATTGGCCATTTACTGCATCCATGTTATTAACATCAGTGCTTTGTGATTAGTCTGCTAGTCCATTAGTTAGTAAATACACCTACTTACTGCACCTCTTACTCTTTTCTGGTTTAAGCCACACCCACCTATATAATATAATAAGAAGGCAATGGAATTTATTAACAATATCTAAGCCAATATGCTATTGTTAATATGTTGAATTACTGTATATCATGATACACATGTTTCTGAGTATATCATGGAGTTCATCAATACACCCAGAGTATTCTTCAAAAACTGGCTAAAATTATTTTTACTGTATTTGTAACCCTACAGAAATGAATTATATATTTCTCTGAAATGTTAGTCCAAGCAGATGTAATCTCAATTGCTACATGTTTATGTATCCCCACTGGCAGATATGTACATTGAAAATATCCAATATCAGCATCGGCCTATAATTCCCATATTGGTGCTTCCCTACTGTAAAGAACAACAACCAGGGCATAGTCAATGCAAAAACTGCAAGATAACAAGTTGTTATATTATAACAAGTTAATATCAATCAATTATGCACTTATTTTAGTGTATTCATGTATTTTTAACCATTGTCCGACTTTTTTCCTAGTCCTTCTAAAAGAGTATATTTTTGCTGGTGAATGTTGTTCATGAATTTGCCTTTAAAGTATCAAAATATATATTTGCACCTATATTATATATAACAGACAGATGCAGATACAAGCAATGAGGCTAAAAAGAACTGAATAAAGAATTGCTACTTGTGTAGAAGACGGAAGCATTTGTGGATTTGTTCTTCTGTTTAGAGAGCATTGGTTCAGGTGGACTTACTTTGGCTCCATCGTGATGGTGTACTCCCCCATATAGCACTCCTTATCTACTCTTAAGTGAGGTTCCCAGGAAGCATCCCCATGCAAAGAACATAGCATGAACATTTTATGAAAGAGTGATGGGGCTTAAGAAATAGCTCATATTTAAGCAAGAGCCAACTTCTTGGCGTAAAGATGTAGGAAGTTCAAAACACCCAATAACAGTATTGTACTGTCTGTCTGTGGAAAAACTGATTGACTCTTTCAGCCTCTTTCATACAAGGAGGGACACAGAAGCCATGTGGACGTTGTGCTCAGATGTCCGATATGTATGTGTTAGATACTCCTAAAAACAATGCTGTTCCTCAAGCAATGCTCGAGGGAGAAACTGAGATAACACTGCCCTCTAGAGTTAAAAGAGATCCAGAGTGCTGCTGGGAAGGAGTTGGGTCTCATTCTGGTTTGGACTTGTCCTGAAAGTGAAAGCTTGGACAGTGATCTCTGCATATTATGTGTCTTTTTGCCCAATCTTTGAACGTCTGGAGTAGCATGCGCGATGGACGTCTTAGATTAGTCAGAATGGGCTGATTGTCAGTCAGAGAGTAACTGTAAGTCACCCTTGTTACTGAGCAACTAGGACACTCATACACGCTTCGGTGGAATGTCAAGGTCTGGAACTGTTCTTGTGAACTTCCAACACTTCATTTAAAGGCACATTACTAAAAATAAAGGTTCCTAAATGTTTTGATGTGTTGTTACATTACGTTAGATAAGGTTAGATTCCATTACACTCAACAGTCTCATTTACAAAGATGTGTTTTTCTCCATCTAACGAAAAGTTCTTTTTGGGAACCACAATTGGTCCCTCTAAAATATTGCCTCCTGGTACCTTTATTTTAATCATGTAGAAGCCGGTGATAGTGTTATCAATCAGATGATAAACAATCAGAAGTTGGTTATCAGTCAGATGATGAACGACATGGATCAGTGCCTTTCTCATTAAGAGACAATCAACAATATTGTCTTTTTTGAAGATGAAAAGTCACATGATCTGTTTGGTGCAAATAATCAATAACTATACATGTTTTATACTGCTAACTATAACTGGTAATTATGGTATTACACCAGCAGGACGATTACAGTGTAGCATTTCCACATTATGGCTATGCCACTGGGGTCAGTAGAGTGAATTGGGGTACAGTGCTGTCCAGAACAAACATACCTGGATAAAGGGCTGTGGAAGCTTATTCTGCTAGCTTATGAAGAGAATAAAAAGGAATGCTGGGAATGAAGGAAGTAGATGTGTTCCATAGGATGGTGAAATTACTCCAGATAAACATGCCTTTCAACACGCAGTTGTGAGTACTCAGCAGTGCAGAGCTGAGAAATATGTAAATATCAAATATAGTTATAAACACAGGCGGCGTGGGGCTTTGCTCTGTGCAGAATACACTGCTCTATTTGCTGTAAGCAGCTCTGGCAGGTTTTCTGTTTACCCCCACCTATTTACTGCCGATATTTTTCCCCAGACAGGAAATGTAAACAGCTGCTAGTTTGATGATTCAATAAAACTCGAAAAAGGTGCACAGAGAGGTCTGCTTCGCTGGTGCTCCTCTCTTCTGCTTTCACTCTCTCTCTGTATGAATACATGACTTACTTTTCCCTCTCTGAATTTCACTGCTTCCCTGGTCCTGGAGTACCCCTGTCCTGCACATTTCCCACCTAGTTCAGTTCAGGAAGAGTTTGCTACCAGCTGATCAGGTGTACTGGAGCAGGAAAAGCACCAGCATATGCAGGACTGCAGTAGGGCTGGACAATTTACACCGAAATTTATAGTGTGATATTTTTCAGTTCCTCTGTTGTTAACAAGCTGTAAGGAGTTCAGGTGGGCACAAGTGAGAAGACATGGCAGGGAGGTTTATGTAGCAACATGCAAGGTGCAAAATGCAGGGGATCCTGTTGCATCCACAACCCCCTAAATAAGCTCAAGGACGCCCTGGATGTCTTAAAATCCAAAATTAATATAAACTTATTATGACGTTATGCTGTCATTACTTAGTTGCATCACCCTCAATCAGTGAGCTTTTGTCTTTGGTATTCCTCCTGACCATCTAGAGATGCAGGACTTGTCTACCTCAGGGTAGCACTGAAGCAAACTAGTTCACCCCGTCGGTCCTTCAACTGCAACTATGCCCGGCACACCTCTGAAAACCTTCACAACATGCTGCAACATCTGAAAACGAAAAAGAATGTTCCCAAGAATTTGGTGTGAAGAATGAATTGTTAGTCATTTCTCAAACCGAAGACGAGAAAGGAGATGTGTAAGATCTCAGTTGATGTGTGGAAGACCCACCAAAAGAACATTGCCAGAAGAAGAACTGTTAAACCAAACATTTTGTTGCAGCTGAAGTTAGCATCAGGGCTGCTATGGTGAGTGAGCAGCCAGCCAAGTCTGGATTAGTGAGGCAACATGGGACCCCCCCCCCCAAATGCCAGGGGGTACTTCTCAAAGTGGCGTCACACTACTGATTCGTGTGGCTGGAAGGCATGGCCATGCAGAGTAGCTATGCGCATTGGGAGACGCTGGTGCCAGTAGGAGTGATGTTAAATTGCGTCTTCTTCTTCTTCTGACGTTGTGATATCATCCATACTTAAACAATGACCAACTACATGTTTCATTCAAGGCCAGCATAATTAGCTGCATGAATCATGTATCTTGAAAATCTATTTAGGTATCGTGATATAATATTCTTGTCATATTGATCAATCATAACTAAAGTATCTACTATGATCACTTAAATTCATGACAATATTGAAGACAAGGGAGACAAAACCGAGCTGGTTTGAGACACAGAGTCTCGCATCTTTACGAGTGATCCTCCCTTCAGTTTTCCTGTCTTGCTTTCTTCGACCCTTCTATACAGGATGGTTGCGTGCTAAGCTGCACTGGCCTAAGCCATGTGGAGCCGCCGGCGCTTGAAGGCCAGAGCGCCGTAATTCAACACAAACACGTTACAGAATGAGTGTTGCAGCCCATCTCCAGGTGGGACGCTCCAAAAAAAAAAAAAAAAAAACCCTCCCTGAACGCAACTGGGGAGGCTCACTCCTGTCTGCTCCCACAGTGTCCTCTCGCCAATTTGTTAACCCTAGCACTCGGAAGGTATGGAACAACTGGAAAAACAAAGCTGGAAAAGATGGGGAGGAAGAGAACGCGAGAGATAATATGTGAAGCGCCACAAACAAGATCACCCACATTCCCACCCAAGGTCTGGGCCAGTTTATTCCCACGTGAAAACGGTCTGAAAAGGGAAGAGCAAAATCTCTCTCCATGTAGTTTATCAGGTGTTTTGTTTCTGAAAGAGGCAGGCTTGTTATGAGCTCCAGCATCATACGAGCAGCTGGTTCAGATATTTTCGGCTCTCTTCCGGCTTTGATTTTGTGGAACAGGCCAGTTGTCTATGATCATCATAATCACGTGTGCAAAGGGTGGATGAAGACCAGTGTTGATATGAATTAGTAGGAATCTCTCGCTCTTATAAACTACATAAGCTCTTAAAGGAACAGCTGAGTGAGAAATCAAATAGACATGATTTTCCCCTCTACGCCGTTCGATGTAATCTACACAAACGGACAAACGTCAAAGCAATTAATGTCACATGGTATAAGACACTGTATAAGCAAATCTGTTTGCTTAAAGGAGCAATTTGTAAGATGATGCAACCTGTCAAATTCATTCTACAAACAATAGGGGGCAACACATCTCTTCAGAAAGTTGTGGTGAAAACTTAAGAAAAAGTTAGATCCCTGCTCCTCTATGTTAGCGTTAACAACTGTTTACTTACCGACTGAAAAGAAATGTTGAGTTCAACATCAAAGTTCATCCCTTTCCTCTCCAAGAGTGTCTCCAGCAGTGTAAAGCAACAACCCCAGCGTTAAACTAATTTTGCTTTTATGTATATCACTTTTCTCCTTCCGAATGTGGATTCTTGATGGGAGTGCTCAGCAGTGGTTGCTTGTCAAGAGCTTTAGCCATTGTTGTGTTTACTCTTCCTTTCATTGGCTATCTGTCCTTAAATGATGTAACGGAAGTAGAACCTTCAACATGACTGACAAGAGGATAGAATACACCGTAGGGGCAGTTCTACTTCTTCATCCTCTCATAGTGGACTGATTCGGCTCAACCCTACAGTGACTCACTAGGTACAAAGTGGTATTAAGAGACAGGTTGTGCTTACCATGCTCTGCAACATCTTCGCAACAAAATACATTGTTATTTCTTCACACTCAGTTGGTAATTTTAGCAAATTGCCCCTTAAACAACTCAACCTGATGGTTGGAGGCAGTGTACAATGCTCTTTTGGCTAGGAGGAAAATTGTGTAGACTTGTCAAACTACTCCTTTAAAAAGCTCTGCCTAATGGTCAATGTGCCCTCCTGTCCTGTCACCACATGTACTGTAAAACAACTTTTAACTGCTGAATATTAAGAAACAGATGCCAGAGAGGCCGTACGAAAGGTGGCACTTAGGCCTAGTCTGTCGAATGATGTCATGCTGCTTGTCTGAGTGAGATAGAGGCTGCGGAAGAAGATGGTGAGGAAGAGGTTATCAGAGTGGCTGAGTGCTGAGATGAGTGTCTCAGGGATGAGGAGGTCTGTGTGCATGCTATCTGGTCCATCCCTGGCCCACAAAATTAGGCCTTGTCAACAGCAGAGAGGGCTAGGATATGACATACTATGGCACGAGCTCTTTTAGGAAGTTGGGAAAAGTTTGTTTGAGACACATTAAGACAACCAGCAACAGGACAAGTACAATATGGAACAAAGAAACTGACATATGGGCGGCGATGGTAAACCAAGTCACTGAGGAACTACAGCACTGGAGACGTCAATGATGTGGGAGACATTTTGGGGTGGCAGTGGCCATCCTGGCCACCTTTAGAACTTTGTGTATGTTCGTACAAGATGTAAGCAGACTTTCATAACCTAATTAATGATCACAAGCTACAACTCACACAACCTGGTTTACCTGTTTACTGGTCATTTTACTCAGGGTTATCCAAGTAAGAGAATTCTGTTACCAGCCCAGGCCTTACATGTGCACTTACTAAGTCAATAGTCTGCCAAAAGAATCACATTTGTGTAATTTACATAAATTGCCATGCTGTTATCTACATGAACGGACAAAAGCGTGGACAAAAATCAGGCTTCAAGAGGTTGCTTTTGTCCATATTTAAAGATAATTGTGTCATACAGTGACCAACCACATACGCAAGTCTATTTGATATTTCATCACAGCTTGATGCAGTTTAAGACAAGCGTATCAAGATTTAGGCATGTGGTTTGCACAGTGCTAACTGGTTGAGTACATATTTATTAGCCTTACATTAGCCTATTGGCTCCAATACAAAACTAAAGAGGCAAACTTTGGATACCAAACATGTCTTTTCTGATCGATTCCATCTGGGGTAAAGGGGAAAAATGTGTAGAACTATTTCTTTAATCAACAATATGGTGTAGTTAAACAGGGACAATTAGAAGGAAATGGCAACTGACATATTGCAGACAGCCGCCCCACACGTTTTATAACAGTGCCTACATGCACTCCTCTAATGCCCAAGTCCAGCCATTAAGCAGCAATGCTGTTATCTGTGTTAGGTCTCGATTACGGACCCCTCTCAAACGATTTGTTTTACCTAGACATCTCCGCTCGCTCCCATTAAGGTTTCCAGAGTGAGACGGTTGTTTGGACGGGAACCTCTAAGTGTGTTTTTGACGAGCTCGTGAAACGGCCTATTTTTATAAGGTGCCGTTAAAAGAGAGCTGGGCCGGAGTGCGCTCAGTAGACTCTCTTTCCCTCACATGTCTCCCTGACCCCTCTGCCCTGGAGGTGAGAGGGAAAGATAATCTTCAGCCGCCCCCTCAGCGTCCTCCCGACCTCATCTGCAGAGCCAAGCCTTCCAAGAAGCTCCCAGCAATTCCTCACTGTTTATGTTTACGCTGTTTGTGCTTACCAGATGGTTAAACAAACAGATAGCTACAAAGGGTCGCTGAACTTGTGGAATGATGCTCAAGTTGATCAAGTGCTCTGTTTGGTCAGTTTTGAATTATTTACCACACCATGTAGCCCCACTTTCTTCATCCAAGTCCTCGGAGTTTGTCGAGTCATTCTGAGGGATTTAAGGTGCCTCTTACGTCCCACATCGGACAAAAGATTCTCAGATGTAGTTACTAATGCTGGGAACATTGTTGAATGAGTTTTAACCCTTAACGCTCTACAGTGATTATAGCTTCCCAGTAAACAATGGTCGTCTGTGGACGTCTAAAATGTGTTTAAAAATAGTCAGATACGTGATTTAAACAATGCATATCATTTTATTTCATTACACTTACATTTACGAAAAAATGTCTGCACTTAAAATCTCTTTCATGTAGCAACACAAATGTGGTTTCTCTTTTATCCAAATGTTTCTTTTTATTGAACTCTATAATCTACAATTACAACCACTGTCACTAACTGATTTCTGCAGTTCAACATTGGCACAATGTGATGTCATTTTGTGGACATAAACACATCAAACAAAGAAGCTGCTGATGTTCTCAGAAGAACAGGTTGGCCACCCCTAAGTCCAGACCTCAACATCCCTGAATGCGTTTTGGATTGATTGGGTTTGTGAGAAGATTGGATTTTGAAAAAAAAAAAAAAATTCAAAATGCATTCCTCATAACTTACAATAACTTGTATTTACCTGTAAATTAAACTGAATGAAGAGTGGTATCTTTACATTTGAACCATTGGTATGTCCTTATGTAACTAACCTACATGATCTTCTCCCTCTCCTTCTATCTCTAAGGTACCTGGCTAAGCTGTCTTCCGTGGGTAGCATATCAGATGAAGAGACATGCGAGAAGCTGCGAGGGCTGATCCAGAGGCAAGTGCAGATATGCAAGCGTAATGTAGAGGTGATGGACGCGGTACGTAGAGGTGCCCAGTTAGCCATCGATGAGTGCCAGTACCAGTTCCGGAACCGGCGCTGGAACTGTTCCACACTGGAGACTGTCCCTGTCTTTGGCAAGGTGGTCACGCAAGGTGAGTCCCCCCCCCTCTCCCCATCAAACAGGACTTTACCAAGGATTCCGAATTTTGGTTTGATCTTAAAACATACCTTTTATTCCTCTAACAAGACTCTATACCCCCTCTGAAGGTGGTAACTGGTTAGGGCAAAATAAAAGGGATATCATTCATATCAATGGAGACTGAAAACAAAGTATATGGAAATCGTGAATGTAGGGTAGTTGTATGAAATGGGTATGTTATATGAGTTATATGAAAACTAATGTGAACAAAATAATGCTATTGATTGTTATTTGATTGATGTTCCGCGAAAAACATGGTCTTTACGTTACTTTCATGCTTTCGTGACAGGCACCAGGGAGGCTGCTTTTGTGTACGCAATCTCTGCTGCAAGTGTGGCCTTCGCAGTGACCAGGGCCTGTAGCAGCGGGGAGCTGGAGAAGTGCGGCTGTGACCGCAACGTACATGGCGTAAGCTCAGAGGGTACGAGAAAAGATCATGATTTTAATGGAGGATAAAAAAAAAGGGATAGAAGTTGATGTCAGCACGGTCATAAACCATGAAGACACTGGTCATAAAGATAAATGAGTGAACATTAAAGATTGTGCTTGCAGAGTTATTTCGTCAGGCATCCCATTTCACTGTTTGAATCTCCCTTTATCATTCTAGGCTTCCAGTGGTCAGGGTGCTCTGACAACATTGCCTACGGAGTTGCCTTCTCCCAGTCGTTTGTGGATGTTAGGGAGAGAAGCAAAGGGCAGTCATCCAACAGGGCCCTTATGAACCTCCATAATAACGAGGCAGGGAGGAAGGTAAGACCCGTGGAGTTCTAATTGGACATCATTCCAAGATCATTACTAAGGGATTTGATTTTCCAAAACTAGCAAGCTAAAAAAAAAGATTTCCTACTGAGTGTAAAAAGTGCATTTATGTGGAATTATAAATCAATTAGAATGAATTCTAATTCTAACAATTAAGCGTGCGTTGACATGGATATTTTAGGCCAGTGCCATTATCTGTTATTTTCTATGTACCTACCTCTCAGTCCAGATATATGAACATTTTATGAAATGTAGAAATTGGAAGGTGATTTATCTTTACAAAGAGCCACGGGGGCATTAAAATGTGACGCAAAAGGTATTTGGACTGTTTACCTATTGGTAAACTTTAATGAAGTCCTAGTTTATTGCTTGAAGGTTGCTCTTTATTGACTCTGGAGACTTGGTGGTGATTCCCCTACAATTCCTTAGTAAAAATCTAATTAGAGATAAAAGTAGCAAGAAATAAAGGAGAGAATTTGGAGAGATGAGAGTTTAGTTAGAGATAAAGATGAGCGTTATCTTGTTTTTTTTGATCAGGAAAAAGAACTGATTTGGTCTTTTCTTATCCTTTTCATCTCATTGTTGTCTAGGAGAAAGTACAGAGATATTAAGGAGATCTCTTTTTAGATTTATCTTTCCCATGTGGTCCATAGGTCACTTCCTAAAATGTTTATCCAAATATTTGTTTCAGAGAAAAACATTATTAACACAACAACATCACAATGATGGCAGGAGAGGTTTTCCAGCCAGACTGCACCAAGGGTTCTGTAAAGCAGTGGCTTCTAATGCTGGCCCTGCCTTACAATTTTTGTTTTCCTGCCAAAACACATCCACTTCAACTCAGGAAGGGCTTGTTAATTAGGTGGTTCTTTGGATCAGGTGTGCTGGGAGCAGAGACACTAAAATGTGCAGGACCAGGTTCGGGAAAAACTGCTTTAAAGACTGGAAGTGGAAACATCAACGTCTATGCAAAGTTTTTGCTATAAATGGTGTCAGTGATCAGAACCAATTACTTTTTGGGGCCACTGGAGTAAGTTACAAACTAAGACGTTTTGGTTTACTATCCCAGCGCTGCCTATACATGCTGCTATTACAATAAATGTGTCATCAGATACTGGATTGATGTTACTATAGACATCTGCTTGATACAGATACATTATCTGCTAACGTGATATGAACTGTGCATCTCTTAAAATAATACCCCACAAAATACGCACTCGTTCTTGAAGCCAAATAAACATTTTCGGCCTACTGTCGAATGTAAACTGTATGCAGTTGATATGTCGACTAAGTAAAATCCAAACAATGTACACCCATATTCTCTCTTCCTAGGCAATTCTGAACAACATGCGAGTGGAGTGTAAATGCCACGGCGTTTCTGGCTCCTGTGAGGTGAAGACCTGCTGGAAGGCCATGCCACCATTCCGTAAAGTGGGCAACGTCATTAAGGAGAAATTTGACGGTGCCACGGAGGTAGAACAGCGCAAAATAGGCACCACGAAAGTGTTGGTGCCTCGGAACTCACAGTTCAAGCCGCACACGGACGAAGACCTGGTCTACCTGGACCCCAGCCCGGACTTCTGTGACTACGACCCCCGGACACCGGGCATGCTGGGAACCGTAGGCCGCTACTGTAACAAAACTTCAAAGGCCATCGACGGCTGCGAGCTGATGTGCTGCGGCCGGGGATTCCACACAGAGGAGGTGGAGGTGGTGGACAGGTGCAGCTGCAAATTTCACTGGTGCTGTTACGTCAAGTGCAAACAATGCCGCAAGATGGTGGAAATGCACACGTGCCGGTGATCTACTTGTACCCTCCTTTAACTCCTCCCCTGCAGAACTTTTCTCCGAACGAGTCCCTCTTTCCCTACCATCTCCTTAAACCACCCTGGGAAACATGATGAATATGAGGAAGAAAAAAGAAAAAAAAAACGGGGGGGAAAGACAGACATTCCCAGTCACTTCATACATTGTTGAAAGAACATGTCATACATGGGACTTACAAGTTTAGGGGCAAATAGAGTTGTTTTTTATTTTGAGTCCCACTTGAGAGTATTTTTCTCTCCATCTCTTTTCCTTTCTTTTCTTTTTTTTTTTTTTTAAATTGTGGTTGCTCTCTTATTTTTGTATTTTTTAACTTATTGGAATCAGAGAGTGTGAATTTTTAATGTGACTTGCTCCAACGGGAGTGGTACGGGGTAATAGAGGGTTGATGGACAACTGGAAAACGGTGGGGTTTTGAGGGAGATGGGTTAAGTGGAACTGGAGGGGTAAAGTACGACCCCCTCCCATTCTTGATGCTGCTTTAGGATCTCATCTGGAGAGAGACGGACATCAAGGGATACTTTTAACTGACTCCTAGAATGAGGAACATTACATCTTGAGATGCAGTCCAGGTGTACATTATTTTTCTTTTCTCGTCAGAAAACGAACAGTAGCATTTTAGACATGTATGTGGCCATTCGTATGTGGTCATGATGCTGCTTTAAAAATCACTCACAAATACAAATAATGTACAGCATTGGTCTTTTATATAAATATATAAATATATATATATATATATATAGACGTATTGAGGAGTTCCTCCTCTTCCATAGGGAAGCAAACCAACTGAAAGCAAAACACGACTGACTGGAAAGACTACAAGCGTACCACCTGCAGGAAAGTCTGATTAGCTACAAATTCATGGAAAGCATGCCGTCGGCACAGGTCTGTAACCATGTTTCAAAAATACGATAAACAGATTGTTTACTTGCAGGTTGACCTGGTTGGACCATGGGATACTGTGCACGATGTCTCCAGCACTTTTCATCTCCAGACGCACATACCGTAAATAAACAATTTCCCAGAGCATTCCCTGTTCCATTAACGTGAGGCAAAGTGACCGAATTATTTAAGACAACTATGTACAACTACCATAATTCCAAGTTTTCTATAATACAACCATGCTATCCAGTATGCTTCTAAAGAAACATAGCTCTGTAAAAGACTTATACACTGAAGAGGACTATACTGCATATGAATGTATGTCTAATTGAAATATATGCCATGTGAAAGACTGACGCAACTGTTGCATTTCTTCATAAGCTGTGGTGAGAGAAGAATTTCCATTGTGATGACACCGCTCTCCTTGCATTAGCTATCTGTTGTTTGTTTTCTTTGGTTGGATTCGTTAGACCTGTTTAAAAAAAAAAAAAAAAAGGAACGAAAAGTCTCTCCACATAGTAAAACTATGGTTTCACACAGTCTGACAGCAGCTCTTCCTCAGACATACCACGCTGCACAGTCGCCACCATAAATGTATTCATGTTATGCGGGCCATCATAAAAAGCCTCATAAATGTCTACAAACGGTAATTAACTCTAAAGGAACGGCGCAGCCAAACAATCAAATTTACACAATTTTCCCCTTACCTCAAATGTGCTCGATCTGCCAGGACGTGTTGGGTGTCTGAAGTTTAGCCTTATATAGCAACTAGCAATGGAAGCTTCTACCCCATCGATTCACCATTTTTATAGACACGGTCCATTTTTTTTTTTTATAGATAGCTGTATTTAATAAACCACATAAACAAGTCTATTTGAGGTTATCTGACAGCCTAACACTGGCATACAGTTGCACCAGGGTTTTGAAAACTGTCACTAGTTAGTACTGTTTCTTATTTCGGTTTTTAATTTCAGTTCAGTTTCTTTGTTTTAATGGTTCATTAAGTTGTTTTGTTTATATTTGCAAGCAAAAGTTTGAAGTTAACTAAGGTTCGCTTTATTTAACTTTAATTTGGTACTATTATTTCTTTTTTTAATCAGACCCTAAAAGGTACTTCCTGGTAAAGTACTGTACTTCCAAACAGTTTTAGCACAACGGTAGAGCACTTCTAGACCAGTCCTCATGCACTAAAAACACAAAACGGAAATTCTGTTAATACAATATTGTTTTTACAGTTTTAGATTCAGCTGCAGAGGACAATATTCTCATTCCACTGTTAATTTTTTTTTATTTTTATTCAATATTCAGTTATTGTTTTGTTAGTTTTTGTAGTAGTTGGTAATAACAGCCCTGGTTCTCTGACTGTCAAACTACTTGTTAGCTATGTTAGTAGAGTGGCTCCAGTGCTAAAGAACTAAAGAAGCAAACGTCAGACGCTAAACATGTCATGTGCGTTCAGAATAGGGGGAAAACTGTGGAAACTGCGTGTTGATTTTTAGCTGAAATATTGCCCTTTTGTGCATATTCTCGCCTGTGTAAGAGAGAGAGAGAGAGGGAAGGTTAATTGCCCCCTTCAGCACTCCGCACACAGCTGCCTGGTGACACGGCCTAAACTGCACCCAGCCAGCCATGCCACCATGCCAAGAATAATAAATATTTATAGAAACTATGTGTGGAATAATGGCAGGAATGAGGGATGTTACCACACGTACGTGTGGTTCGCGGCTGCAACTCAGCAGCTCCGAAAGGTCTGTTCTCGCGTCAACGTCACCAGCGACTCTGTAAGTGCCCAGTGCGGCTTTTTATAAGTGGATTTTCCCGGTGCACTTTTAAAACAAGATCATTTCCACAGAGGACGCTGGGGTCAATGTGGCTGGATAAGAGGAATGCATGCTTTGCCAAGTTTACAGCCGTCTGAATGCATAGTAAACCTAAACACAACAATAGAATCAGCTGCAGGTAACAACAGTATACACGGCCTGTCAAAAGTTTGAGGACATCTACCTTTTCATAATGAGTTTAACAGAAATGGACATGCTTCTTTGTTGTACCAACATATTACAGACTAACAAGATTCATTCAGAAAAAGGCGATATCACATGCCAATATGAGTAACAGTGCTATCCCGGGAATAAGAGGCCACTCATTTTATCGCCTTGTTGTGATGTCACATATTTTCTCCTGTTTCATTTTTTAAATAAACATGAATATCAAGCATTACAGTATTTCAACAGGTGGCCTCGAATTCTGATGTGCACTTTATACGGTAATATGAAAAAACTACAAATGTCTAAATACCACTTTCCTATTAACACTAACACTGAGACTTTGAGTATCACTGATACTGATATGATAGTTATGATATTTGTTCCTGTTTAAAAAGCTCCATTTTTATATTGAAACACTTTACTGACCACTTAAATGCAGGATATGCTGAAACTAGTCAAACACTCTACTACTACCCCACGGGAAGACATGCAGCCAGCATCGTCACACAATGCAAGTGTGGAATTTCAGGCTAAAGTCTGGATCAGATTCATTGGTTTTCTCACTATACAGATACCCGTTAATGTCAATATACCACTGGACACCGACTGGACAAAACCATCATCCGCTGATGTTCTTGAAAAATGAATTAGGTCTTGAGAAGTCATGTTGCCTTCAAAAAAAGGTCTTATTTACTTATTTACGTCCCCCTATACCACAGACCTTAAGCCATTCCTCCGTATCATCTTTCACCTAAGAACGTGTCCAGGTGTGTAACTGCTCAATTGTTCTATGGCAAAAACGGAGCAGGTAAATTCCACCCTCTGGCATTCTTCCAACTACACTGCCACTTTTAGTTCAGTTTATGCACAACAGATCACTGAACTGCTTGGGCTGTTTAACTGAGGATGAACGAGTAAGACACCATCTTTCATTTCAACTGAACTGTTTTCAGAAACAGATTGACGTCTGAAGTGCACTTCATATTTCGGATGATCAGCATCTCAAGAGCATATGGTTTCCAGAAGTGCTTTTAAAATTCTTTTTTTCCCCGTCCCCAAGGCCTGGCTCTAATAAGCTGCGATGATGCTTGGGATTATGGGAGGGGGATGGGTGGTTTGAAAAGAGGAGGCAGTTGTCTGTTATTTTGGAAGGCAAAATTAAAACGGGGGGGAGCATCTTCGTGGATCCAGGCTGGGAAAATCACAGAGGAATCCTTCTAATACCAGCACATCCTGTATTTGTGGAAGTACTGATACTGGGGGCGCGAACACTGCTGCTTTTGTTTGACGCTGCCGTCACCAATAAGCTAAATTCTTTTGGAGAGGTATAGCCAGGATTTAGTTATTGCAAGACCGTTAAAGGAGCAATATGTAAGATGATGCAATCTGTCTAATGCACACTCCATGCAGTCCCTCCTCCCCCATTTACTTAACAATCTGAAGATAGGTTGCAAACTCAGCATCAAACTTCATCCCTTTGCTCGCCAAGAGCATCTCCAGCGGTGGAAAAGCAATGGCAATGTTGATTCTTGTTTTGCTGCTATTCTTGTCACTTGCTTTCGAAGGTGTTTTGCCGCCAAGAGAGGGTGTGCTTCCTTTTACTCCACTCTTGTGGCGGGCTTGACGCCACAGTGGCTCACTATTGTCCCATGAGGTTCAAAGTAGTAATACGAGACGGAAAAGGCTGGGACTAGCTAGTTAGCATGCTAACTTCAATAGATATCTTTACAACATGATCAGTAGATACAGTTACATCTGTAAAGAATTTGTAATTCATTTTGGAATTTTTTTGAACAACAACAACAAAAAAAATGCACATATTGATTACATCATTGATTACTCCTTTAACCACTCCATCACATTCCCTCAGGGTCAAACATTTTGGAGGCAAAATGCAGATGGTATGGCTATATGACCATGACGGCAGGATTTCCATTCTCAAGTTAATCAGCGTTCGTCAATTACAGTTTTACTCTGAAGATGATCTTGGTCACAGTGCATGGTGTATACAGTGGAGGGATTTGAATCGTTATAGAGATGACGGTTAAGTGGTTTCATCGTCCCTCCATCAACTGCACATGGATGTAGCCATAACAGTTTAGGGATGCTGGGTGGAGTGAGCAGTGGCCCATTTAATAAGGACTGCAATCACTGTCCCACTTCACTTTCACCCTCCGAATCCCTACAAACACCACCACAGCACCAAACGCCAATTCGTTTTTCACCAATAAACCAATTTTTCCTCCTGATCCAAGCGTAAAAAAATGTGACACAGTTCCACATTTGTTTTTTTTTAATTGTCGGCTTTTCCATCCATTCTTTCCCCTGCATTTTCATAACGATCATAACTGAGGGGGACGGAAAAGCCTCTGCAATCACCAAGTGAGAATTTGACAGTAACACAGCCCCTGAATTGAATTGCGGAAGAGTGTGCGTGTGCATAGACCTGAAGCGTGCTAGAGGGGAGCCTTCACTTGGAGAAATACAATCCCGTCAACAGAACAGCCCTGTCACCGCCTCTTTGATGGAAATACCACACAGTAATTTAATATTTGTAGAGGCTTTTCCTGGGACATAACATAATTATCAACCTACAATTCAATAAAGAGGCTCAGAGATCAGGGGCTTTAGCCTTTCAGCTACTTTTAATATGACTCTGGAGTCAGCACTGAAACCTTTGTTTGATTAGGCGAGGACATGAAAGCATAAAGGCAACTGGCTGGCTGGCGAAACTTTTTTTTTTTTTTTTAGGGCTATTCTGGAATTCCTCAGCTCCATGTTGATTGCAACCCACAATCAAAGATACTGTGATGCGCATATCAACACCAAAATGCCTGACAGGTATTTGAAAAGAACTACAAATACAACAAAAGCGCAGCGGACGTATGGAGTCTGGTCTGTGTTAATCATGGCAAATGTCCTCTTTGCCCTTTTAAACAAATCAGACACAACATCTGTGTAGTTTCAGTTGTCAGAAGCCATTCAACTGCAAACGTTCAACAAAATTTTATGATTATCACGTCACCTTTATATAACGGGACATTTACTCAGACCCTTCAGCTGAACATGTATGAACACGTTAATGCAACAGTTCAGTGAAAAATCAAACGTATCGACGAACTACGTCTTTAGTGGTGGGAACGTCTGATAGGACACAACAACTTGCAAAACTGGTCCTTTACGTCCCAAGCCAAGTGCTAAGGGTTAAGGCCGCTACAGGTTGAGAGCGGTAATACCTGGCCTGAAACACAGAAAGAAAAAGGATAAGGAGACCCTAAAGTACTCCTCTTTCTCCTCCCAAGCCTTCTTCAGAACTCACAGATCTCCACCAACATACTTCTCATATTAAAAGAAAACAAGTTACACAAATGAGACAGATGTTTCTTGTTTGTGATGACAGTTGCAATACCCCCCACCCCAACCTCCTTCCATTTCCCCCCACTTCGCAAAGCAAGAGGTTGTGCAACACGCAAGAGAGGCCCTTAGAAAACCACTACCCAACACCAAACGCCTCCATGGAACAAAGCCAAGTGACGGCCGCCGCCGTTTGACGTAAAGGTCAAGCTCGGGTTCGGCTGATGCGGATTTCCTCCCTGAAATCCCTCCACCTTTCCCCACTCCAAAGCACCCAGGTGACCCAAACTCCAACCTAACTGACGCAAGCAAATTTTTTTTTTCCTATTCCAAAAATAATGGAAATCTCCCAGAGACATGGCATCCATATCAAGTAGATGGCAAACTACACTTTTAATCCCCCTTCCTTCTCGAAAACCCAACCTGTTGGACCCACTCCCAGGTGGCTGCCGGAGTTTCTGTCCCAGTTAGGAAATCCTACCTTACCTCTAGGGTTTCTGTGCAGTAAACAAGGCAACTCTAATAGAGTCCAACCTTCAAGACAGTAGAAAGCTGTGAAGTGAACGAGCGTGTAAGCTTTACGTCACAAGCCTGAACTTTAGACTCCATCGCGGGCATCTTGAACAATTTGTGCTGAATTTGAGGCGAGCCCCCGATGTTGCTAGGGCAGCCCCTCAATGCAGGGTATTGTTTGAGGCGAGAGCCACAAGAATTCTTCGACAATGGCTCATCCATCAAGAACTGATATGTGAGGCCTTGCCTGATGCATGAGCTCTGGGCTTGGCGGTCAGGAATCTAAATTTGAAGCCACATATCTGAACAGTGATGCAATTGCTAAACTGGTAAAGGTGGGGGAGCTTTCCATGCAACCTAATATTGCACCCAGCGACCAAGCACAGAGGAATCTGAGGACACAGGTGTGGAGAATATTATGATAACATTAGTCAAGGACCAAAACGGTAAACTCGTGTGACCGCAGAAAGGAACGGTAGAGGGGTTAACAGGTACATGATGACCCCATCACCTGAGATTCCTCCTAAGCTAGAATCCTTTCTTCCACCTGTACTGTGGATCCATGCTGGCATCACCAAGTTTGGACACGGCTGTCCTGTTCACATTACGGTTGCATGACCAGTGAGCGCAGCGGCTTAGTAGGCGGGACAGTCTGTCGACACATGAGCAGTGGTTCCGAGTTGGACATCTTGCACACCTGCAGGGTTTCTAATTCAGCATGCGGTGCTCGAAGGAGACGGCCCGTGAATGAAACACATGTATCCGTAAGCCGCAAAGTGAGTTAGTGTGTCATAATAAGCCGTGCCGAGGCATGGCAGCCGTCACTGTTGGCTTCCCTGCTGTTAAAACATCGCTCTTGTGCTGAGGGCGCTCATGCTGAAGTTGGCTAGCAGCCACGTGCTGAAAGGGTGAGAAATGCACTAAGCAGGCCCAGCTCGGAGTCTGCTTCTTAACCATCATGCCCATAGAAAATGACTAATAGTGAAAAGCAGGTTCCTCATTTCCATGATGCTTAAATTGCAGTGCAAATGACGTGGCTGCAGACTAGCTTTAAAGAGCATTTAATTAGCTTTTGCAAACAGTAAAGCAGTAGCAGAAGACCCCAGTACTGGAGGGCCGGTGTCTAGCACAGTTTGATAAGTTTCCTTAATGAAACATGCCCACTGAAACTGAAAATTAAGAAAAGAGTGTAATCGCATGATTGAGCAGGTGAATTACCAAGCTACGTTGGACACCGGCCCTCCAGGAGCAGAGCTGAGCATCCCCAGGATACAGTGTTAGCCTACACACACGCGCAAAAGAAACTGCTGAGAATTCTTACAGAAGTTCACTGAAACTTTCCAAGCGCAAATTAAGTTGCTTTGCACAAAGGTCATTATGCTAAAGCCTCTGGGTGGCTGGTTTTCCAGGCCACTGGTTATGACTAGCTGTAGATGAACGAGAATCAAATTTAGGTCAAATCTAAGCAAGATTAACTTGAGTCCTGAAACCCAGCCTGTCCATATGAAGG
Organism: Semaprochilodus insignis; assembly: GCA_034552555.1. NCBI lineage: Eukaryota > Metazoa > Chordata > Actinopteri > Characiformes > Prochilodontidae > Semaprochilodus > Semaprochilodus insignis. The sequence goes on from CM067494.1 coordinate 7,936,273, forward strand.
GGGGCATTGGCATTATAAATCTAAGTTTATTAGCTTCACTTCATGTGCAAGGAAAAGAAGGGAAGATGAGAAAGATGATCAGGAAGAAAACGCGTTCCCTTATCCAATTTAGACAGCCAGCGTGTTCTTACAATGCAGCCATGGTAGGTATGCGAGTCTCTGGGTTCAAACTCAACACGTTGCCATGGCACAGATGGCCAAAGGGTGGGAGGGGAAGGCGGGACCACAAGATGTGGGCTTTTGATTTATGACTCTGCAATATTTCATTGCACATAGTTGTCTCAGTCCACAGGCTAGCTTTTCAACAAATCCCAAGCATGTTTGGCTTTGACTGGCATATGGTATCCTAGGCTTCCCACAGCCCTTTTCCAAGCACGGAGGGGCTTATCTACGCTTCATCTCCCACTGTGCCGACTTACTCCTGACACATCAGTGACAACACCATTAAGCACAGGCTGGGGGAAAGTGTGTCCCTTCCACTGCTAATATTTATGAGCTTATCAAGCTTTTGGTGATTCCTCTAGTGTTCTGGGTTTAGCCTTTGGCCCTAATTGGGACTCCCAGAGGTGGTGGTTAAAACAAGACCTTGAGACATGATGAGGAAAAATGCCATCCTGGGGGAGAAATCACGACTTCTCCATAGAGGTTCGACTCGGCTGAGCAATGAGCCAGCGTCAAGCTGAGTGTTTGCTTTGGATTTGAATCAGCCCTGCAGCTCCCCCAATTAAGGCCAGAGAGAGACGGGAGTAGCCACATCGGACAGCTCAGACGATCTGTTACAGCCGCTCCAAGATGACAAATGGGCAATTTTTCTATAAATTTAACATTTAAAAGAACTCCTTTGGGAGTCAAGTGAACAGATGCATGGAAAGCATACATGGAACCACTTGTTGAGATGGACCTGCACAGTATCAATCCCACTTCAATCACGCACATGTAGAACTTGCTTGTACAACCGGTCGCACTAATCAAGTCTGAAGGAAAAGGCAAACGCAGGCGATTGTTGCAGAAGGCATCATGAACCTGCACTACTATAGACTACTGGATTGACTACTGGTGTGAGGAGACAGCAGGGTCCCAGAGATACCTTTACAGCCTTTGAAAGTCAATCCTAGCCTCTCAAAGAGGTAGAGAGAAAAATTGTTCTGTACCATGCAATGCTAACCCATTAAGAACAACAATTTCAAAAGTATTAACTTCACACAGTGAAATACTACAGTCATAAATCAGAGCATGCAGACAGTTCCTGTGATGATAGCACAGCTGGCTATGTTTGTACAACCCATGTGTGGATGTAAGGAACTTGACTTCATGCATGGCCTTTCTGGCAAAGCTGTCAGTGGGACCAGTCTCTATTGTGATAGTGATGTTGATAACCAGCATTCTCCTGCAGGTGGTCACCCCCACCTACCAAAACGCAAGAATACCAGCCATTCCATACGTGTCATAATTAATCGCTTTCTGCAGCTATTTAGCGTAAGTGCTTGCTGACAGACATCATACAAGACACTCAAGGAATGTGTCAAGGGCCCCACAGAGGCAAAGTCCTAACACCCCACTCTCCACTGCTGTATGTCTTAAGGGGCTTTTCTTCTGATCAATATTTTCTAAAACATATTTATCATGAAAAGAGCTAAATAAAATTTAATTCAATTACAGTATAAAGGCAACTCTCAGGAGAGTATGTCCAGGTGCTAATACTTAGGCCAGGTTGAACTAAAAACAAACGTCAGGTCAGACCAAGACAAAAACAGGCTTTCAATGCGGAATGCAGATTGACAGTATTTCTACACTCATCAAGCAGAAATTGTGTTACAATCCAGATCCTTAAAGGAAAATAAGGTGAAAAGATGACATACAATCTCTTCTCCAAAGCAACCAATCTATCAACTTCTCAGGGCAGGAATGTTAATCCAGAACCAAGACATCTTACAAAGGTATCGCTTGGCATCAATCACAGCTAAGTGAAGTGTTACTGAATATCTCAGCTCTCTCAGTACCTTTGTTTAAAAGAAGGCCAGAATTGATCTGTACATTATGATGCTCTGTTTGCTAGACATTTGAAATTATGACCAGTAACACAAAAAGATGCCTACTTAGTTAAACCTGCGGACATGGACCAACATTTGCGAAGTGTCTCCGAGCTGGAGCGCTAATATGGAACTTTACATTCAACATAAGAACTTTTATAACTTTCAAAGCCACAGAAGCTAGTAAAGAGTGGAGAATATTAACGCTATGTTGGATTTTTTTTTATTTCATGCATTGGCAGCCTCAAAATATCTTATTCATGTGGATCATTGTGTTATACCCATTTCCTTGCATACAGCTTGTGACAAGTTTGCAAATCTTGAGGTCATGTGTGATCAAAGAGCTCCCTCTGCTGTCAGAAAAAATATACTGGCGGGTTTGTTACTTTCACCGAAAGAAAATGGAGGGAAGAAGACTCACACTCTATCTTCCACTTTCTGGCAGAAGAAATTGTATTTGATGCTTTTCACTACCTGTTAAAGCAGACCTGATAACTGGGAATGAGCCTTAAATACTGCACAGAAAGTGGAGGGAGAAAAACAGGACAGGTCAGCGTCAAGATCCTCTGGATAGACAGTAGTAAAACAATATAAAGGCAATTAAGGTATAAGTTTAATAATTTTTAAAAGAATGCATATACAGTACAAAGGACAGACTTCATACATAGCATTTGGTTTTATACCAAAACAAAAACAAACAAACAAATAATGGTGATAATGACTGGAAATCTGAGCGACCATGATCCACCTGCGCAACACCCAACAGTAAACTTGGTTCTGTCAATGAGCAGTTGCAGGAAAGCTTTGAATTGAGTATTTCTGAGAAGGGAAAATGAGGTGTCCTTATATCACAGGTGGATCAGTTTGTCGCTGGGATCCGGCCCCTAAATAATGACAAAATGTGACAAGAACCATTTAACAAAAAAGCGAATAGAGGAAGAAAAAAGGATCACAATGAGGGGGGGGGGGGGGAGGGAAAAAAAAAAAAAAAAAGGAAAAAGAAGAGAATGTTTTGGTAAAAACAAGTGGAGTCTACAACAACTGTTGTCAGCTTACATTATTATTAATTAAAGTTAACCTATCCGAAGGAAACCAGAGGCTTACCTACATGCATTACAACAAGTTTCTGAGAAATGCTTCTGTGGTCCCTGGTAACGCATAAGGACACGCCACTTGTTCTGCTAACACTGTTAGAAAGTTCCCTGCTTGAGACAACCGATTCTTGCCACCATTCAATACCCATTTAAACCTCTCTTATTTACATGGTTATTGACTCAACCGTCTATCATGTGGGAATATTGGCAAAGAAAAAGGAGCTAATTTTTCCAAGCACTTCTGGTGATGTCCTAGAGTAAAGCAGGGGTTAGGGCCAACTCCGGCTAGAGAGAGCAATTCCCAAGGCTACAAGCATGAGCAAGTTTGTCACACGGGTTTAGTAACCATTCAAACCTCTCAAAGAGCAAGTAGCTGTTACAACTCGGTTAAACGGCAAATTCTCGAATCAAGGCAGCATCTCTACCACTCACCGTGAAGTACAGATTTAGAACATCTTCAAATGTAAACTAGAAAAGGCCCTCTAGATTCTTAGATAAATAGCTGTGCTGATGGGGAACTCGATTTTATATTTGACTCCTGTTGCGTGACTTTTGTATGTGCGTTGTTTTTGTGTGTGTGTGTGTGTGTGTGTGTGTGTGTGTGTGTGTGTGTGTGTAGGGTAGTCTTTATATATTTATTGCAGAGCAAAAATTTAAACTCACTTCTTCCATACATTGCTTTTAGAGTACAAAGCTGTTGGCCAGCCTTAGCAGAGCAAGGAGGGGAGAGAAGGAAAGGGTGCTCATAGCAGCACGCATTTACGCTTCTTCTTGGGCTCAGGGGGTTCCAGGGCTGCCAAAATCGCCTCGTCAAATACATTCTTTAGGCCTTTCTGTGGACACAAAGCAGGGAAGAAATGGAGACTCAATGTGGGTCAACACGCAGACAAAAAGGGGAAAAAAAAGGAAAAGAAAAGAAAATCAATGAGAGGTCTGGGGAATCAACATACAGCACTGCAACCAAGAGTGAGAGGATTTGGACATGTGAATGAAACACTGGAGTTGATGTATGGGGAAGCAAACAGGACAAAACGAAGGGGTCTATAAATAAAGGTGCAGCACATGCAAGAGGGATTACATTTGCAAAATGAGGGGTCAACATCAGGGAAAGGTAAAAAAAACACCAAGGTGCACCAAGACCATTTTTGCCCACATTTACAGATATTCAGATTTTATTTTGGATCTGTCCAATAAAGAACTGGAGATGCTTATAGGTCACTTTGGCACAAAAGTGGCAACATTAAACAAGAAAGTGAACACAGGCTCAGAGACCCAAGGGCTGGTGAGGCGAGAGGGATGCGAAAACCAAACTCGAATGGGTACAAAGACACATGATCTGTGGTGAGAAAGTGAGGGGGAGAAAAAAAGCATGGTGTTCTTCCACTACGCCAGCAGTCTGCCCTTGTAGGAACACTTTCAAACCATCTTTTAATTCACTGTTAGGTTGCAGAACGGTTTTAGCTGATGTTAGGTGACTGTTAATGTGACAGCAAGCACGTACAACGCCTTATTAGCATATGTCCGGATTAACGGTTTGGAGAAGGGAGTTGGGGGGGATAGGTAGTCTTGTACACTTCTGATGCTTCCCAAACAGAACGTCTGAAAGATGTCAACTTTGTGACATTTTGAGTTTGTGACTACTTGCTCGGCATACACGGACCTTGCAACAAGGTCCTACACAGAACCAGGGCTGAGCTCTGGTAGAAAACTAATCAGTGACTCCATAAAGTGTGTGAATGCGTTTTCTGTGGCACCACAGGCAGTTAGTCATTTCCCCAGTCGCAATTGATGAGACATTCAATGGCAATTTTAGCTATCCTTTATTAATGACACAAATCATTTCACAAGATTATAGTAAGTTTGTTTTAAATTCCTCCAGATAGGTCATCAATGACACCCAATTGCAAACTGTAGCCTTATATTATGCTCAGATTTTAATTTCTATGATACAATGCTTGTAGTACAAAATAATACACTGAAATAAGGAATGAAGGTAGAAGTGAAGACCTCAATCATAATGCAGTTGAGCTGCTTGTACCTCTTTGACTGCACCCCCCTTTTAAACAGTAGAAATGAAGGAATAAGTACTTAAGGATCATACAAGTGTCTACTGCAACATTATCAATAATTAACATGAAATGTCTAACCAAATCTGCATTACTCTTCAACCCCTTGGTTGGAGTGCAAAAAAACTTGACAATAATAATAATAATAATAATAATAATAATAATAATAATAATAATAATTCTCCAAAACTGGAGAGGACAAAACAACCTCCATTCAATCAAAGAGGCTAGACTGTAACAACAGCAGTCCAAAATGGCAGAGGGCAGAAAACGAAAATAGAAAGAAAAAAATGGCACAGACAAACACTTCAGTATTATGAAGCAAGAAACATAAGACACTGGCTTCGTTTGTTAGCAGTCAGGAAACTTCTTTTTTTGGATCAAGAGGTAAACTATAGGAAGCAGCAAACATCTGGGGGAGAAGCTGGGCATTAGAAAGAGAGAACGAGACTTTAGAATATACAGCACTTCCGTTTTCGCTGTGTTTCAGGGGGCTCAAGGGCAGCTAGGATAGCTTCATCAAATACATTCTTCAGACCTCTCTACAAAGACAGAGGGGGAGGGAAGAGAATAAGCAGCAAGGTTAGCAGTTACAGCAAACAGATTTTAGAAGATAGAGAGAAAGATGAGAGCAGAATGCAGAAAAGTGCAAATATAAAAGTGCTAAAGCACTACAGGGATGACACTGCAGCTAGCGTCAGAGCTGGAGCTACTAGCTTCCTCTGCGAAGAGGAAGGAAACCCAATGAACCACAGGAGCAGAATGTACATGACATGGGGAAACTTACGAAAAGGCTCTTGCACCACAGCAAGAGCAGTGAATTCACGACAGTGTCGTCAACAGTATTTAAATTCAAAGTCAGCATATCATGCAACTCCTTCAAAACTTTGGGAATATCATACAAAGCCTCGCCTGATATTTACCTGCAGTAAAGCAGTGAGCAAGTTTTTTTCCTTATACATACATATCAAACCAGTCAAATTCTAATCTGTTACATTTTACAGCAGTATATTTTAATGCTGTTTGCTATAGCAAAATGCTCCCTTCTCCATTTACAAGTTTACAAAACTGGAAATTCTTACAACCTAAATTTTCCACAGGCCACCACTCAGGATAGTAAATATCCTGCTCATTATTAACATGCCAAACCCACAGAAAACTGAAACAAAGCTTGAAGAATGTCAGAACTTTAAAAGGAAGACACTGTAAACTACATGACAAATGTTACACAATGAAATGAGCCAACTATGTCTCTGAGCTTCTGTGCAAATGCATCCACTTTATTTACATGCATCAACTTTATTAAAAGTAACTTACCTTGCAGTGTGTGTGTGTGTATATATATATATATATATATATATATATATATATATATAAAAACATGCATCACTTAATCACCATAATTTGCACAATTATAAGGTCACATTTACAAACTGGCCAATATTTTTGACAAATAATTGCCCATAAAAGGTGAGTGTGATTACTGCAAATGTTTATCAGAACGCACTGTAGGAACACCTACTACTTGTCATGCTATGATAAGGGATGCATCAATACCCATACGAGTCTTGGGTATCATGCTCATTCATTAGTACTCGTACTCATAAAAATGCACTGACACCAATATCGCACATAAGCCTAGTATTTGTTGCCATGCTAATAAACTCACAACGATGCTGGCAGTGCAAGAGGCTTTAAACCGGTTCTGAATTTGGGTAGCCTTAAAATTAGCTTAGCGAGCAGGCTATAGGCTTATCTTGTGTAACTTATGTAAACATAACACAAGTTTAGAAGATAGCTCAAAGTCAAGTGACTAGTGCTGGAGTAAAAGCTGAAATCAAATGTATTCTGTGGCATGTGCAGAGAATATGTGGTTTGGATGTGTAGATCTTTGCTGCAGTTTTTTTCGGAGGTTTTCCTAGCTCATTTTTTCCTGTTAGCTCCACGTATCTGTGAGCTCCCTCCTCACCAAGCAATGAGTGACATTTAATACCAAAGTCTGTGCATGCCAACCTTACTCTGTTTGACAGAATGGAACTGTAACACATCCATGTTAACATTTTAATTTTTCTTAATGGCCTCTCTGAAATGACCATCTGTACAGAGATATTGTCCCACCCATGTACATTATCGCTTGATTTTGGTTTCGGTGCACAGTGCGGTACAAATCAGCAGAGCTGTTGCAGCACAGTTTCTACAGCAAGAATAAGATTTCTAAACTGACACAGTGCAAGGCTGCTTTTAAAGGACATTCACCTACAGCTCAATAACGCAAAAAAAAAAATCTAACTCAACAAGTTAGCACCTTGATTGTATTAGCTCTGAATGTGAATCATGCCAGAGACAGTTGTTGTGAGAGCACAGGATCAAAACTAGCAAACACACCTTACAGCTTTACAGACACAATTTCTGATATGGAACAAAATCCACATGATTTGACTATTAAGGTACATCGCACTCATTTACACCAACAACAGCTTAGTTCCAAGTAGCTTACTCATTCAGCAGGTACAAAAAATATATATATGTACACCTACTCAACCGGAAAAAAATGGTATCGATGCATCCCTTGTTATGATAACACTTAAATTCTGACAAATGCCACGGTGATGTGTGCATGATGAGAAACCTATTTGATGAACACTACTTTATACAAATGAGATACTACATTGTTTGTGTTAATACATTACAGCATTAATATTTCCCTCATTTGTATATACCTAAAATGACTTTGCCAAGCAGCACATGATTAAAAATGAAGCAGTCACTGCCCATTTTAACACTTTCAAAGTGTCCTAGTTTTAAAATTTCAATTGCCAGAAAAGACTGCTGTGACAGTCTGCCAGAAAGACTGATTCTTCGCTGTAACAAGTCTTTTCATTATTTCACAAACAGGGCGATTACTCATGAGTGATTCACGCAAACTTAACAGGCTGACAGTTTTGTATCTATTGTCTTCTACTTCTAAGACAATTAGGTTTCACCCACCTGTGTAAGAGCGGAGCACTCCACGTATTTGACAGCCTTCAGATCGCGAGCCAGCTTCTCAGCCGTCTCCGGAGTGATTGGCTTCTGTTTGTTCTTTGCAAGCTTCTCGATAGTGGAGGGGTCATCTCTCAGATCAATTTGTGTCCCCACCAGGAGAAAGGGAGTCTTTGGACAGTGGTGGGTGATCTCAGGTACCCACTAAAAAAAAAAAAAAAAAGAGACAAAAAAAAATATATATATATATAGAATATAAAATATATATAGATAGATAGATAGATAGATAGATATAGAATATAAAAAAGGAATTCACCCACCAAAAAAAAAACAAAATCACAGACTGGCTGACAACTAACTAACTATCAGGCCATATAAGAAATGGGAAACCAACCTTTTCTTTGACGTTTTCAAATGAAGAGGGGGAAACAACAGAGAAACAGACTAAGAACACATCTGTTTGGGGGTAGCTCAGAGGTCGTAATCTATCGTAATCTTCCTGACCTGTGGGGAGACGGTAACAATTCATTAACTGATGTGCTTAGCCTATACAGAGCAAGTTAAATGACTGACAGAATTACAGCACAGATTAAATCAAATAATGGTTTCATTCTAAAGATAAACACAATAAATTAGGTTCAGCCAGAACAGTCAAGTCGGCCAGGACACCTACTATTAGATCTGTCAAGTCTATTATTGGAACTGTAAGAAGCCCAGTAACAGTGAGTGAGTATAACTTAACGTCTTGCAATATAACATCATGATACTTCAGACATTTTCACAAAATGCATCAGAATATTTAGTTTTTCTGAGCATTAACATGTTGAAACAGACAGTACACCCACAACAGCCCTAAATAAAATAAATAAATAAATAAATAAAAAATGATACATTTATGTCATATTGTCCATGCCTTGCATAAATACAAAAACAAAATAGAAATCTACTCTTATAAAACACACTAAACATAAAAGAAAATAATGAGCATCATCCAGTGGCAGAGCCCAGACCAGTCATCCAGCTTTCGGTCCATTTGAGGGGAAAGACTCCCCTCCAAAAAAAGCATTCTAAGCTCAACCGCCCTCCACAAGAATGTCTGGAATGCAGTAAAGTGCTGTGCATCTATTTCTACAACAATGATGATGACAAGCATTCTCGTCATTGATAACATACACCTCCCCATCATCACAGAAATCAGCACTTGAAACAGCACTTATAGTCTAAGTGAGCATATGATCATCGTCAAGCTTTACGTTTTATCACTCAGAATTTAAACATGCAGTGAGAAACAAAGGCCAAATGTTTAGTTGTTCGCTTAGAGTTTAAAATACATAATGACAAGCATACTGTACCTGCAGTATCAAACAGTCCAAGGGTGTAAGGTTCCCCACCAATCATAACTGTTACTGCATAGTTATCAAAGACCTGAAAACAACCATTAACATGTCAGAACATACACAGAAACCTTACAGTGATAAAATAAAAAGAACAAGTTTATGCAGGTTAAACTTAAATGGACCTCTTTAAAATGCACTCCATTTTCCCAAGAATTATCATTAATACCCCACCACCCAAAGCTTAAAAATATTCTATGCAAGATTCCTTTTTACACGGTGGACACTCTATGTTTATCTGCCAAATCAATAAGGATTACTGAATTATGTAAAGAGCCTGTTCCTGAATAATGCAACCTTGCTCAACATAGTTTCTTTAACATCAAGACATTGTACAGATCTTTTCATTCTAAACATTTAGATGACTAAAAAGCAGGAGTGTTACTTACCGTTGGGACATATTCAGAGGGGAATTTGTTAGTTGTGTAGGAGATTAATAGACAGGTTTTACCAACAGCACCATCGCCAACCACAACGCACTTGATCGTCTGCATAGCTGTGCTTTAACGATCCACTCTTCACATTCAAGATCTAAAAACAAAGGAGAGAAAAACAGAGCTCAGTGCTTTGAAATAAAAATTAAGACTTACTGGCAGAAAGACACGTTACATAACATAAAATAGCATCAACATATCTGAAATGACATTAATTTTTTTAAATCTTTCATGATGTTTAATCTTCATGTTACATGATACATTATCACTATATTTAGTTTTTCAGGAATTTGCTAAATTGAAATAGAATGCATGAGCAGTTTAAAAACCACACTAAAGTAAAATAATCTAAAGTTGACTTTAGTAACTAAAAGTTCCAAAGTTTATTTTCCTTTATCCTAAAGTAAACTACAATGACAATGTTTTGTATTAACCTTTTAACGTTTTAACATGTGCTGCACAATATCCAGTTTAACAGGCCTCTTTGTAGCAAAACACAGTTATAAGTATGCAGGAACTGACAACATCCAAGACATTTTAAGAAAAACTTTGTGTCATAATGTTCACTATATATTTAACAATATCTAACACAAAAGAAGAAGTATGCATGGGACAGTATACTTAAAGTCTGATTTATTAAATGATTCATGGTTTATGTTTCACTCAGTTCAACAAAACACAGTTGGTGACATACATTTGTATTAGTCAACACCACAAACTACCTATATTCATCTGGTTTTCATTTTAGGGTCAAAATGTTGAATTACACAAGCAGCTTGAAGCAAAGTGTTGTTTTTCCCTGGCATCTACTTTCTAATCTGGCTATATCAAAGGTGGAGGCCATTATATGTATCCAGGCCATTCTGATAGCCTGTGGCAAAGACTTCACCTAAATTAACAAGGGTAAGATGTTCTTGTGCATGCAATAGCTGTAGCTTTATAGTATGACTGGATAAACTGCCTCCATCAATAAGGAGGAGGAGACAGGAAGGACAAACAGGCCTGAGACACCCACCACAAGCTGATGTGGCACCTTCATCACAAAAATAAACAAACACTATTTCTTAATTACAAATCAGCTACCTGAGTCCTCCTTCAAGCTTACTTAATACCGTTTTAGTCATTTATATAATGTGATTGAACAAATGGCAACTAAATTCCTTTGCACCAAGAAGTCGGAGTGACTTGGTAGTAACAGAACTCATCTGTACATGTTAGCTTCAATAGCACCAACAATCAGTAAACATCTTTCACATGACTGTGCACAACAGGACAGGACACATTACGGCTTACAAAATCATTAAAACAGCCTTGGTTAATCGTACTCTTTTAATGTCATTTTTATGTATTTTTTATTTTATTTTAAACCCTCTCACCTTTCATGCATGAGGTTAAGAAGACAGTATTTAATCTCTACCTACATTGCTATGCTCTCAATAACTCTGGAGAACACATTTTTGTGTGTACAGTTTTGTAAATTATACACACTATGTATATGCAGCACATAAAATGAGAACTTTCTCAATTCTGGACCTTTAGTACTGCTAGACATGACTGTGTCTTCATGAAGTCAACATAGTAAAAGTAGTTGATATTGGTAGTGATATCAGTCAATGATTCAAATTTGTGTGTTAAAGTTTAAACAAAAAAATAAACTGAAATGTATGTATGTTTTTGCTTTAAAAATGATTACATTTACTAAAATTTTTAGGTGACTGCCAGATTATCAATATCTGTGTAGCTAGTAAACGCAACTGTGAAATATCTTTAAAATTTCTGTGCAATATCTTTCAGTAACCGTGCAATATATATCTGTGGAATTACAATGTAAATTTGTATAGTTTTTTATCGTATTTTATTGTATTTTTAACCTAGCAAGAGAGATTTATTTATTTTCTGTAATTTTTACTATTTTGTATTCTATAAACCTGCACTTCAGTCTGTCTCTTGTTCTATATCTGTTCTGCTGCTATTTCTCTGCTGTAACAATGAAAATTTCCCCAGATGGGATAATAAAGCTTATCATTCTTGCATGCACTTTCAGGACCCTGACTAATTTTGTGATTTATGGGGTGGGGTGCTGTTTTGACAAATTGAAGCATCAACATGATGTAGTGTAAATGATTTCAGTCAAAATAAAAAACGTATCTTTAGCCTCATCACATTAAGTATTAATAAACTATTTTTAATCATGATACACACCATAAAACAACTGCAATAACTACTTAATAAATATACATATGAACCATATAAACATTCATGAAACGCAAAGATATGAGATTAGTACTGCAGAGAATTTTTTTTTTTTTTGCCTCAGTAGTCAAGTGCAGTAAAATGAATAAAATTGTCCAGATTTTGAAGTTGCAGCCCAGCATCGCTGACATGCTCTGCTTTACTGGAGTACAATAAACAGACAAACTAATAATAGTCAAATATATTACTATATTAACCATAATTGTTTAGCAAATATCTGATGATTCCAATATCACTGTGCTCCCTACCCATAACATCAGGAGTCTCGGGCTCTTCTTCATGAACAGTTAGCATCATTAATAATTCAACATGCCAGCGAAGATGTTAACATTCACAAAACAGATTTTGTCACTATTTTCAGCATTTTATCCAGTCAACACAAATGAACCGGCTTTCAAAAATAACAGAACTAACAATACATCATAAAAACAGTATTCTGGGCAAACTCTGAGGAATCTAGAAAATGGGGGGCAAAAAAATATTCTGGAAACAACTCAAATGGGTCACTCGAACCCAGATGGATGTGCAGTGACGAGTTAAATGATTCAGATTTTAAAAAAACATTTGGTGTTAATTTCCAAAAAATGTACATTTAAAAAAAGAAACCCAGATCCCTATCTGCATCTCCTTCCTCGCAAACCAGTTGGCCCATCCCCCGTTCTGATTGTGGGTCACTGCGGCTTTAAGCTCCAGCATAACGTCATCTGTTTAGCCGCAACCACACATGCACACTCGTGGAGGGACAGTAATGGTCAGCCTCTGAGCCCATGAACACAACTCCATTCACAGGATCCAAGCCTGTAACAGGCACAGAAAGGCAGGAATGAAGCACAAGACGCCTTCACTGCTCCCTCCACACAAAAATGAGGTTGGGCAGAGAAAGGCCAGTCAGCCGTTTTCCTGCTGTTTGCCACAGCGCCTCAGCTGCTAAGCCTCTGCAGAGCTCTGCAGTAGTGAGCGTAGTGAACGAGGGAGCAGTCACAAGCTCACAGATGGACTGGGGCAGGGAGGGGATAGAGCCCGGCCCGTCCGTTTCCTTCCACGCTTGCACAGCAATCTGCGGAAGTCTGAGCTGACCTCATCTCACCGTTTCAGCTAAGAGTACGCCCACTCAACACTTTTCACGTATGCCACTCCACAGGGGATCATTTTGGAGCTGTCTCAAATCAATTACCATACAAAAATCACTGATTACTTGGCAATTTGCATGATTACAAAGCACATTTTACATTCACTTAATGGTCTGTATTGCAACAACAAATAGCAGCTGATGGACATACCCATGTACTATTCATACACATTTTTAAGCCAGAGTGTTTATTTTATTTTCACTGAAGGCTTTCTAGGGATCGCTGAAAAAATGGTTTGAAATTGCTCCGTAAATGTCCTTTTTTACTCAATCAGTACTCAACCGGTAGCCTAAATTCCATCAACAAATTAATTACTCAATTACTTATATGATTGACAGTTATAGCTCTAGTATTTTATTAGATTGACTAGCTGACAGCTATAATTATTAAAGTGGGTTTAAAAATAAACAAAAGGAAAAATGTCTGCGATCTAAACCACAATAATAACACAAATCATTATTATACTGAAGGGCAAGAAACTCACAAGCTGGAAATCAACTATGTCTGGCTCTCAAAAACTACAAACTTGAAGACAACCATGTCTCGCAGCCCAAAAGCTATATGAAAGAAACTAATCTTTGGTCTTGTGTATTCAGAGCTGCTGAATCCACAATGAAAGCAGATTCCCATAAGTGCACTGAAAAGAAACTGCTCTTATCCGTTTTTAGCAATTACAGCCCAAAGTCGACTGGATTAAGGCCAGAGTTTAACTCACGTTATAGCAAATAAAAACAAATACGTAAACACACTTTCATGAAAAAAGGCTGCCGACGCCTGTAGATAACAAGCCTGTAACCAAAGTATACGTGCTAGAGAATCATACTGCTGATTGACCAGCAGCAGAGATCAATGATAACAGAATGGTTTTCAGTCACCACATTAAACTGTTTACAACTGCAAATGATAACATGATAAACATAAACAGCTGCTATGTGACAAACCTCATTTTCAGAGGTTCACATTCAAGGCCTGCTCTCTTGCCAAGTCGACAGGTGATTTATGTGATATATGAAAATCAGAAGCAATTGTTGCTTACTTTTCACTTGTGCTAAACCACCAAGGTGCTGTTGAGCATTGCTCAGTACTACAAGTCAATCCATTAGTAATTACAATCATCAATAAACACGAAATGACATCCTCTGTTTTTATTCTAAAAGCTGCCTGAGTCATTTCATCAAATGTGACATAACTGAAGAAGCCTATGAAGCATTCCTCTACTGCATCACTATATCCAAGGCCTTAGGCATCAGTGAACTATGACGCCTGTGAATGTTCCTCTAAGGAGATAATAGATCCAGTGAAGTAGCTCCTTGGTGAGAAATGGGTCATTCTTTACACTGCCCAGATATTTTAGGACAGCAATTGTTTCTATTATCATAACTGTGGAAATCACAGCCAAAAAATAATCAGTTTCAGTGTAAATCTGCTTTGTGAGTGGAAGCAGGGGTGACAACAGCAAAACATGGCCCTAAACAGTATTAGCCATACTCATCATAACCAGGGAAATTAAACTTTGGCTACCTTTATTAATTTGGGCACTAATTATGAAGACAACGCTCACATTACTAAAACTGCACGTCTTAAACGCTTTCATTGTGCTCTGTAATCTTCACTTTAACGGATTCCCTATAGTGGAGCCCTTGCATCCTGCACGATGGCCCCATTAAAGGAAGAGTTGCTTTGCTTCCTCTGACTAGAGAACATGGATTTGGTTCCCATGTTCACCCAAAGGAAAAAGCGAGCGACTTGCACATCTACATGTTTGCCACAATGCAGCAATGGATGACACCCCACATCAAGTACATTCAACAATCACAATACCTGATGCTACAGGGTGTTGTTAACTGAACAAAATCAGTTTAGAAACGTTCATCCTTGGCACTTTCGGACTCCAATAACAGACTTCATGAAAACAAAGGGAAAACAGCAACACTGTATAACCAAACTGTGTGGCTTATAGCGACCAAACCTCAGAAAACGGAGTTAGTGAAGTTAGCCAGCGCCGCTAGCGCTCGGAAACAGGGGTCGGTACGTTGAGCTAAAACACAGACCACTGACGTTACAGAGCTTAAAGCGTTCCTCGATGTTATTCATTTATTCAAATTTGATTCTCATATCCCGACAAACGTACAGGAATCACCACCTTTCGTTTATCCAGTTCAACCGGCAAAATCCTGGTTAGTTAGCTAGCTAACCAGAGCAACGCTACGCTAACGTTAGCTCAGCCAGCTGATTAGCTAACGTTCCTTCAACCCTAGTAATGATGGCAACAGGGAGAGGAACTAATATCAGACACATCTAGAAATGTCTTAAATTTCTCTTAAACCACAAAGCAAGCACGCTGAACGAATATAAAGCTGAACTCGGGCACCAACCGAGCATCATTATTTTCTGACCGGTTTCGTTTAACGTTGCTGTAAAAAAAAAAAAAAAAAAACTCGTTAGCACATTTGCTAACTGTCTTACGGATGTCATATGAGACGCTTTGTCTGACGCCCAATAAAACAAAGTATGTGTTTTCAATAAAACCTCCCTTTAGAAAACGTTCGTCTACCTGGGTATGCAAACTATCTACTGGAAATAGTCATAAACGTGGGTTATTAATGTGTATTTCGTTTCCACTCACCGTATCCTCTCTGTTTGTTTCTCTGCGCCGGGCGTTGGCAGCTCCGTGCTCGGGGTTTCCCAGGGAAAGGCGCAGGGGCGTAACGTCAAAAATTCACCGAAAAAAATCCTCAACATGAATCAATAGATAACTTTTTCGCATTTTATAAATCTGTATATTTTTTTTACTATGTGTGATCAGGTTAACAGTTGTGTCTGTTTCGACAGTTACATGATTTTATTAAAATTTAATAACGATTTACATTAAAGGATAAGGTCATAGGTACGTTATACTTATTATTTGTATCTGCAAAAGTCTTTTTAAATGGTGTAAAACATTACCCTGATTTTCATGTTTTTATTAAATTGTTTACAAAGAAGTTTTTTTTTTAATGATTTTGACCTAATCATTTTTCAAAATGATTTTGACCTATGTATCGCAATTTAAGGACCAACACACGATGGCGATAGAGCGCTTTCCAGTCAGAATTAAGGTCAGTTGCTCCCGTCAAAATAAAAGTCCCTTCCTTATTTCAAACACAATATTCGGGATCGTAGTGGCATGTATGAGCCTCTTACTTTTTATAAAATACTTTTTTATGTCATAACGTTGCTTTCCTGAAATAAATAATGTTTATGTGTACATAAATATATCAACTCATTTGTAAACGGGACTTTTATATTAAAATTTGCGAATCACTTCTTGTTCTTCGCCTCATGTGACATTTCGTGAACACATGACATGAAATGTTTTGAGAAGCTTATGAAAAGAGGATGTGCTCTTGGTCCAACAACCGATTTCTTTCGTGTTTTTAAAGTGCGCTTGTGAGTATGAAGACGGAGAACGATCTTATATGTACGCTGCATTGTTAATTTTTGCATTATGGGTGATATTCAGTTAGATCCTTCTTTCTGTTCTAATGCAAGCTAATGTAGTGGTTGCTAAAAGAATATCCAAACTTAAAGAACAAAATGTCTTTATTTCACTGCAGCCTCAACCTTCGCGGTCTGGTAGCTGAGTTGCGCAGTCTTCACCATGACGCCTGGAAACTCCTGGGATGAAAGAATTTCTGCCTTTTTATTGAGCCCCTCACAGTTTTTGTCCTGCACCACCCCTGACAGCTTTTTGTCAGAGCTTCTGGATGAACTGAGGGATGAAAAGGCAAATGATAACAAGAAGGTAATAATAATAAACACGCGCCCATATATACACAAACAAGAAAACTAATATGTACACTATGTGTCCAGAAGTGTTCACAGTCGAGGTGATAAGAACCTGACGTTCTGACAATTTTACCAACTTCAATAATTTATATAAGCTCACAGGTCACATGTAGGTTCACTGGTGGGTTTGGATAGTAAATAAAGTGGCTATTTTTGTGTTATAAACTTGGTGACTTCTGGTTCCCATCACCACCACTGTAAAGAAATCTAAGTGTCTCTACGATCAACTTTTCCATGTCAAACCACCCTGAATGACTTCATTACATTTAATCTAAATTCAAAATATGGTGTAAATTTAGTGGGATTCCCCTTTGCACCCTGTGCTGATGGTGCAGTCATTGTTAATGCAGGTTTTCAGTATCGCACATGCAGATGTATAATACATTAAAAAAAGCACCGCCAATAGAATAGGACAGGCTGGAGCAGTTGGAAATGAGACCACCATGCCCTATCTAGCAGTGGAACTTCGTTCTCTGGAGTGATTGAGCTGCATTGAATACCTTTGGGATGAGCTGGAGTGGCATTTGAGATTCAGACCCATATCTTTACCTAGTCCTGAAAATTCTGTCCAAGTCTGCATATAGCCCAAGTGCACAGTCCAGCATTACCAGCAGTACTAAGTCTAAACCGAGCCTAACAAAACTTTAGAACCCAATAACACATACTGACCCAAATCACATAATCAAGTTTTGAGTCTGAAAATGATCCGTGCCTAACAAAATTTCTGTCTGGAAATAGTCTGGAAGCAGCCTATATTTTTAAGCACCCTAAGTGTGGAATGAAACCTGATTGGATAACCCCAGATAAATTAATACATAGTGACAATAATAGTTGTCATTATATCAGTAACATACAATTCAATAAATACAGTAAAATATCATGTGATATATATATATATATATATATATATATATATATATATATATATATATATATATATATCTCACATGTATATATCACATGTGTATATATATATATATCACATGATGTGGCTGAATGCAGGCAAAATGTAGCTTTGCATCTAGTGATTAAGAAATGTTGGATGAACAGAATACTTTTGGAAATGTAGTGTAGATACTAACATTACTCACATTGATAGTATTCATTAATGTTTAAGAATATTTGTGACTGAAAATTATTATTATTATTTTTTATTTTTTTTTGCTAGGTGCTGTTACTGTCAGCATTACTGGAACACCCTACAGTCCTTTGCCCAACCACCTCAGCAGGAGAGGGGACAGCACAGGAGCTTATGTCAATTCTCAACTTTACCCCACAAAAGTCTATCAGCCTTAGATGTCACATTATGTTGGCTGTTACCAGTGTATTAATATGTACATCTTGCTTGGCCAGCCGAACGAAGGTAGCAGAGGACTACTTGGGCTTTCTGTTTAAAACAATTCAGGACACAAATGATAACACAGGTGGGCTGGCTCTCCAACCTCTCAGGGCCACTGCCTGTGACTGTCTGAGAGAAATGGAGTCTTGCAACCCTGGCCTTCTCTCCCAAAAGTTAGAAGCTCTTTACTACCTAAAGCAACAGGAAACCACGATTCTTCATCAGTCTTATTGTACCTTGTATACACAGAGCCTCAAGAATGCAATTCGCCTCTTGACTCAAGAAAAGGATGTAGACACTTCAAAGCTTAGGAGTGTCTTGGGTGGAAATGAAGGCTTTGCATGGAAGACAACCGTGTTACCATTATCCATCTTGCCTTTTAACACCATGACACAGGTTCCACAGCTGCCAACAACATTGGATTGCAAAGAACTGAAGTCCATATTGTCCTTGCTGTTGGAGGAGTCTTACCTGCTGACTCCCATTTCGCAGGCTCTCTTGCTTAGAGGACTCGTGGAGATTGTTGCCATGGTACCAGCCATCTCTCCGGCAATATTCAAGTCTCAACTCTTGAGACTTTTTGGAACCGCAGAGGTTGAGCTGATGCATGCTACGTTGTTGATGAAAGGCACTTTCACAGATAGCCTCTTTACCGCTGAGGACGAGCATTTCTTACTCAAGCGCCTTGTGGGCATGGCACAACATCCACTACTGAGAACCTCTGAGAAACTGTTTTATATGAATTGCATTCTCCACTTCCCTGAGAATAGACCCATCTCAAGCAGCGGAGAAGAATGCCTGCCCGTGCTCGTCACGCCTCGACTTACTTTATCTCTCCTCCCCACTGTGTTTAACGACAGTGCCACCATGCTTTGTAGACTAAACCTTCTCTGCTTAGTACACCTAGAGGCTGATGAGGAAGAGGAGGGCAAAGGATTGGCCTACTTATTCAATCACCTGATGGCTCTGCTGAAAATAGTAGACAATCAGGGGAGCAGAGAGATGGTGGTGACATCTTTCAGAGCAATCTTTATTTTTCTCATGCACTTCAACTACATGGAGAAACTCTCCAAGAAGCTGGTCAACAGCTTATGCGACCTGTATTCCAGGCACTGTCGCCTCGCGCCGCATCTGATCAATCTTGCAGACCGAATCCAGGAACTCTTAGAAGATTCGCTTTGGTCAGTGCAGTTGTTGAAAGCCCTTCAAAAGTGCATTGTGGAAATGCCCCCATTGCAGCTGACCCTTCAGGACTTGACTTGGCACCTCAAAATCTTGGGACGAGTGGCGCAAGAAAGTCAGATTGTCCAAAGGAACACAATCTGCCTCCTCCTCAATGTCCTAATCAATTCCAACCTTTGTGAAAGGAAGAACTGGCAGGTTGGCAATGCCATTCTTGCAGTTTGTCGTAACTTACTCCAGCATCCCACGCTGAGCCAGATGTTTATTGAACTGGCAGACCTCCTGCAGTACATGACCAAACACTATGAAGACACAGACATTCAAGACCACGCGCGGTTCTACTACACCCTGCTTACCAACCTGTCTTGGGAAAAACTTGCAGGCGTCCTTGCCAAAGGACCTGAAGGAGGGCAGGCCAAAGTCAGATCCCTGTCTGCCATTGTTGCTGAAAGTGACGGGCTCACCAGTTGCCTGACTGTTCATCAGACCGAGGGATGTGTCCTGCAGCTAATCAAGATTCATGAGCATGGCTCTCAGCGTGCGGTTACAGGTGCAGGTACTTTGAAAACCGGTGACAAGAAGGACTTGTTGGAGATCTATCAAGAGCAGTTCAAAACCCCAGGCTTTGCGTCCGAGATCACATTAAGATACAACCTGACTCATGCAAAAGTGACAGATCCAAGGTTTGACAGAATGTTTACAATTTGCCTGCACTTTGACTTGAACGACTCTCACTATGCGGAAGTGAACGACATCTATGTTCCATGCCTCTTCAGAGACAGGAAAGCCCCTGAAGTTAACCTGAAGTTGAAGCCATATCAGCCGTATCCGACAAGTCTACAGCTAACTGCCATTTTCACAACAGAAGATGGCCTTTCTTGGCACACTCAACTGCCTGATGTCAAAGTCTCATTCCCAGAAATATTCCTCCCAATACCTTTGCCGCTGGGTGCGTCACATGAATTCAGGGAGGAAGTGTTTGACCTTATTTGGAAAACTACATCCTCAGGGGATCCTGACAGTTCAGCGACTAGCCTGTTTTGTTTTAAGACTGAGAGCAACACACTAGCTCATTTGATTAAGGTTCATTTTGAAGGTTACCAGATTGTAGAGTCACAGGACCAAACTGGATGGAAAGTCTTATTTTTCCTTCCGCCGCGATTTCATGTCCTGTTAAGGATCAAACAAGCTGAGGATGCTGTTCAAGTCAGTATTGCAATGGACAACTGGGAGCTGTTGCCTCATGTCAACTCTTACCTCCAAGATATAACTGCCCCCTGCAACCTGACGGCTACCTGATGGTTAGGTGGACATGTGCCAAAGTGTTCACCAATCCTGAACCTTGAGTAACCTGGCAGTGCACACCCAACATCCCACTTTAAAGTCAAGAAGGGCTTGTTAATTGGGACATGAGTTGAGTCAGATTTGCTCCAGCAGGGAAATTGCCTAAATATTGTAGCATTACAGCCACTGATTTTAATAAATGAATATGCTGTTTTATCATGTATCATAGCTTATTTGCACTTACTAATTATGTTTTGATACTTTTACAATGTCTTTCATGAGTCTTGTGCTAATTGTCATATTCAGCTATATGCAAACCTCTGTACAGTTGGATGGCGTGTATGGTAAAGTAAGTCCTAGGTGATGTAATAAACTGTCATTGCATAAACATTTATATCAGTTCTTCTTAATAGCCTTTAATTCAAACAGTAAGATCTCAGTCAAACTCCGTAAGTATTATTTATTCAGATCATACAAATAATGTGGCACAATGGGCAAAGTGATCTGTATAAGGCTAAACGTTTTGGTGATTTGTAAATGTGCAATTTCAAGCAAGGTACAGAAGAACTTTTTGTAAAGTAAGACATGCTTCAGACACCTTCCCCAAGTGGATGAATCAGAGGATTGTATGTTAAATGAGTATTCAAAAAAGAACTTGGGTGAAGGATGTCTTCCAAGGACATGAGTGAATTATTACTACTACTGTCATCACATCTTCATCAGTACAATGTTGATTTTACATCCAAGACCTAAATGTCTTTTTGAGATGCTGTTAGCGTGTAAAAAGTTGTCTGAAAAACTCCTGCAACATCTGACCGGATGCCTCCGACTTTTAATCTATTATTTTAGACTTTACAAGGCAACTCGCAGCAGCGTACCCATATCATACTGTAGCATTTTCTTTTCCCCTCCTGACTCAGGAAGACGACTTCTTTCAGTTTTAGCAAAAGAATTACACTGTGCAGCATTAACACATGTTAATTATCAAATGTCAACAATCTAAATACATACCCATAAATCTAGTTTCCTAACTTCCTAGTTTTCGGTCCAGTTTTTGGAAACCAGCGTTTCAAAGACAGTATTTAATTTTGTTGTATACATGTTACACCATGTTTGTTAAAATCAACTGTAAACATTTCAATCAGTTTCTAAAATGAATTAATTCCATTAACATCTGATAAGACCAGTGGACTCTTTGAAAGGCCACATCATAAAACAGTCCATGATCAGTGTCCTCTCACTTTGAGAGACCCTCAAAGTTGGGCTCTGTGCATGAAGGCAGAGCTGCTTGACTGTTCAGTAGCTTGTCCATTATACTGATTTCAGCATCCCTCTTTTCCACCTCTTCTATTGGAGTCCAGGACATATCGTGCTGTAGTTTGTACCCCCCAAGGAACTTGTGTGGACAACTAGGACCCCAATCCTAAAAATCAGAAAAGGAGAATCAGAAGGATTTTGATTAGATTTTAAGCATTTCTTTTATCCATCACAATTTTACATGTTTTTAAACTTCAATTGTTGGGAAAAAAACACTTTTTGCTAGACACACAGCTGTCCACAACTGTAAAAGGGCCTCTATTTACCTCAGGTGAATTTTACTGTCCAAATACACTGACAATGACTGACAACTTTTTAGATTACTTTAGGTTCTACATATTTCTGCACCGACAGTCAGTATCTCACCTTAGGAGAAAGAATAGAAAAGTAGCGCTGTCCGGATTCACGCATATACAAGTAGTACATGTTTCCTGGCTTCTTCACAACATTGCAGGCTGCATGGTGGAGATCAGCATCCTTCTTGGCGTCCTCCAACACCTGAAACGTCAGAGATTTTTTTTAAGAGCTGGGAATTTAAATGCAATCCTTTTATGGCGAGTGAATAACTTCAGGCATGTTAAGGTTGTTTTAGCATCATTGTAATAAACAATCATCTTCTCTTAGCATATCACAAACATCCATTTTTAAATATGGCACTATTACTGCATCGTTTCTGTGTGTCAAAATGTTATGATACTTATTATACATCATAAAAAAATGTCTTAAGTATCATGATCTCCACTGCGAAAACTGAAAACTGAAAAAATCTCTGATCTCTAGCACCTCATATATTTTTTTTGTTTAAGCCACACCCACTTTCAGTTTGTAATTAAAAGTAGGCATTGGAAAAAAGGATCACTGAACAATCTGTACAATTTTTATTATACAATATCCATATCCACAACATAAAAACACATAAACTGAAGGAAAGAAATAAAGGAATGAATGTCACCATTACATCAAGTCATTTTAGTTACCTTCCTTGCTTGTTCCTGCAGGTATCTTATTTGGTCAGCAATGACAGTCAACCTGTTGCAAGCATTTGCTCTGACAAATTCATCTCCCTGGGGGAAAAAAACACAATAAACACCAGACACAGTAATGTGTGACTATGGAGGCTTAATATTAAAAGCTGGCTCACCTTCTGAACTTGCTGTGCTAAAGCAATAAGGTCCATTGGGTCGCCAACTCTATTGGTCTGGTAGGTATTCACCAAAACCACTCCACTTGGATTACTGTTGCTTTCCACCAAAGTGACTGAAATATTAAAAGGTGTCAACATTGATACAGTAGCTGTATTACTACAAATACTTAATTACTACAGCACAATTTAAGCAACAGGAAAGGTCATTTTATTTCTCCACTGAAAAAAAAGGTTTTAATAGCATTAATTCCTGATTCTTACATTCAGAGAAGAACATGCTCCCCATATACCCCCTCCAATGTTTTAGAAAATAAATTAACTTCATCATGAGACAGTAGTTTAAGCATGTGTATTTATTACTAGCATTAGATAACTGAGCTCATCTGAACTCATGAGTGAAATTTGCACCTTGGAATTAAATGGTACGTTTTAGCATTTTTAGCATTTGCTACTACCACCAAATCTAAAGACCAAGACATAATATTTATTGATATTACAGCTGGCTCACTGATATTTGTTGCAATACTGACAAATCTTAAAAACCTGTTCTCAGGATTTCTCAGAAGTTGAACATTTGGTTGTACTTAATTATGCACTGCTTATTTTTGAGCTATATTCTTAAATGTCCAAAAGCTAATGAACTTAATTCACAATAACCTTTCATTACAGATAAGCAAGGGTTAAAGTCAACAATGCAAAACGTGTAGTGCGTCACGTGTGTTGCACTTGGTTAAGTAAACGTACTTTAGCGCACCATGGTAAACTTTTCTCAAGTTAATTCACATAAACCTATTATAAGAGCCAAAGTTAGGTATAAGAGTTGTAGCACATCAAGTTGTTTTGGGGCGATTTAATAAAGCATCCAAAGTTTGTGCAATTTCTTTCATAAAACGTTTACTTTTATTATGTACTTGTTTGATGAATTTTGTTCATTTTTATAAAGGCGTTGCAGTCAGAGCCACCCAAACTTTTGACTACAAGGATAAGTCTTGCCAGATCTGAACCTGATTTTCACTTAGCAGGAGTTGCAATTCACTATCTGCATACAAACTGAGAATTAATTTGTGTTACATGGATAAACCTATTCACTATCAAATATTCAGCTGTTTTAGCCTAAAATGACACCAGAAGTCAGTTTCAACCCCCTATTTGACTAGTCTAATTATCTAGTGACGTTTTCATAATAGAGATCTGTCATATTAACAGTTAGCAGTAAAAAGGTACACACCCACCAGCCACCTCAATAGGTACACCCAGTATCTACACTCAGTGTCCACTTTATCAGCTCTACTTACCATACAGAATGCACTTTGTAGATCTACATTTACAGACTGTAGATTCACTTCATACTTTGTTAGCTCCTTTCACCCTGTTCTTCAATGGTCAGGACCCCCACAGGACAACCACAACACAGGTATTATTTGAGTGGTGGGTCATTCTCAGCACTGCAATAACACTGCTGTGTCTGACCCACTCACACCAGCACATCAGTGTCACTGCAGTGCTAAGAAAGGGGGTGACGTGAGTAAAGGGACGCTTGCAAACTATACAGACATCAGATGGACTATAGTCTGTAATTGTAGAACTTTAAAGTGCTCCTATATGGTGAGTAGAGCTGATAAAATGGACAGTGAGTGT
This sequence comes from Semaprochilodus insignis, assembly GCA_034552555.1. Taxonomy (NCBI): domain Eukaryota; kingdom Metazoa; phylum Chordata; class Actinopteri; order Characiformes; family Prochilodontidae; genus Semaprochilodus; species Semaprochilodus insignis. Next base: position 7,961,388 of record CM067494.1, read on the forward strand.
AGATACAAGGAGCTGTTCCTAATGCAGTGGCTGGTGGCTGTATGTTGATATCTATACATACATTAAAAAAAGATCTGTAATTCAGTTTGACTAGTATAAAAAGGAAAACACACATTACGTCATATACAATGACGAAACAGAAACAGCTGAGCTCAGACTTTGGACCCCTTGGAGACTACAAGAAAGTGAAAACACGTAACGTTACAGTGATTTATCCTATATAGACACCATCTAGACTGTTGAAACTGCTGTTCAAACTCGACAACGCTCTAATCGTCCTATCCAGCCTTGTGTAGCCATACTAACACATGGCAAGTGGCGGCGAGCCTGAAGCTGTCGTCTTAATAGAACTTTCCGTTCCACCTTAAATGACCCAGCACTTACATATCACAGCTATAGCACTTAAGGTGGTTCCAATAAGAAGCTTACGTCAGCTTCGTGAGCAAACTGACATTTAAACATCTTTAGTGGATGTTTGATCTCACCTGTGGTGGATTTGTTCGGCTGATCAGGCAAACTGACGGTTTTGTCCATGTTGATCGCGGACTGTTAACCTGATGAGGTCAGAAAGTACAGCAGGAGAAGTTCAACTTCCTATAACAGCCGTTACTCTTTCATAACTATACAGTCCTGATTAAGTAAAACACATATGGTGCAGCGCGAAAGGGGCGTTTTTAAGGTCCTATTGTTTCTTTCTATTAGAATGCCTGTCTAGATATCCGAACGTTTTAAAGGAGGCTATAATTAACTCGTCTGTTTATTTTTGCTTTATTAGAAAGATACAACAGTTACATGTCGTTATGGATGTTATGTTACTGCTAATGCTAATTTTTTTGTGTTATGACATCCTGTGTTTATTAGTGTTTATTGATCAGGCACGTCACGGGCGCACAGTGTGAGAGTTACTGGGAAATGTAGGCCGGAGTTGCAGCGGAACTGTGCATATAAAATTAATCAGATGAAATAGTTCCCTGGGAAAAAAATATGTTACTTTATTGTCTTTTTTACTTTTCAATTAATTATTTAACCAGGCATTTTACATTTGGTGCATAAATTCTAAAAAGTTTACAACCAATCGGTTATAACCTTTAAAAAATATATTAAATATTACATGAAAAAATAAGAGTTAAAAAAAGAGTTAAAGAGCATTATTAATCCTAAATATTAATAATACCAAGCACATATTGGTTTGCTGGCTTTATAAAGTGAGCACTCCGCTGACTATATACCTCTGCTGCACCCACCGCCGGACCACCCAGGTTATTGTCCTGCATATTGGACTAATTAGTTTTTAGTCTCCTCAAAGAAATGTTAAATGCATATAACCTTTTTGTCAAAAATTACTACAAACATTTTAGAGAAAAAAATTCATGACTAGGCCACAAACTGTTTATAAAATACAAACACAAAATGATTTTAATGAATACGTTGCTGCTGACACTGTGCTAGACTGGGTTAATTTGTGATATTACTGTTATAAAATTATATACTATGCTAATTTACAAAGGATAGAGAAAGAAAGAAACAAATGAAAAACAAATAGACTGTGATTGACTGCGAATGAGCGCTCAAAATCTTCTATTGACCTCTATGCCTTCTGTATCCATGTGGCAGCATATATTTCAACAAGCACCGGAATGGAGCGGAGTCACCCATCTGCTATATACAAACAGACGACTCACTTCAAAGACATTTACAGATGCAGATCAGCTCCTTTTTGATTTCAGGTACCAATGATTTCAAAAAACACTGTTTTGCAGTGATTTATTGCAAAGTTTTGGTCCAAAATGTGCTGTTTTTGTATCCACTAACGATGGAGAGTTACATGCAGGGCATTGTTTGGTAACATTGTGTCCAAGGAAAACTTTTTTTCAGATTTACCACTATTTTACAATCATCAGTGTTATATACTCAGAAGTCTTATGTAGGTTCTCTAACAGTTTTGAATAGTAAAATTGGCTAAATTTGTGTTGTAGACATCTCCACCCCTGGTTCCAATCACCACCACCATAAAGAAATCAGTCCATAGGTTTTTCTAATGCACAATTTCACATCAAACACTGTTGATGGCTTTGTTAAAGCATTTGATAATGCAGACATTTTGAAAGTCAGAATTCCCCTTTAACGCTAAATAATTATGAATACTGTAGCTCTGGTAAGATTCCCAACAGTTTTAGCAGTTTTGTTGCTTTCTGTTATTTAGTTGGTTCTTATTTTCAACAAAAGTTGGACCTGCTGTAAAAGCTAATTCAACACTGGAGAGTTTGCTGTATGCCAGGTATAGCCCTACCTGCATTGGGAGCCCCAAATGGATCAATCCCAAAGCACTGTATAAAAATTAAAAATCAGATTAACATAAAATGTTGAGTGAACCTTCAGCATAGCGTTTCCCGATTAATTTACATTAGAAAAATATATATTTAGAAACTATGTAGTTTAGCCTAAAGTTAAATAGTTTAGCCTATGTTAGCTACTACGTAGTTTAACCTAAGTCAAAACTGCTACTTAGTTGTTTCCACAAGTATATACACTTTGCAAAGGGGAAAGACATTCAGAGTGGTTTGGTATTCAGAGTGGTTAAAACACATATTTTAAAATACATTCATGGTGGAGGGGTTCATGCAGGATGCTGTAAAGGAAATAGTCCCCAGATTTACAGCTACGATATTATTATTAACATATAAAGATTTAGAATACATATGTATGTTCACTGGTGGTTTTTGGTAAATAAAAGGTTAGACTTGTGACCCCTGGTTCCTATCACCACCACTGTAAAGAGACATGAGTCTATAATTATTTTATAATTTATAATTTATAATAATTCCTTTATAATTAATAATTTCATATTGATTCACTTAGTCTATTTAATCTCAATGACTGAATTATGCAGAAACTTGGAGAAAAAATGGAATTCTCCTATAATGCTCAGCTCCCCACTTGCCACAAAGAAAAAGGTGAATTAAAAGGTAAAATTTGTTATAATAACACCTTGTAATAATATTATAATAATAAACTTTATTTGTATAGCACCTTGCATACATAAATGCAGCTCAAAGTGATTTAAAATTAAAGAGGGTAGACAGTGTACCCAAAATAAAATGACACATTTAAGAGACTGGCAATATAAACATAATTCAGAGAACCAAAATGATAAGAGTGAAAGTAAAAATAGAAATACAAAAAAATAAGGCAAAAATATTAGCATGTATTATGTAAATACAAATTAAAATAACAGTAAAATCAGAGAAACATAAAATATAATTTATAATAAAAATGTGTAACTATAAAATATTAAAATACTTTGAAAAATAGGAAACATGAAAATATGATTAGTAATACAAGCAAATAAAACCAGAGAAATCATAAAAACAAAGTTTGTAGTAATATGTCTTCAGTTGCCTTTTTCAGTTATTGCACTGATTTTGCCTGTCTAATCTCAATTAAATAAAATAAACTGTACAATTTATTTAAAAGAAAAAGAGTTTTTATTGTGTTAGTAAACAATTTTAATATGTTTTATTGCTTCTCTCTTACTCACAAAACAGCAGTTAGCAAGTGATCCTGGGTTCAAATCCCAGTAAGACCTTGAGAGAAGGAAACCCTCACACCCTGGGCTGTTCTATCACTACTGGGGAATTATGTTGGTTGGGAAAGGCCTTGACTATAACGCGGGAGGAACAGAGTAAAAATCCAACAGATATCCCTGACATTTGACCTGATAGTTATTTGTTTGTTTGTTTGTTTGTTTATTGCTGTGTTAACTCCACCTTCCACTTCCAGCAACAACCTTGCCCCTACAAGAGGAGCCTTACATGTGGGATCTCCAGTCTACCCCACCTGAGCACTAAATCCTCAACAAATAGGTCATGTGGTGCTACTAACTCTAACATCATCGTATTGGGATTAAAAAAGCGTCTTACAGGCTGACAGAAAAATGATCAATAATATATTGGTACTGTCCAGTCATTGCTATTGTCCATTCAGTCCTGATGCAAATCACATTGGATATTTATGGTCAAGTCCTGCGCCTACAGTAGCTGGAGCTCAGAAGGACCAGGATTTCCAAGCAGCTTCCGAATAGCTCCACCTCCGGTAACAAAGTTTGTCCCTCCCCTCCTGGATGTGGTATCTCCAGTCCACTCCTGCAGAAAGCCTGGATCCTTCAACATGTGGGCCACGGTACTTCTAGCAGCTCTAACTGTGTCTGTTTTGGACTACAGCTCAGGTGATTCCGTGCAATTCAGTGGACTTTTGGAGCCGTATGACATGCTGTTTGATAATGCGGTGGAAGCCTACTACAAGCAGGACTGGCTGTCGGTCATCCTGAACATGGAGCGGGCACTGAGGAATAGAGGCATGGTCCGGAAAGTCCGGACCCAGTGCCGGCTAGACTGCGCCAACCACACGGCCTTCGAGGAGGCCGTTCCCGGCGTGGGGGCGCCGATCCCCGGGGCCGGAGCTGTGGAGGATTTAGGATTCTTTCAGAAAGTTCTGAAGCGGGCGGACTGTGTGAGCTCCTGCGAGAGTGAAAAACTGGGACCACATACTCTGCACAAAGTTAGCGACGAAATTGAGCTGGAGTTCAAGAAGAGGACTCCTTATAATTACCTGCAAGTGGCTTATTTTAAGGTAAAGTGGGTTTGGAAGCGTCGAAAGTTTGAGCAGAAACTTGGTCGAAGTTTAGCTAGCAGGAAAATCCCTGCTGCTCACTAACGGTGGATGAAGGCTCGTCACCACTGGACCGTTTGTTGCAAGTTTAGCTAGCTAGCATCATACAGTTTATCTCCACAAGGACACATATTACGGCCAGATGCTGAGGGGAAAATTATTAGTTTTGTCATCATTTAACAGTTTCTCGGCCATTTTGACCAGTTCTGACTCGTTTTGTCAAATGTGTGAACTTCCCAGCTAAGCTCCCCCAGCCCCCCAAACTGAGGGTTAGGTGCCACGTCTTTAGGTGGAGCCTAGCAAAACGGTCTTGTTGAGGCAGATTTCTGGACGTTGACTGTCGAAACACTTATTCATTTGAATGTCTCCAAACCATTGGTTATATCAAAGTAGAAACTTTATATGTAGGCCTGTATTTATTTGCCTGTTCACATTTTGAGGCATTTCATAAGATGGACTGTGTGTCTGAAAGAACCTGGCGGTGCCATACTTATATGATACAGGGGGTTACGATTCGATAGGTTGCGATATATTGCGATACTGTAAGAAAAACGATATATTCCGATTTTTTGTATTTTTTTTTTTTGGTCTATGAGTTTAAAGGCTAGAGTTAGATTACATCCCTAACGTTAGATATAGAAAATATATACGTTGGAGTGGAAGAGTTTAAGGGCTAAAGTTAGATTACACCGCTTACATTAGGATTAGCAAAAATATAACTTGGAGTGGAAGAGTGCCGGGACTTAAGATTTATTACACCGCTAACATTAGCATTAGCAAACGTATAAGTAGGAGTGAAAGACTCTTAAGGGCTAAAGATAGATTACACAGCTACTGTTAGTATTAGCAAACATGTACGTTGGAGTGGAAGAGTCTAAGGGCTAAACATAGATTAGATTGCTAACGTTAGCATTAGTAAATGTACACTTTGGAGTGGGAGAGTCTAGGGGCTAAAGTTAGATTACACAGCTAACTTTAGCATTAGCAGACGTATACGTTGGTGTGAAAAAGTCAAGGGGCTAAAGCTCGATTACACTGCTACCGTTAGCAATAGCAAGCATATATGTTGGAGTGGAAAAGTCTAGGGGCTAAAGATCGATTACACGGCTACTGTTTAAGTCTAAGGCTAAAGTATACTATAATCTTGCCATGTATACTATTAATTAAAAAACCAATACCGTGTTTTGAGAATTGATACAGTATCAAAAAACATTGCAATATTTAATATTTTCTATATTTTCTTACACCCCTATTCATAAGTAGCTTACAGGCTGTGGAGGTAGGTTGTTCTTTCAGACCTAAAGCCATATTTTTTATAATTAAATGAGTGCAGATTTTTCTTCCTTTGTCCTTTTAACAGATATGACCATATAATAAATGGATTATTAATAAATTTGTTGTAGGTTATTATTATATCAACATCGTTCAGAGATATCTTACGGGCTGTTGTATTGGCTTGTGTTGTGCGTAGTACTGAAATGCTACGGGTGTAGTACTGTAATACTGAAATGCTACAATGGGTCACAGCAATGGTGTAGGATCCACCACTCCAGAGAATGCAGTTCCACTTCTCCGCAGACAGCTAATGGGCAGCTTACCCTTCTAATGACAATCGGCATTGTGTACTTAGGCTCATATATGGCTGCTCCAAAGCGTCCTATTCTATTGTCAGTAATGTCCAGGGGAGATTATAGAAGTTATGTGCTTGCAGCTGAATATTTGAGTCAGCAAGGGGTTCTCCTTAAAGTAGGAAAATTCACTAATTAGTCGGGATGGGGGGAAAAAAATCAGCATTATTTTGAGTAGCTATGTTGTACTGATAGTCAGATGCCAAGTATCGATGTTTAATTATGTAAAATGTAAAGTAAGCTTTAATGACAGTGTTGTATAAAAATAATTGAAAATTAACTGAAAATGTTATCTCATTGGATAAAACAGGTGTTGACAAAATTTTCCTTTGATGACAATGCAGCACTCAGCATATCACAAGATTTTTAAAATCGGAGTGATGTTGTGACTTAAGTATCATGATAATATGGTATTGGCCTTTGGTGATTCCCACCCCTACTAATTAGAAGGGCTGTTCGGATACTTTTGGACTCATAGTCTGAATTCATGTTACAGTTGATTTCTTTCTGTGGTTGTAGATAAGCAAGCTTGATAAAGCTGTGGCTGCGGCAAATACATTCTACATTGCAAACCCAGATCATATGGAGATGCGGCAGAACCTGGAGTACTACAGTCAGATGGCTGGTGTGCAGGAGTCAGACTTCAAGGACCTGGAGGCTAGACCCCACATGGTAAGATGATGACACTTACATCTTACATGTACTCCTTACTGACACATTATGGAAAAATTATTCGGTGTCAATGGTTAACAGGCATACACATCAATTTTGTCTTTCAAAGTAGTGAAGAAATGTTTTTGTACAGGTGTTAAAGAATTTTTCATGTGTGCGGGGATGTCGACTGCTGCCATAAAGGTTATGTAAGAAACCATTAAAAGCAAGACACCAAAGGTTCTCTGTAAAAGTGCTTAACCTCACGGTGGAAGGTTATTCAAACCTGCAAGAAGATCTTAATCAGTTCAAACCAGCAGCTGTGTTGTTGTGTCGTGAGGTGGGCTAACCTGGGGGAAGAAGCCCCAGGTGTAAGATGTCCTCTTATCTCTTCTAAACAAACGATGGGCCAAGTCTAAACCTTTGGCCACATTTACTGGGTGTCTATGGTCTAATTAATTCTAAGATGTTAGCCGGATAAATGCATTCCTGAGATTCATTGCCTTGGAAACTTTGTAGAGTCAGCCGCTGTAATTCAGAGGGTGCTGAGCTCCTGCACAGTTTCTAGATTTAGTAGGAAGGAGGAATATTACCTGTATTACTGTAACTGTACTGGACGCTATAGTTTATAAAGATATTTGAATGCAGATGTACATATACATTAGTGATGGGGAGTCGATCCCAAAAGAGTTGATTCTTCGACTCCAGCCCATCCGGGAGCCAGCGGTTTTCATAGTAATCAACTTGAAGGACGTTCTGACGAAGTCGAGAATAAAGCAGTAAGTAAGACTCTTGAGTTTAATTAGCGGGGGCTTGTTTGATTATTAATGCTGTGACCACAAACCTTGCTCACAAAAATATTTTCTGTGCATCCTATATGGCAGCTGTTCGTTTTTATGATTTGGGATGGAGTAAACTATTACTGGAAATGATCTGTTTCCCAGGACATTGTGGAAAAGAGGATGCAGCTTCTCCCTTTATTTGTCAGCTTTTAATTAGACGTTCTGTTCCGCTTTAAATGGCACTGCAGCTACTTTCTAGTGTAAGTACACCTTTAAGGGAACTGCTGCATCACTTAAAAGCTGGCCGGGAAATTCGAATAAGGAGCAGGCTGAATATGAAGCCGCTTTAGACTCTTCAAAAGAGAAACAAGACAACATCCAAGTGCAAAATTCTGACTGCAAAAATGGTTTTCCTAGTGCATCACTCCAAGTCTCCCCTCAGCACTCATTATGTTAAGCTGAATTGCTGGGTAAACCATGTTTAGGCGTAGTGGTTTCGTGCATCACTAATTTACCTATGACTTGTCAGTGGGGTTAGCAGGTTAGCACATCTTCTACAGGGAATGAACTTAAATGTAGTATTTACTGCAAACATTAGAGCACAATTTATAATAAAACATCATATATATAATATGCCATAACCTCAGCAAAGACCATATATAATGTTTTATTAAATTCAGCAATTTAGAAATTAAAAAAACAGGAGTTGTGCATTAGAACATGCTCAGAGATGTGTTCTCTGAAGTGGATTGTGCTCTTAAACAATTGTGCCCAGCAGCATGTAATTGTGCTCAGCGGCATGTAATTTAACTGGGGCGCCCAGACTTTTGCATACGGTGGAATGTATAAAACAATGTTTTGAAAAATCTCACCAAAACACTTTGGATTTGGCAAGGTTTCAAAAAAATGCACAGAGCCGTTTAAGACACAACAACAGGCCTGCAGATTGTATCTCTAGAAAGAATGCTTCACATCAGGAACTCCATGTCGGGAAGCCTTCTTGGTATGTCTAGCTGAGAATGCCAGTGTCTGCCTACTGGCCATCAACAGTGTAAGCCTCAGCTGATGGTGAAATTATGTGTTCCTAATGACATTTCAGGCAGAGTTTCTGGACGGGAAGAAGCTGTACAGTGCGGATGAGTTTTCCTCAGCCATCGATCACTTTGAGGCAGCCGTGGACGAGTATTTCACCGCTGATGCGGAGTGCAGGGTGCTGTGCGAGGGAGCTTACGACTATGATGGATACAACTACATGGAATACAAAGCTGACCTCTTCCAGTCTATCACAGGTAAGTTGGAGGAGCCTCTTTCTTCTAGCTTCTAGTGTAGTTAATATAAATGCATGTTTGTAGCTCTAGCACACTAAATACTGATATACTGGTAAAATTCATTAGTTATTTACATATTGAGTTACATTATCAACTACATTTACATTCTGTATCAACATCATTTTTATTTAATGACTGCCTATATAGAGACTTGACAACACACAAATAAATATTATGGATTTATAAATAGATATCAGTAATTGGTCTGTTAAATAACAGTGTTATACATGGAACAAATATCTGTCGTTTTAGTTTAAATCAATATGTCAACACAGTGTTATTTACTTCAAAGAATATTTGTAGGATATTTTTGCAACAGCATGAGTCATTTCTAAATAGTCAGGTATTGATTTATAAATATGTTATTTAATGTTTATGCATGTTAAAAGTCCTTATGTAGTTCATATGTAGCTCAAATAAAGTCTTTCCAGATGTGTTTCTCTGCAAAACAAGACTGTACAACATGAACTTCACCAAGCTTCACAATAGCCAGAAATGTTTTTAGAACCTCCAGTTTTTCCACCGCATTCAGTGAGCTTCAGGTGAGGCTCTCTCACTTAGAAGATAAGCCCCTCCAGGTTTTAGACTGCTCAAAAGAAATAAATGTTACAAAATGTCATTTGTTTAGCATTTCTTATAACATGAGATTAACCCAAGGGTGTTCTGGATACTCTTACCATCTTTTCAACCCTACATTAAAGTGACCACAAAAACTGTCTTTAGGTCATCATCATGGCCAGTGCAGCTTGTACAGGACAGTCATGCAACATCACAGTTTTTTAACCAACATTGCAATAAGCAAAGAACAGTGGGGTTTTAATATGTTAAAGTTAAATAATATGTTAACACAGCATTAGCCTGCCCAGCTGTTCTAGAGATTATAGAGTTATAGCAAGTACAGTGCTAAATTTTATTGGTTTAACAATTTAAGCCTCAACATACTCTTAGAAATAAGACAAGGTTAATTAGCCTTTTACCCATCATGGTATTCTACCAGCTGTTACAGTAACTAGGCACATAAATGTCAACAATCATGTGTTTATTTGAATATCTTTAAGAGAAAATTAACAAGTACTCAGTTAACTGCAGGAAGAAACATTTAACACAGGCGATGCACAAGGGTAATGTAGGTAGGGCTGTCATGATCATAATAGGTTGATGAATGTCATGAAAGTGATTGCAATGAATGTTTATTATATGCATCTATTAGGAGCCAAATTGGCATATAAGCCATCTTATTTTCTAGCTGTGATGACTAGGTAGCTAACACCGATAGTACTGCTGCCTGTGTGAACACTCTCACATGAATGATTCAGTTTCTAAGAATCTTGTGAAGTGGTAAAGCTGATATTTTTTCTTAAGAGTGAAAATGTAAGAGACTTATTCTCTATTTTAAGTCTGTGATCCAGATTATTTATGTGCTTAATGTTTCACTTCAGATCACTATTTACACATTCTGAACTGCAAGCAAAACTGCGCTATGGAACTGGCCTCCACTGCTGGAAGAGATAAGCCGTTTGAAGACTTCCTTCCTTCACATTTCAACTACCTCCAGTTTTCCTATTATAACAGTTCGTTACTTTCTTGCTATTTTGTATTGAACAGATTCATTTCTTTTTATGCACAAATTCAGTCAAACCGATGTATGCAGCAGAACTAGCACACTGTTTTATGTGGATTCAATTTTTGCAGTCTAAACACACTCTTTCCGCACTGTCCCTGTGACTCTCTCCCAGGTGAGAAATACGAGAAGGCCATTGAGAGTGCTAAAACGTACCTTCTGTTTCATCCTGAGGATGAGGTCATGAAGCAGAACTTGGCATACTACTCGGTTGTGCTTGGCGAGGACAAGGCTGAGGACATCTCTGCCCGAGAGGTGCTGACCACACAGCCTCACAGTCATTCTTTTGTTAACTAGAGCTGCAGGACTTTGCCCTCTTAGTCCAGAATTCCTTTTGCTGCTGTAGTTTGGCCCCTCACTCTAATGCCAACCAAAACCTAAAGCAAAGTGGAATCATGACCTATATACTTTTGATAATCAACTTTCACCACTCTGTAAAAAAAGATGTCTGAAATCTGGAAAACAATCTTTTATTTTGGGATTGTTTTGCTGTAAAACACCCTACATGTGCCATTATTAGAATTTAAAGGTACATTTTAGGCCAGAACCTTATCTCAAAACTCTCATAAAGCAATATTTCAGACATCAGAGTATTCATAACCATTTCATCTAATACATTTCTGTGAGAGAGCTTTTACAGACATTATACACTTTGTATTACTGGTTCCTGTCACCAACACTGTGACCACTTGTCTAAGTGTCTTTCAAATGGTGCACTTCATGTGAAACTACTTTAAAAGACTTCTTTTAAAATGACATCTTATTAATTTAATCATTTTGAGAAATTAGTGGAATCCCCCTTTAAATCCTGTCAGCATATCTAATATATCTAATATCTTAATTTGATCTAAAATCATATCAAAATAATATATCTAAAATCTTAATCTTGTTGAGATTGTTTTTAGTCATATTATATAGAGAAATTGTCTTATTCAAATGGCAGATCATTTTGCCTGCTTCAACACAAAATGCAGATCATTTGTTTGATTAAAGAAATAATGTTTGAAACGCAATATCATCTGCAAGCAGAATAAGACCATTTCTTCAGATCTAGTGACTTAAATATTGAGTAAAAATGTCTAATTTCTAAAGTTAAATAATCTAAACATGTAAACTATATTTTAGATTATTACATTAGCAATAATATTTCTTGCAATGCAGATAGCCTGTTAACAGGAAAACAATGTTTTTTTGATTCAAATTATCTGCATATTCAATAACTGGGATGTAAACGAAAGCATTCAGAGTGGTTTCAAGTGAAGAAACGTACTGCCTCAGATTTCTTTACAGCGATGATGACAGAGACCAGGGTTCCTGGGGTCTACAGCACAAGTATAGGTATTTTGTTCCCTATTCAAAATGACCAGTGAACATGTTCCTTTGAGTTTTATATCTAATGTTGAATTTGGGTAAATAGTATCAAATCTGGAATAGAAAAATGTTTTAGAACGCCCTGCATGTATCTGTCTGCTATGAAATCGATTTTAGGACAAAGTTTTATCTCACAGTTGATGTAAAACAATGTCTGAGGCATAAGGCAGGGTTTTTATCACCACGTCATGTAATAATTTTCTGTGATTTAATTTTCTGTGCATTAAACTCTTCGGACATCTGTCACCACCACTGTGAATAACTCTGACTGTAGAATGGAGCATTTTGGATCAAATCACTCTGAATGACTTTACCTCTGTATAATTTAATTTAGCGAAAATTTTGAGAAATCAGTGAAATTCCTCTTTAACGATTTGATAACTTGTAGATAAGCTATAGAGGACGATTCTAATAAAATGGGACTAAAAGTTCAGTTATTCGACATGTGTACACAGCCGCTGGGAGGTGTATATACAATATTTTAAAGCTGAGTCTGAGCACATTTAAACATTCATCAGATAAGTGAATATGTATGAATAAAATATTACACACATCCAGAAAGTGTATGCGATTCCACATGTACTGGTCGATGACATTTCATGATTCTTTGTTTTCTATTTTTAGGTTGTTCAGCAGTACATCAAGAAGTCTGTGCTAGAGAAAGAGCTCCTTTACTTTGGCTATGAAATTTTTGGAATTACTTTTGTCGACCCCGTAAGTCCCATGAACATAGTATTACGTAATGCTACATTTTCTGTGCCTGCAGGAAATAATCACCTGCTTTCCTTTTAGGACACATGGACCCCTGAAGATGTCATGCCTAAGAAGCTTAGGGACAAGCAGAAGTAAGAAATATGGGACCATTGTTCTTTAAGGAAATTTAAAACCTAAAAGCAAATAATTTCAGTAAAATGATATTATAAACTGATTGACTATATTTGACACTTATGAAAGCGTATTAAGAGCAGGTTTTACATAAATAATGTTTTGAAACTTGAAACTTTACTGACTGCAGCATTATACTGTTTTATATATATATGAGGTGAACTTTAGTATACGTATGTACGTATGTATGTAAAGTGTATATATATATATATATATATATATATATATATATATATATACACTTAAGTTCAAATACTGAAGTTCACCTCATCCCACCAAAAATTAACATTAAAAATGTGATATTATGTTGAAGGATGTCTCTTTCTTCAAAAAAAAATCACTCTTTCTGAAAAAATGCTTATGATGAATAATTGTATACTTTATGAGTAAATAATAACTTGTTTGTTTTTTTAACCTAGTCCTTATTTATATTTGTAATGAATCTCAATTCAAACTTTTTTTTCTCATGCAAAAAATTATATATTGCAATGGTTCTAAGTTCTGGTTCTAAGTTCTGCCTGTTTTAATTAACATTAGAGTTTCGGGAGACTTTTTTTATTAGTACCTCTTTTAGTAAATCTGCCCTTGAATATCAAGATGCCTAATTTGGAACTCTGTGGTGTGTCAATGTCCCAAGCCATCAGATATTCAGACTGCATCTTTCTGTACTGTATTGTGTACAGGGCAGATAGAGAGACAGCTGCCCGGATTACAGAGGAGATCGGCAATCTGATGAAGGAGATTGAGACCCTAGTGGAAGAGAAGTCCAAAGAATCATCTGACATTACCAAAATAATTAAAGATGGTGAGCAGTCTGAAAACAGCACTAATGAAACATGTCTGATGTGATTTTTTTTATGTGTAATTGTTGTTATTCCTCCTTGACATGTATTCTATTTTGCCTAGGACCCATAAAAGCATCATCAGACGAACTGGTGTTTGATGACGTCACAGTTACCATGACATCTGCTGCTCTGAATGGTTCGGAGAGAGTGTTGCTGGATGGAGTCATCACCGATGATGAATGTAGAGAATTACACCGACTTTCTAATGTAGGTGTTTAGCCTCTCAACATACTACTACTACTACTACTACTACTAATAATAATAATAATAAACTTTGTTTATGGATCAATGACAAATCGGGCTCTCAAAATGATTATTTCAAACATTCTAAATAGAAAAATTAAATTGTTATTTCCAATATGGATATGATGTGCATTCATGACTACAAAAAAAGTATATTAACTATTGTACTATTCGACCAATCTCACCTACATATAAAGTAGTGGTTTATTTCTAGAATTTCTAGAAGGCATATGCATTAACAATCATTGTGGAGACAATGCTGCAATTCCGTTTGAGACAATATATAGTATAATCCTGTTACAAGGTATATGTCTGTGCCAGATATGTTTGGACAATATCGTCATTTTTGATTGAACATTTTCTTATAGGCAGCAGCACAGAAAGGGGATGGCTACAGAGGCCAGCCAAATCCTCACTCAGCAAGCGAAACGTTCCAGGGTGTCACTGTTCTCAAAGCTCTGCAGGTAAGCTGCTTAAAGATACTGCAGGATACTTGTTGTAGGACTGAGTGAATTGTGCAAATGATGAATACATTCAGAGGACAATTCTCCACCTACCTGAGATAAAATCAATCAGCCTCAACATGTTTGGTATCATGTTTGGACATGTTTAATTACAATGTGAATCTTGTTAATAAATATTAGAACTCATGTAAATATATCCCCAAAACTTTATAGTTACACAGACTTGACACAGTATGACTTGCTGTGGACTTGAAAGATGAACTTCACTGCAAAGCTTAATGCTGCGGGCAGCCATTTTAGATGATAGGTGTGCATGCAGGACTATTAGTGCTACAGAAAATTCAGGCCCTAAAACACACTGACAAGAATGTGCAACCTTAATGTAGTGCTGCATGTGGTTAGAGCAGGTTAAGAGAGATTTTGGAGATGTATTTACAGATAAGAGTTGGGTAAGTTAGACTTTGTTAGCATCGTTAGTGTCAAAGCCCCATTAGTAACCTAAATAAGCTCAATTTGGACACCAAACATCTGGGGTAAAAGGAAAATGAGCAAGTTCTGTTCCACTGGGTTTCATGTTCTGTAGCATTTGCGAATATTTAAAAGTTGTTCATTTTCAAACCTGATAAAAGTCCACTGTTGTTTTTCACAGCTTGGCCAAGAGGGAGTGTTCCCTTTGAAGAGCGCTCGTCTGTTTTTCGACCTCAGTGAGAAGGTGCGGAAACTAGTGGAGTCCTACTTCAGCCTGGAGTCTCCTCTGTACTTCTCCTACTCCCATCTGGTCTGCCGCTCAGCCATTGAGGGTAAGACGAATTCAAGTGCTAGGCCATTTGCATTCCATTGTAATTTTCACTCTTGATAGATCCTTTAGACCTTGGTAGATCTTTACTATGAGACATGTGAGATTGTCTGATCCTGTTTATTAGGGTGGAGGTTGGACGGCATAACAGTAATTTTGCTAGTTCAGACCATGCCTTAAACATGAGGGAGGGAGTAGAACTCTGTGATCTTAGGTTCTGGGCAGCTTCTGCATGGAGCTAGAACCTTGGACCCCTCCCTTTTTTTTAACTGTGGTGGGGCTCATGGGACTGAGAAACAGGGAGGAGATAGGATGGTGGGGGACTGCAAAAACTTTGTCACAGGGATTGGAGGGTAGGGAATTTATAGGGTCTTAGATTGGAGGGAGATACATTACTGCAAAACGTATACCACAATGTTTAAAACTTGAGGCAGTATTTCAAAATTGATTTGTCACATTTGTATTCCGCATCTGAACATCCAAATAAACACATTCCACCCAATTATATTTTAAAAGAGCTCGCTGCTTGCTGGTGTGGAAGCAGGTTTAAATTTAAAAGAACTTTTTAATCCAGCTGTTCTCCTTTGCAACACGCTGGGGCTGAATCACATACCTCTTTTCCACCAACAAAGTGCCAGTGCTCGTGCCTGTGCTGGTGCTGGTTCCCAGGCTCTGCTAAACCCGTTTAGAACGGGTTTGAGAGCCAAGCGATTACATATCTGGAGGTGGGCGGTCCTTAGTCCATAAGCAGAGGTCAGTGGACAACACGTAAAAACAACATGGCGGAACACTTTCTTCAATTGCAAACTTTACTTCTAGCTTTAAGAGCATATCTTACCATCCATATTCAACTCTTTCAGCATCTGTGTGCAACCCAGAGGGATTGTCATAGACAGCGATTACACGCAAGACGTAGTTTTGTTTCCTCTTTCCATTATGAAGGTGCACTGTTATAAGGCAGCACGCTAAGTTTCGTAGCTATCTGTGGTGTTCCTAACATTACAGGTCTCCTGCATGTATTAAAGGGCAAATGTTTTGAATGCTTCACATTTGAGCTCATTAGAAGACTCATCATTAAACGCTCATCCACGAGCACATCACCAGTGGGATCCGACTGAGTTCAACTCAGTGCAGTTTATCGTGCAGCGCCACGCCCTTTTGCCACTTGCGTCATGGGTTCCACAGTTCCAGACCAGAGAATTAATGGTGCTGGAATGGCACTGATTTTTCCGTAACGGTTTGAGATTTTGGCACCGGCACCGCCACCATGTTGGTGGAAAAGGGCTATCAGTGGGTCTCCCTACATAGTGCACTACAAAGAAATTTAAATACAGGCTGCGGCACCCCAATAATGCATAGTGTAGCTAAAAATAGCAGTGTTTTAGGATTCAGCCATATCCGTACTTGTACTGTTTGGCTGTAGAGGATTTTTTAAAGAATAAGACATTTTCAACATACGTAGCACACTATTTAGGGGGTACAGAGCAATTTGAGATTCAGCCTGGGTCTGATTTCACTTCTTACTGAAACATGGACCTTTGATACATGTAAGCCAGTGAAGAGACATTCTTGAAAGTACTTTGATTCAGGCTTTTAATATTAATGATGGAGTTGTTTAGCAGGTGTGGTATTTTTAGCCTGTTAGCTAGCTGACCAGCTTACTTAGACATAAATGATCAGCCCCTCTGTTTAAACCAAAACGGGTTCTTACTTTATCAGTACACTCAGTGGATCCATGTGATGAGCATTATAGTCAAAGCTGGCATTAACAGTACAAGAGCATGTGTACTGTAACATGGCACAGTGTCAGGGTCGGGCAAATCAGGACGTGCGCAGACAGGCTTAAAAGTGTATTTAGAAGACGGCACAGACAAAAGAGAGGTCAAAACAGGCAGGAAGTCAGGAACCGGCAAAATTACAAACGAAGGACAAAAAAACAGAGACGTAGTCAAATAACACAGCAAGGGATACGAAAACCAAATAAAGCAAAGCGGCTTTATAAGTACTGACAAACAGAAACGTTACTTCACGAGGAATAAAAAAGACTGAACAGCTTATAAAGGGCTAGCTCCAGGTGTAAACAATCAGTACTCCGGCGATGCTGCTCTGCGATTGGCTGCCGCCTGGGAGCGAGAGGTCACGTGGTGATCCAAGGGGTACTGGGAAATGGAGTTCACAGGCGGTATAGCCCGTGTAGGGCTTGACGGGCGCATGACACACAGTAACAGAGTTAAGCTGTTGTGAGGTGGTCATAAGTGCGCATATGTTATTTTACTAAGGATTTAAACAGAGCGTAGCCATCAGATTTTATCCATTAAATTAAGAAGGTTTGACATTTATCTTTAGGATGACGTGTAAATACTGCACTGTGTTTAGCTATGTGCTGACTATGTAAGCAAACTAGCCTTTTTGATAACACAAGACAAGGTGACAGGGATAATATAAGGTTGGCTACAGAAATTTAAAATCCGGATGGATCATGAATCTTTTTATAAGTGAGTCTTGGCAACATTGAAACCAAATCAATTGTAAGTGCTGAGAGATTCACAACTTAACTATTTAATAGGGATGGGTTTTGTTTATTATTTTATGTAACAGTATTTATTTTTGTGTTGAGTAACTATAGCAACAATAATAGAAAAGTCACTTTCATATTTTTCTTTTTTATACCATTTTTTTCTATTTTCTATTTTTATTTATCATGAAATTTACTGTTTTNATTTAATAGGGATGGGTATTGTTTATTATTTTATGTAACAGTATTTATTTTTGTGTTGAGTAACTATAGCAACAATAATAGAAAAGTCACTTTCATATTTTTCTTTTTTATACCATTTTTTTCTATTTTCTATTTTTATTTATCATGAAATTTACTGTTTTTGTCTTTTCCTGTCCAGAGAAACAAGACGAACGAGAGGACCTGAGTCATCCTGTACACGCTGACAACTGTCTGCTTATCTCAGAACTTAATGAGTGTGTCAAAGAGCCACCAGCATACACGCACCGGGACTACAGGTAGGCCACTATCTGTGCTAGACACTGTACATAACAACTTGTGAAGCCACTTTAGTATCACTCATAGGTCGTAATACATGCTGTTTTGTTTTTGGTTTCAGTGCCATTCTCTATCTCAATGATGACTTTGAAGGAGGGGATTTCATCTTCACAGAGCTAGATGCCAAAACAGTCACAGTAAGATTTTGCTTCCACAGTTTCAGCGTTTTAAAAAACCTGCCGTGACCACTGTGTGGCACTGTTGAGTCTTGACACAGATTAAGCCTTGGTCTTGAGGAGTAAATTCACAGCTGTAACTTCTTTTATGTCTGTTGAGATTTTTCTGGGTCCAGCAAAGGCATGTTAAATATTCTGTCTTCTTAAAGGCCGTGGTGAAGCCTCAGTGTGGTAGAGTTGTGGCTTTTGGTGCTGGTAAGGAGAATCCCCATGGTGTAAGGGCGGTGACCAAGGGGCAGCGATGTGCCATAGCCCTATGGTTTACTCTGGATCCTAAACATAACGAGAAGGTAAGTCTGACTGTATGTTTCATCAGGATTGTGTAGTAACAATAGCTCCTATCTTAAGAAATAGTTTGGTGGAAAAAAAATTATACAGTTAACCCAAATGTAGACGTGTTTGATGTTGAATGTTGGCTTCTTATCAAATAGACAAGTATGTTTTACGTTTACGAATAGTGTCTGTATCTATTTAAGTGTCTGTTCTATTTTTGCTTCTCAGGAGCGAATTCAGGCTGAGGAGCTCCTAAAAATGCTCGCCAGCCCAGTGATTGAAGGTTTCCAGGTAGCAGAGAAGGACAGCAGCGCTGACACAAACTTAGAATCTCAAAGCACAGAACCTACCAGAACAGCAGAGCAGGGCGAGGCAGAGAAACCAAAAGAAGAGACAAAGACGCTAGCAGAGGAAGAACCCAGCAAAACTGCTGACAAACAGACTGACAGCAAGGATGTCAAACAAGATACCCAGGCAAAGGCCAAAACTGCAGATAAAGCTGGCAAAGCAGCGACTGAAACTAAACTAAAACCAGCAGGCAAAACGAAAGAGACGGCCAAAACAAAGGCCAAAACAGCAGACAAGGCAAAGGACAAGACCACAGCCAAAGCAAAGGCCAAAACAGCAGACAAAGCAAAGGACAAGACAACAGTCAAAACAAAGGCCAAAACGGTGGACAAAAAGGAGAAGTCGGCTGATAAGAAGACAGTAAAAGTAGTGTCAAAAAAGACTGCAGATGGCTCAGAAAGCAAAAAACCCAAAGCAAAGAGCTCAGTCAGTAAAGACTCAAAATCAGAATCACAAAACAATAAAGATGAGTTGTGAGGCTTTCATCTAAGTGTTTTTAAAAGGTCAGGTTTTTTACATTTAATGCTTTTTAACTGTGTTTTGTAATGAGGACATTTTTATTTTGTTGTGTTGTTTTGTTTTGGGTTTTTTGTACCAATAAAGAAAAGCATTACTGGTGACTACAAGTGACGAATTGAGTATATATTAAGGAATCTTCATGAAACAAAATTCACTTTCAGGTCTCAGGAAGGTACTCAAAACAGTAAAAATATGACCTATCAGAGTTAGTTAAATAAAAGTGTTGTGATTGGAGTTTTACATTGGTTCATGTGTGTTTCATTATGCATGATTATTGCAGACGCTCCTCTAAAGCCTGATGTTTTGTGTTGTGGCTTGACCCGGGTACAGAAATGTTGAACTTGGTAAACCTGCATTACCTTCAAATGGCACTAGGTGGCAGAGTTTAATTGACATTGTGTTCTGTATGCAGCACAGCACTTGGTGTTTACAGCCTCTGTTGCAGTTGTAGTATATTGTCAGT
The DNA here is from genome assembly GCA_034552555.1 of Semaprochilodus insignis. Lineage (NCBI taxonomy): Eukaryota > Metazoa > Chordata > Actinopteri > Characiformes > Prochilodontidae > Semaprochilodus > Semaprochilodus insignis. The sequence continues at coordinate 7,981,504 of CM067494.1, forward strand.
TCTGTCTCTGAGCACTAGATGTCTTGTAGTTCAACAGTTACACACTGTATTTAGTCCACCTGTTTCTCTGCATACTTTGTTCTCTGGCCTTTACTCTGTTCATCAATAGTCAGAATCCCCATAGGACCCCTCAAGAGTGGGGTCGTTCATTCTCAGCGCTGCAGTGACACTGACGTGGTGGTATGTTGGTGTGTGTTGTGCTGGTGTGAGTGGATCAGACACAGCAATGCTGCTGGAGTGTTTAAATACCTCAGTGTCACTGCTGGACTGACAATAGTCCAGCAACCAATATCCAGCCAACAGCATCCTGTGGACATCGTACTGTGATGAGAAACTAGAGGTTGACTAGCCCAAACGGTGCAGCAGCAGATGAGCTATCGTCTCTGACCGTACATCTACAAGGTGGACCAGCAAGGTAGGAGTGTCTAATAGAATGGACAGTGAGTGGACACAGTGTTTAAACACTCCAAAAGCTTTTCTTGTCTGATCCACTTGTATGGCTGGGTTTGTGTATATACATATACACATTAGCCAATTTACATTTAATAAGCAAGCACAACCAGCAAACTATTACAGTCACTTTATATTTAATAAACCTACGAAAACAGGAAATATTTAATGATTATTCATAATATTACGTTGTTGTAGCATGTGCAAATGTTGGATGTGGAACCCTTCTAATAGTAAAGAACTTAATCCTGTTAGGTCTTAGTTGACTCATTACAGCTGGTCAGGCAGGTCGAGAATTGTCATTAGTAATTGTCAGCTGATGGCAATACCATAGCATTATAATGTCTCTGAATATTCTAACGTTGTGCTTAGACTCCTAGCTCCTCTAAACAGCTGGCTAAGGTTCTGTAAATGAAACTAATCAATGTCTACAGGCAAATTAAGGGAAAGCTATAAAAAGACATAAAAGCGCTTCCAGCTCATAATTTTCACTGTCCAAAGTGTCAGTAAGAAATGCCTGAAGTCGAGGCAAGTTCCTTCTGGAAGACCAGGAAAAGAGCAGATAGAACTGGTCAGAAAAGCAAAGCAAAACCCCCATATTACAGCAAAGGACCTGCAGAAGGGTTAGCTGACACATGACTGGTGGTCCAGGGTTGCTTCCACTATCATGATCTGTCTGGACAGTCATCAGAAGGTAACATAACCTGTAACCTAATCACACACGTCAACGTCTACAGAAAACATAGGATTCTATTAAACAGCAGCAAATTCTGGAAACAAATTTGATGCAGTCAGTCAAGCTAACAGAAGCTGACTGCTACAACAGGATAATGACCCTAAACACACCTCAGAATCCAGCATAGTCTTTCTATAAGGTACGCAGGCTTTTGGAATGGTTCTCACAGTTCCCTGACATGAATATCAAAATCTGTGGGTAGTGCTTAAACATACTGTGAATGTTAGATAGTCCAAGAGTACTTAGAACTGGACGTGTTCTGTAAAGAAATAGTAGGTGGAAATCCCTTGAACGGGAATAGAAAGACTCCAGGCTGGCTAAAAACAGTGCTTGCAAGCTGTTATATCTGACAATGTGGGTGTCCAAGTCTTTGTACGTGCCACGATTGCTGTTTGCAGAAAGAATAATATTAAGAAAGCCTGCTGCAGAGGTCATATTACTAACTAATACTTTGTACTAAACAGTAGATTCTGCCTGAAAGTATTATCAGCAAATGCTTTCCATATATAATCAGCTCTTCCAGGATCTGTTCCCTTAAATGCATTGTTCTAAATACACTCTTCATCAAAAGAATAGTTGCACCCTGAAGGAAATGTGGGATTGCAGTGCTATTGAGAAGGAAGATAAAGGTTACCAGGAACAATAAATGATGATAAATTTAGACTGATATGGGCAACATGCCAGACATCTTGACATGGAGTTGTGGAGGTTCCTAATGGTGTTCTGTGATAATCCATCCCATGCAGCTTGAATATTCTCATGCAGTTCCTGTGGATTTTGCAGTAGGGGTGGCGGTGGAGTGACACCAGGCCTTCTGGACATGTGCCTATGACAACAAACCATTCAATGTTGGAGCTGACCACAGAACCTCCACACACAGATTTGTTATTCCACACACAAATTCATTGATTTGTTACTGAGGATGACCTGCTGCCTTTCTGAGTCACTCCATGACAGTCTGGCATGACACCTTTGCAGTCTTTGGTGACGTTGACGTGGTGTTATGGGCAGTCGTCGTTCTGCGTGAATGTAGTCCTGCATTGTGCAGCCGTGTGCCAATGGTGCTGCCACTAACAGGATGACTTATGGAAGGCATCACTGCTCGCTGACTGTTTGCAGTTGTGGCTGTTGCGTCAGTCAGGTACAGTAATAAGACCCGTCCTTGCTTATGTTACATGCACGGCTGAGCGTGAAACTTTATTTGCATGTCTTACGATGTAAAACCTACCCACCAACCTACTGCACCAACAGATGCAAACTGTTTTGTTTGGGGTTTTTTTCTCTTGATACCATCAGAAACAAACAGAGTTGAAAGTGTTAAACATCTAGAGTGAACTGCAGGGTTTCCACACTGCGTCATTGTGGGCGCAGTCTGCTGGAATATCACTGAGGGCCTTGCATTGAATGAACCCGGACCCACACAAGGCTACGAATGTCAGAGAGACGCTTCTTATGGCTGGCATATCTCAAAGCAACCTGATGTGGAGAAAAGCAGGACAATTATTCCGCAGCTTAGAGAGGGACATTGTCGGGCAGAAGGCTGCAGTGCATCACAATTATGTAGATGACGACTGTCCAAATTTTATACATACGCAACCAAAAGATTTGACATGCGTCGTTCTCATTTGTCACATTGTTTGTCTGAATAGTGGACAATGGGGGGGGTGAATGCCTCCATGACTTATGAAATATTATTCAGTTTGTATGAGCTGGATGCAGTCTGCCAAAATGACATGCAAATTATGGCCATGCCGATCTACTGAATGAAAGAGTTACTTACAACCCCAAGACATGGGTTTTATTCTGGCAGTTTGGAACACTGAGGAGAGACACACTTCACCATTGACTGCTGAAAGCTGAGCCTATTATGAGCTAACAACAATACGAACAATAAACGAATATTTCATGATTTTACTACTTAGCTGCTCTACTGTTGTACTACTTAGTGGCGCAGTGACTAGTGCCATCGCCTCACAGCAGGAAAGTCCTGGGTTTGATTCCTGGCTGGGGAGTGTGCATGTTCCCCCCTTGTCTGCGTGGGTTTCCTCCAGGTGCTCCGGCTTTCTCCCACAGTCCAAAGACATGCAGTCAGGTGAATTGGAGATGCTAAATTGCTCCTAGATGTGAAAGTGTGTGTCTACCCTGTGATGAACTGGTGGCCTGTCCAGAGTGTTTCCTGCTTCCTGCCCACTGAGTACTGGGATAAGCTTCAGTATGGGTCTCTGTCAGGACTTAAATGTAAACAGTACAGCTCTAATGTGCCCTGACAAAAGCAGGCTAAAGAAAATGTTCGATAGATTTGCACCAACCAGGGCGTATGTAAAAGCATCCTGTGCAATGTGACCCGTGTCTGGTGCCTGATGCATGAAACAACTGCTATAGACAAATCTGACTCTGTGGGTTTCTTCAGTACAAGGCAGTTCATATCTAACCACACTGAATGATTTGGCTTGCTTATTAACAATCTAATGAAGCTTCAGGGTCCAGCACTCATCCTATCCTTTGAAAGCGAGACCACAGACAACTACGCGTCACAAACACATGTCATGCTGGTTCAGCTTAGATGTAAAGTAGTACTGCTGAACGTGAACCTGTAACCTGTAGATAGTGAAAGTGGATGGAGATTCAAGGCAGCTTTGTTGGATATGAAGAGTTCATTGATCTGCTGGCGACCCAAATAGGCCCTCTCTGTGTTCGTTCCCACTGTTGAGGGAGTGGGTGGATCTGTCCATGAGCATAATGCCACCGTGTAGGCCCGGCTTAAAAACAGTCTGGGGCTCATTAAGCAAAATGTTCACAAGTGTTCCAGNTATATATATATATATATATATATATATATATATATATAAATACAATTGATAACATAACTGATTACTGGTGCCAAGAAATCAATAGTAGATGAGAAAAGAAACTGAATTAAAGTAAAACTAAATAACAGAGCAGACTTCTGATCTATTAAAGTAACAGTCAGTCATTCTGTGCAAGGTGTAGAGGCTCAGTGTGGGAGGTTGTTGCCCTTTTGATCAGGCCTAAGCTATAGGCCTTCAGAAATGGTATCTCAAATCTCTCCTGGCCTCCTCTGCCCTAAAACTCTCCCCCACTCTCTGTTCAGGGGTTTCCAGATAAACCCAGGGCTACCAGTCCTTAACCATTTGGAGTTGGTTGATATCACGCCTGACCATTCTAATCACCCTCGCTATACGTCAGGTTCTGGTGGATGTCCCAAAGATGTTTATTCAGAAGAGTCACACGGCCGTACATTATCTACAGAGAGTTATCTACAGGGACCAGTTGTTCTTACCATACTAGACCACCACTTACATACTTCTCTTTTACTGCTGTTACCTCCAGCCTTACACTGAAACTCTCAAGACACCCAGATACATAGAAATGCATGTACTTGATTGCATTATGGATTACTAATACAGAGTAAAACATAAGTAAATATGGAATAGGACTCTAAACTCCTTACAAAAGTTTATTAACAAAACTGCAGGAAATGCTGGGAAGCACCACCCTGTCCTTTCAATACTCAGAGACGTGCTGCTCAAGACAGCACAAAGTACAGGCAGCTTTACCACTAGCCTTTGCAAACAGCAGCTAATGACTGGAGAACCCTAAGGGCCTCCTAGGCCTAAAGAGAAGGTCTAGGGATTTCTGTGAAATAAAAAAGTACATGTCTGGAGCCGACTGTAGAATCCTGGTTTGATTTACAATGAGCGGGACTCATGAGAAAAAAGGCCTTCTGGAAGCCCCAGATATGCCACTGACTACAAGTGGTAGCTTGATCAGTACAATTCACTCAGTTAGAAATGGAAAACAGTGGCAGCTCAGGCCCAGTGCTCTTTACCGAAGGAGTCACTGTAAAAAGTTCTACATGCAAAGTAAAATATATCTTAAAATCTCTTTTACAGGCTCCAAATGTCCATGTTTAATCTAAAATGGCCAAAAAATGTAATGCAAATATTTGTCAGCCTAGCACCAGTGTACTATTAGTATCTCACAGAGGTGCTAACAGAAACTAGCATTATTGTATTAGTGGTTTTTTTTGCCCGTTTTTGACTTGAGTTTTGTCATTTTAACTCTGACAGGACGCTTGACCTATATCTCCTGTTGAATAGCCTATAGTTGTATTCGCTTGAACTCTTTACACTCCTGTCTTTTTTTTCCACTGGTTTCATGATTCAAAACAGCTTGGGCCTCCTTCAAATTGCATTGGACGCACGTAGTGTCGTGCTTTGCTAGCTTTATTAGCATGCTTGAGGACAGTGACCCTGAATAAAATCATTGTAAAAGTTGGTTTTGGTCAGCTTGCATGTGCTCTGCCCCGAACGAGAACACAGTCAATCAAGTCAACAGCTTGTTACGAAAGGCTTTTGGGAAGAGAGAGCTGAGAAATTAGATTTGTCCCCGTTTTGAAAGCCACAAAGAATGCTGATGCTCGAGAGCGGCCAGAGATCATTTTAGCGGCCTCCTTGCCGGGCGTGTGCCTCCTCTGTGTGCTGTCTTTGTGAGTCGCTGCTCGCTGTGTCGTAGGGGTCATGCCAAAGCCAGAAGACACAGGCCGCATTGTCTTCTGGGGGATTTGTGTCGCTAGCTATTGTTCTGGCAGAGAGCGAATGCAAACTCCAACGCTGCAGCATGTGTACAGTACAGTACCGCACGTACCACTGCTTTTCTTCCCCCACCCAGGAACAGCGCTGTGCATAAATTCCAGTTAATACATCCTGTTGTGTTCACATACAGTCTTTGTCTTCTTTATTAGCAGACATCCCAAGGAACAATGGCAGTGGTGCCTGAGAGAGAAGTGTCAGGCACCAATTATTGGTTCCTCTGAAGGGGCATGTAACCTTTACAACTGATTCCCGTTGCAGTAATGGACAGCTGCTCTTTTCCTGCAATGAAACAGGATAGCATCAAGACATCGTTACAACCGAAAGTCTAATATGCTTTGAATTGCTCACTCAAAAATCACAGACCACCAGCTGCCCACAGTTAATGCACTTGGTAAACCCACACGTGAAAAAGCAGTCATGCGCCTTTTGTTAAGTGGGCACTACTCCTAAATAAAGAGCATTCTTCATGTTGTTTCTCTTTTCAAGGAAAAGGCACTAAATGAAAGTGAAGAGATTGAAAGTATCTATTAGTGGTTTCCAGGGAGACAGACGCAGCACGTCTCTCCCAGGGCAGGATTAGGCCGGACACAGCAGGATGTGGCCTGACGAAATTAATTCCAACTCTCTGACTTGAAAAGGTGGCCAGGAAAATAAAGCAGCAGGCTAACTAAACCTGACACGGATTCGGCTGGAGTTTCCACAAGGCAAGAGGAAGAGTCATACTGTACATGCACTGACAACATGTAGTTAATAGAAAGGGTCGAAGCCGCGCTGTTTTGAGTGACCCAATTAAATGACACCCTACTTGCGGAGCCCTACACCCCACTCACCTCAATCATATTCTTTTGTACACTTCAGTAGAACATGAAATTATTCTTTATTCATGTTGATAAAGAAATGTAATGTAAGACAGTCTCTGGATAAATAATATTCAATTAATAATAAAAAAATACACTGGGCGCCCTGGTGGCTTTGGGGCCTTAAGCAACTGCTTATACCTTTTATAGCTAATCAAAAGGGTTAATTGCTAGCACAGTAAGCTAATTGTTTAACCCTTATTCGATAGCCTAGCTAGTTGCCTTTATTTCTGGGGCCTGTGCTAAAAACTATAAAACAACTATAGATAGCCTATTGCTGGTGAAGCCTGAGGTTAACCTCATGGTAACATGTATTTCAGGGCCATGGCAGTCTTATGTCAGTCTTAATGCTACTTGCAAGACGTCTAAAACAAACTTTGTCTTAATGGAAACAAAGGAAGGCATTGTGAGTGGTTTTGATGGATGCCTATATGATGACTTCAGCGGGCACTGTGATGAACTGTCTCCTTATTCCCCCTAAGTCTTGGATGATTCCAGTGCCGGGCTGGGACAGGCTCCAAGTCATTGTAGTATGGCCTGAAAGATCAGGGAAATTTGGTGAGGCCCAAAGTAGGAGCCTAGGATGTAGGAAGTAGCCATCGCTGGCCAGAATGACCTATATTAAAGGGAGCGTTTTTGAGACAGTCAACAATGATTGTGGATTGTTGTTGTCACACTAGTTTAGTAACCAAGCATTTTCTGAACCAGCTGATGAGTATAAGGCTAAGGACCAGTTTATCTCATCCAGACTGAGACTATTTTCACACTTAGGTTTTTTCTGGACCCAGGACTGCTTGTTCTGCGGTCCTTTACAATGTGGAAACTATCCGTTCCCAGCGGTGCATCTGGGATTGTGTGATTGCTTCATTTTATAACGTGGCAATGTGTCACATGTAGAGAATGTATCACACGTCTGTATCCAAGAAAATATAAAAAGCAGCAAACGGATGAAGCTAGTGCCTACCATTTTGCAAACATGTGGTCAGAAAAGATGTAGATGAAGTATAGAATTGTACAATTGCTCCGCGGTTTGATTAACATTCTTGTGTGTGGAAGCAAGCAAGTGATAAGGTGCTAACAGGATGACTCATGGAGGGCATCACTGTTTGCTGAATGTCTGCAGTCGTGGCTGTCGGGTCAGTCAGGCACAACATTAAGGCCCTTCTTTGCTTATGTCACAAGCGCAGCCGAGCGGGAAACTTGAATCACTGGCATGTCTCACAACGGCAAACCTACCCACCAAGTTTCATTCCTGTCGGTTGGTTCCTTCTGGGTGCGACTATTTGTGCAACTATTCTTTGTGTATATTCCAGAAAACAAACGCATAGTTCAACTGAGGGATCTCCTTCAATGGCTGTTTAAAAAGAACAGATTTTCAGCTCATAAACATGTGTGATATAGACAATAGCAAATGTCTTATAGACAATGGCTAAAAGTCAGGTCTTCTTAGCGTGGCAATCTTCTTGGAAATCGCCACATTAGCAGTTTCAGCGGAGAGTGCGCTAACGTGAGCAATCCTGAATTCTCTTGTGGCCTGAGAGGAGGCCTCTTTGTTTCAGGCCTGTCAAATAAAGATGTCACGGAGCATTGCCATGGAAATCCCAGGCCAAAGCCAGGCATTTCTGCCCCAGAGTTGAGCTGAGTTGAGCAACAGATGGGGAACGTCAGCCAAAGGAAAGAAGTTGCCTTCATGCTTGCCTTAGATTGGCCTATATATTACGAAAGATCTAAACTACAACATTAAGTAGAGCATAAATGCAATTTCAGGGTCCATAATATTTCTGTGAAATCCTGTTGATTCTGTTCGGGCTTATAAATAATATAATATGTTAGACACTGGGCTAAAGATAAGCAAAGATCTTGGACATCATTGCCTTTGCTGGAGCTGAAAGCGATAACATAGTCCTACCAGAACATTAGACATGACCAACATCATTTAGGTTTTCTCTGATCGGATGAATGCCCTTCTTCTCTTTGGGACTGCCAAAGACCAAGGGCCATAGCACAATGGTGGATTAGTTCAACATATTACCTTCTTAATCTCCCCCATTTTCAGCCTCCGTGCCCAGCTCAGCTGTTATGCCCCAGGGCTTGGCCTGCGCAACAAATGCACGTTGACGGACGATAGTTAGCCATCAGGGACGACCACTCTTCATCCATGCCAGGTGGAAGCTCTTTAGTGGAGGCCCCCCAATCACTCCTCCAACTTGATCTTTTCCTAGGGGTCAGGTGGCAGTGGCTGTTGAACGGCCATTGGCAACAAAGGGCCTATCCGGATATGGACAAGAGCACTGCACCACGCAAATAAGGAGGGCCCCCCTATTTGCTCGTTTCTTTTCAGAGGTTGCTACTGTCGAGTGCACTCTGATGGTCCCGGACACTCCAGGGCCCAACTTGGACACTCCAGGCTTATGCTATAGAGGGGAGAAAAAGATCCTTCCATCCAAGTGACGAGAATGTACCAGGCTGACCTTGCACTTGGACTCACAATTGGAGCGGAGGAGGGGTAGCAGGTTTCTGAGAATGGGTGAGAGGGATGGAAAAAGCAATTATAGACCCATTAATGGGACTCCTAAGCAAAGGGAACAAAAGTCTGTCCTTTCCCATGTCAGGGCACGTAGCGCAGGTCCCCATCGTCTGGGAGGTCTTGTCCATGCATTAGGAACACTCGGGTCTTGTTAGCCAGAATATGACATGGTTTCTTTGATCATGTCAGCTGATTTTTAAGCTCAGCTTAGTGTTGGAAGGGCCTGGGCAGAAATCTGTGGAAAGGGGAGTGGAAAAACAGGTGCAGCCTCCCCCACTTTCCATGATGGGCTGCGTGCTCATGTGCTTATTGCACATCGATTGGCAAATCTGGCCCGGGTCATGCAGCTACATCCAAGAAGGGTGCAGGAGGTCATCTGTACATGATAGGATGGAATCACATGATGGAACATCGTGTGTTCATGTTCATGCTCTAGCATTATACTAATTGTAAGGCAAAAGTCTTGAAAAAATGCTATTTCAAGTACATCAAAAATACTGGGTCTTTATGTGTTGGGAGGCTTATCACAGCGTGGTTTGCTTCAACATAAGCACCCCATTGTTGAGTTCATTTGCTCAAACAAAGAGAAAAAAAAACACTCCAAAAAATTTCAGAGACATTTGAGCAGCGTCCTCGAATGTCTTGAAAAACAATTGCCTGTTTCTGAAAGGATAAGACCACTTCAGACTGATCTATTTGCCTTGAACTGTGCTGAGTACTTCCAGTTGGTGAGTGGGACAAGTTTCACACTGCTCATGTTGCAAGAATGAAGACCCTTTATAATGCTTGTCGTCCTTGATTTCTAGCAAGTGTTCAATAAACAATTAAGATTGGCCAAACAATGATCTACTTTGTGTGGTAGTCTCGTTGAGCAAGGACTCGTAAAAGTTCGTACAAGCTTTTGTCATTGCAACATAACATTAAAGAGACACTCCAAAATGCAAACTGTGATCATCACCACATCACACATTGTCCAGTTTAAAACCCTACTGTGATAATGTATCATGAAGGTGGGAAGAACTTCATGAAGGTAGGAAAACCCGCTCAGCCTTTGGGCTGGTTTGGGGGATGTTTTGAAATGTACTATTTTTTCATTAGCTCATGATCGCAGTAGAAGCTAAGTAGCTAACGTTACTGCTAAGATGCCAAATATCTCATTGCATGTAACTGTAGTACTTTTTAGGACTTTTTAGAATCATCATTGCAATAGAGATAGCAGACAACAGACAGCAGAAATTAGTCTTCAGAAGAGGAAGACAGCAAGCTAAAAGTTAAAGGTAACAAGATAGCAAGGTGGCTAGTTAGATATCTGTCTCTGGCATCTATCTTGAATTTCAGAATGAAGAATTCAACACTGGTTTCTAAATGATTTTACTCGATGAAGGCTGAAGATTTTTTTAAATTTGAGTTTTGTAATGAAAGTCGACTTTGACTAATCACTGATTATGAATAAAACTACAGGAGATTTAAATACTCTGCAACAAAACAACTTTAAAAATCCAACTTTAGAATTCCATAACAAAGCTAAACCCTACAGGTAAGTATAGTGTGACTTGCTCTTTCCAGCTAGGCCTGGATTGCATTGCTATCCTTCAGGGAACCTGAGATGTGTAACCCAAAATCTTGCAAATTTGCAAAAGACCATAGGAAGCCTTGCCGAGACTTGCTGTGGAGGTCCGGACGGCCAGAGAGTTTTATTCGGTGGAAATAAGACTAACCGACTTTGACTCGTCTTGACAGTATTATAGAGCATCCTGCATCATCATCTCCAATGACACATGACACTTTATTGTAGTCTTATGAAAACCGGAGATCATATTCAGTCTCTAATTTTGATGCACTGTAGTTTGTCAAAAATGCTAGCATAAAGCAAAACTCCACAGGTCAGAAGACTGAACCCCGGGTTGTTCATTGGGTTCGCTGAGCCCTGGATCATATTCCCAGCTAGAAATGATTTCTTCTAAAGACCTTTTGAGAATATACAATGTAATGTTACATTAATGCTTTCAGCGGGAAGTTTTCTTCTGGTTCCAAGAATGTTCTTCCTAAAGCTAGAAGAACGTTCTCTAAAAACTTTCTGTCATCTCAGGTCCCAGTAACATCCATGATTCCTTCTCCAAATGTTGCGCTGAGGATGTTCTTCTTTTGTTATCATGTAACATAATCCGTGACCCTCAAAACATCATTGCAGTTAAAACGTTACATCTTAGTTAACATTTAACCTTACAGGAACATTTGAAATTATAAACATCTTTAAAACGTTCTTTGAATGTTAGACTACAACATTTTCTTTAAAATTTTATTAGAACTTGTAGTTAACATTAGCCAAAGTTCTGCGAATGTTCCCTGCTAGCTGGGTTGCTAGCCTTTACGAAACCAGAGATAATGACCCCAAAATCACCAGGCTCTTCACCTTCTGTCTTCTCCAAGGTATCCGTGTTGTTAGTGTCATAATCACGTGATCAGCCTGTAGTTAACATCAAGCTTAAAGCGTCATTGCTGAGTTGCAAAATAAACTAGTGGGCCCCAGTTAACTGATTTTTTCAACCAAGCAATCAAGATTGGTTGACACCAAAGCAATTTGTAATGGTTGTATGATGTATTCACGTAATGCATGCTGGGTATTGTAGTGAGAGCACATTGATGACCGAGGTTTAGGCATACAGTATTGCACTACAAAATACTGTATAACAATAAATAAACAATAAATTAAACTAGTTTCCATCTAGAACGCCCCCTTAAATAAGTGTATACATGTTTAGGCACTGTTTAGCTTTAACAAAAACATCATATGCACGTGCAAACTACTGGCAAAACATACACGATTTGTTCAAATTGTTCAATTCAACTTCATTGTTCAATTTAAGCTATACCTGGAGAAAGATTTCTAAGCTTTTTTGAGCTGTCTGTAAGGTAGCTCTAAATTTAACAAATCAGTTGAGAGTTGAAAGTTAAATGTTGTCTCAGAATATCAGGAATTTGGACTGGCGCCACTTGTTGTTTCTGTATTGTCAAAAATAGGTCTGAAATTGTGAGTCAGATTTTAATGCTGCAGTGCATTAAGCCAATACAACTCTGACAACAGGCCATCTGATAATGCACCACGTCATCGACCTCATTAACCAGTTTCCTGTTTAGAAGGAACTCCTGAAGGAGAGCCATGTGATAATGCTGAGTGAATGTGTGAGAACCAGCTAATGACTCAGGCTCTCCTTGACTCTGCCCTGTTTTTTACTTTCACTTTGACTGTATACTGTAGCTCATGCTGTAACCTTTTCACCTACTCCACGGTTTCTTCATATGCACTACCAGTCAAACGGCTACTCACAGAAGGTTCTCCTTATTTTTAGCTTAATGCTTTAAAAGTGAAGACATCAAACTGTAACATAGCACTCATGGAATTATGCAGTCACCTTCCAAAATGGAGGATAAAACAACTTTCCCAACTTCCAACTTGGAGTTGATATATGAAGTTTTTTTTTTCTTAGCAGTTTTGGACCAATTCTATTGGTCTGTCCATCGAAAGTATAACTAGAGTTTTTAATTCGTGCAAAAAAAGAGATTTTTTTTTGCACAACTAAATATATATTAGAGATGGAGATATGGCCAAAATTTAAGATTGTCATACATAAAGAGTATATGTGGTATATCAGGATATGTATTGTTTCAGACTCTCATCAGTGGGAACTGTTCAGTGTAAGCCTGTAGTGTCTTTAAGCTAACCAACAACATCCATTTAGGTGGCTGTGTCTGGTAGCATATGGTTCCTTTCCAATGTGTACAGAAAGCAAAAAAAAAAACATATTCTTTTTCATATCAAAACAGGCAAGTTATCCATCTTTCAGTGTCAGACAAGGAAGCAGAAAACATGTATTTAACGGAAGATTACACAGGGCCCTGGAACTAAATATAATTTTTCAGCATTTAGTGTGTCCAATATTTGCCTTTATTACAGCTTCTGCTGTCAGAGCTTTGAATAGGCTCACAGTGGGAGAAACGTTCTCTTAAAATGCAAGCTTTAAGTGCTTTTTGTCTGATGGTTTTGGGGGAACGTTTACCTGCAGTGTTACAACTATAGCAGCTGAGAAGGTCATTTTTCGCATCCTTTTCGAAGAATCCTTAAGACCTGATTAAATTGCAGAGGACTTATCAGTTTTGTATACTGACTTTTTGATACAGCTTCTTCAGGAGTGGAAATCAGCACCAATACTAAGTCTTGCTTAACTTCTATCTATATCACTTTTTGTTTGCTGCCAAATGTGGTTTCTTACTGAGAGCAGTCAGCAGCAGTGTTTCAGCCAATTATGGTGTTTACTCTTCCCTTTACTGGGAACATGATTGATCAGAGGTTAGAATACGCTGTTGGAGCAGTGCTACTTCTTTTTCCGTTCATGTTGGACTGTTGGCATACTTACAGAGACTCACTAACACCTGTGCAAAGTGGTATTATGAGGCGGGACAGGCCGGGACTAGCTGGTTGGCAGATATCTCTGCAAAATGATGCATAGATGTTTTGACATACCATTAAAATAGTTATTTCATAGCATTCTCTTGATAATTCTAGTTAAGGTAGGAATGTTTTAAACTAGAAATATAATACGTATTGCTCCTTTAAATACACATATTGCTGAGTGGGTAACACCTCAAACTGACACACACATCACACAAGAGTCTCAAAACCAGTTAGGCACTAAGTCATTCAACTCGGGGCCCCTAGCAAAATGGTACCAAATGTGCCCCAGGTGTTGCACGGCTGTAAGACCATGTTTCTCTGGATCTAGTTTTGGAAGCTTCATGATTCCCTTCCTTTTCCAAGTGAATAATTTAATCCTCACAGAAGTACCTCCTGAAGGAAGAATAACGTGTTCTTCATGATTGATATGACTGGGAATTAAAGGGTGGATTCTGACTTTTGCCTAATATTTGATCAGATATAAAAGACATTTCATTGGTAATATTAGAGTCTTACATTCCCAAATCAAATTTTTTCTCTCACTGTTTCTTTTCTTTCAGCTTCATGTAACGTTCATGTCTAAAGAGGTAAAAAAAAAAAACACCAAAAAACCCTCCTTTGAATGCCTTGGCGCTAATTAGCCGGCAGTGAACTTGACCAGATGGCCTTTTCAATGGTCAAAGTTTCCCAGCAAACTTCTAAGCTGCTGGAGTTTGGGATGGGAGGGGGCATCTATTATAATCCACTGCAGCTTCTCACTGTTGAAGAAGCCTCACTCTAAATCTGGTGCTCATTACTGTGCTGTAGTAGCTACTGATTAGCTTAGTTAGCAACTAATGCACAAAGCACCAGTACAACGTTATAGAAAGCACACAAAAGACTGATTGTCAGTGATATATATTAAGAGACATATATCAATGAGCTGTGACTGCTCAAGCAGATACTCCCTTTTTGATGGAACTCATACTTCTTCACCCTTCATCTTCATTTTATTCATGCATGTTCTCTGGAAAGGATGGCTAGACTAGGGGAGGGTCCGATCCCACTTGGTCCCCCTGGGCCTCAGTTCTGTCTGACTGCCCACAGGGGGCTTTGTGGAGGCACACACAAGCATGGCTGCGTGGTATTTTAATCCATCCAGGGAGATGAGTTGAAGAGGTGTTTGGAAAAGGGTTTGTCCGAACCACATAGTTCACTGAGATCCATGCTAATATAAACAGCAAGCTGCGTGCGCCCATGCTGTGGAAGGGTGGGGGCGGGTGTAGTTTGGGACAGTTCTGGTGGATGGGTGGACAGAGGGCAATCTCGTGGCCCTGCTGGGAAAAAAGGAAAGTTCGCTATCTAGATAATTAACATCCCTTTCCACAAAAACATCATTCCCCAGGGCCCCAGGCTGTACATGACCTCTGGCTCTTTGGGAACTTGGGCTCAGGAGATAATCCTGATTCTAGAGGTTACATTGTGGAGTGACTCAGAGTGCTTTTTAGTCTGAATGGTACTGTTGTTATCAGATCATTTGAAAAGCTTATGAGGTGTTATGAATAGGTACACAACATGCTTACATCAGTTCTAGATCGATGTATTCAATATGGATGGACTGAGACCTTTCACTAATCAGTTTCACCTCTGAAGACATGGTAAACAACACTGCATTTCCTTTCCACCGCACATATACATTACCCATGTATTTGGAATGTATTTGGCTATTTAGAAGTGTGAAATCTCCACCATCTTGGCCTATTTCCACTTTCCCCGAAAGCATGTGATTCCATAGGCTATCAGGATTTGTGGCTTAATGTTGCATCATATCGAGCATGTTGCCCAAATAACCATGTCCACTCACCAAGCCTTCATACTTTCACTATCACAGTTGCAGTTTAATATACAGAGCTCTATGACGAACACGGCAGCATAAAACAGTGATGTAATGTTTTGTAACTCCTACAGTCCAGTGTTAGATGTGGCAGATTCAGCAGATTCTATTTTACTGATGTTGAAGACTTTACGTGGGCAAATAAGACCATATTCAAGGTTGGATAGGTTCCAATAACAGACCTTGAGTTTAAATCTGTACTGAAGGAGTCCACATCTAAACTATTACATCCAAAGCAATGAGAATGAGTACCTGTTACAAGCTTCCGGTGTCTTTAAATCTGCGATTAAATGTAAATAATATACACCGTTAGCTTGGTGATAACATACAGTTAACATTTACATCCACATCATTTAGCAGATGCTCTTACCCAGAGTGACTTACAAGAGTGCAGAGTATGTATCCTAGTTAGTACAAATAGTCCAAAGTCTAAACCACTGCCAGAAACAAAAGTGCTGATACCTGCAAATTAAGATAAACAGAGAACAAGTGCAATACAATGTATTTCAATAAGTACTTACTTTAGTGTTCATTTAGGAAATGGGTCTTCAGTCTG
>CM067494.1:7997946-8029214 GCA_034552555.1 Semaprochilodus insignis
ATATATATATGTGTGTGTGTGTGTGTGTGTGTGTGTGACTATAATAGCAATAATATTACAAGCTCAAAAAAGAAACATATCTATCTTATGCACATGTTTTAGACTCATGTACTTTAATGCTAAATGTATTAACTCTATATTTAATGTTAAAGGTAATGTCTTACCTCTAAAGTTGCATTATAAATCAAAGTGGTTTATTATTTTAATAATGTTTTCCAATCCTGCCAAAACCAATGCAATCATCCCGATTCTTTTCCACCCACCAATGACGCAAACAAATTCACCCAGTTCTGTAAACATCTGCACAATTTGGTGAAAATTTGTTCCGTGACCACACCCTACTCCACCCTGACGCCCTGACATGCAACATCAACGCCCAGAAAAGAAAGACATTTTTACTCATAAAGGAAAAAGAAAAAGACAGTAAAACACATACAAAGACAGACTTCAGGTGTTGTTTAATACCCTTCCCAGTGGTCTTTCCTAGAGGACCAGAGAACTATGTTATATTACAGATATAAAGATATTTTCTTGGGCCAACATTTGGTCACCTTTTTCCGGCTATTGTGTGACTAATCCAAAAGGCGCCATCTTTCCTTACTCTGCCTACCCCACACTCTCTCTCTCCCACTCTCTCAAGGATTAAATTGAGCAAGGTTCCCATGGAGATCCTTAGAGCTGTCATAGGCCGGCCTCTAAATCTCCAGCGAGAGCGGGAGGTTTTGTCTGGGGGAGACACTTCCTTTCATGAGGACACCGTTTTACAGGCTGATTTATAAGTGCTGTTGTTGTTGGGTTTCCAGGATGGGTGCACTTTTTCTACAAGGTCGACTTATGAACAAAGAAGAGAACTAAGAAATAGCAATAAATGACAGACTCTGCCATGCTAACACTTTGCTGTTCCCACTAGCCTTTCCTCTGGCTGTGAGTTTTCGCTCCTGCAACCTGTGGAACCCGGCGGGCTCACTATCACACTCACAGAAATTAGTTGGGATTACAAACTGCACTACAGGGCCTAATTCTGCTAGTGGCATATGGGTTTAATGAGTAAAACCCCACATTCTTTTTAGTGGGTGTGTCTTTGTTATGTCTGCCAATCAGGGGGCCCTGGGAGGCCTGACCCTCCGCCCCCTTTTTTGCATTCAGCCTGTCAGGGATTGTTTTGTTCTGTCTGGAGTACTCCCTCTATTTTTTTTTCCTCTCACTGTTACAGCCCCCCCACAAGCAACATCCAGACCTACTGGAGTGAGACTAGAGCAGTTATGCAGTCTCCAGAGCAGCTTTCATCCCGAGCCTAACGGAAAATCCTGGCCACCTTAGAGATCCTTCCTGTCTGGTGTGTGGAGATCTCAGGGCTGGAGAACATCTCCAAGAGGAGTAAGCTTCCTTTAAGGACATTAAGCAAAGGCTCCTATTAAGGATAGGGGCTGTTGCTTCTTGTGACTGACACCAATCCCAGGGACAGAAGCAGAGAAACCTCCAAATGCCATATACCGAGGCTGTGAACGACAAGAGGACGCAGCAAGTGACTAGAAAGTCGGAGAGTGAAAGAAACTATTTCCTTTTGCTGGCTTGAGTCACTCTGAAACTCCTAGTGTTTCTGGTGCCTGGTAAACGTGAGGACACTGTCTGAATGTCTTTGTGGGAAAGTTCCTCATTGGAACAGGTGTTTTTGTAGAACGGTATCCTGACTTGTAAGAAGAGGGATAGGTCAAGCTAATTCTACACGAGTGAATCACGAGCAGATCAAAGAAAGGATGGCCAACTCTGGATTTCAGCTCCTGGGCTACTTTTTGGCTTTGGGAGGATGGATCGGCATTATCTCCACCACAGTGCTTCCCCAGTGGAAGCAGTCATCGTACGCAGGGGACGCCATCATCATGGCAGTAGGGCTGTACGAAGGCCTTTGGATGTCTTGCGCATCCCAGAGCACGGGACAGGTGCAGTGCAAGATATTCGACTCCCTGCTGTCCCTGGATAGTAAGTATTGCTTGAGTAAACTTTTTTTTGGGCTTTATTTGAGAAAAGAGTAGATATGTAAGGGTATGACATGGTATAGAACTTTGACGGCAGGAAAAGTGGGATATCCCGTTTTTGATTGGGAAACTAGGATGCCATAGTGTGAAAATGTGTCCTAAAGCACCACCCTATACATTGACCAGAGACTCCATCAGTTCTTGCTGGGAAACGGCAAAAGGAAAAAAAAGCAAGGGAAAATGTAATCAGCTATGCTGGTAAAGTAAGCATATGGATTTAATCGACTTGGTAAAATCCATCAAATTAAACTATGCAACGCTTGACATACGTTAATTAAAGCCTCATGTGACACATAGACAACCCCAGCCAGGCCGTCACTGAGTGCAGCAACAGTCTGTTGAAATAAGACCCGGATTCCGTTACTCGGCTATTAATCAGTATTTAGAGCTACTGTCACTGTCAGTTTTGCGGTGGCGTGTTGATTCGAATGTAATGAGAAGCAGTCATTTCTTGCCCTTCTCCAAAGAAATATGTTCATTATGCCTCATTTCTCAATGAAATACATCACTAAGTGTAGGATATTCTGGCGAAGAGTGACACCACCACATCAATCAGCTTTTGCGATCTGCTATTGTGACAGTGCTGCACTAGGCAGAGCGGAACGCTACACTTCTGAAGAGTCCCTGCCAACTTTGAAGCCCAGAATGCAATATGCTTGTGGCTTGCTCCCTAAAGAAATGAGTTTGCCATCTTATTTCGCACACCACTCTCATAAAAAACAGCTTATTGTCCTGATGTCATGAATAGCAGTTGTTTTGAGAAGAAAAGGCCAGTGTTGAGGCAAATGCCAAAGATATGTCCAGAATGCTAAACGTACTTTTTCCCCACACAATGCACCAGCATTGTTTCTCTGTGTTCTAAAAGGCCTGTGGTCTAGTGGTGTAAAATGGACTCGGTATATATTAGTGCATCAGTTCCGCCTCACAAAATTAGCATTGCTTCATTAATTTCTTTAAGTTGAAACAATATTAGATTTGAGTTTACAGGTTTTGCAGCTAATGGGCAGTTTGCATTCACAGATACAGTACTGTGCAAAAGTCAGAGACCACTCTTAATTTATTTATTTCCAGTCAAAACCATTGAATACGAATATTTAACAGAGGATTGCAATGAAGCCTCATCAAGTAGATATCATTTCAAATATCTCAAATATATTTAGTGTTTCCTCTGCTGTGATTAGATCTTCTTTTCGGGATACTCGCTTTCGGTTTGCTCAAAGAAATGTCTGTCTCAGGAGTTCAGTCTTAGAAGTTGGTTGCATTGGTTGCTGGTTGGTTGCTCCTCATGTTCCAGGTAATTCCAAATTCCAGTAATTCCAGTGATGTTGAGGTTTGGGCTCCAGCAGCAGCAGCAGCTTCTTTGAAATATGTTTAGTCTCTTTCCTTTTCTCAGTGTCTAATTCCTCACAGCTATACGTCCTTTCAGAGTCATAGCATTGAGTTGTCTTCTTACAGTGGAAGGATGGACAGAAACACCTGTAGATGTTTTCAGATGGTTTCCTCTGTCTCAAAAATTAAAGCATAATGGGGACATCGGTGTACCTGGTCTTGTTAGTCCAATATTCTCTGTATCTTTTAATACATTTTTGAACTCCATTTTTGGAAATTCCTATTTTTCACTTTCCACATTATGACTTTCCTCTTCCTTATGCAACTCCTATATCCAGTATCATCAGAAATGATACTAATATATACATAATACCCATTTTGGATAGAAATACATAACTGAAGGGTGATCTCCGACTTTTTTCCACAATACTATCTACTATATTGTCTTATATAATCTGTGTAGCACTTTTTCACACTGGTGTAAAGTTTTGTATTGCCCAGCATTAAAACTTCAGTGGAGTGAACACAGAGCTGTGCAGCTGATTACTGTACAACTCGTGCTGGAATCTTCAACCCTGGGCCCACAAAGGGTGATGGGACCGTCTGATTCCACTGTCCCCTCCCTTGCTAGTGCTATTGTTGCCCACTCTTAGGTCATCTGGACGGATAGTGACTGCAATGTTCTGGCTTATGTATATACAGGCAGCGTCCTACAGGCCTGCATTGTTTGCCCTCTCGCCAGCGGTTCTGATGTCCTTTCTTGAATAATTGTTAGTATGTGTGCTGTCAGCTGACTGCTGGACAGTGGGGACAAAGCCCTCTTGGGCAGATGCTGTATGAACCTGGAAAGAGCCAAGGAGAAATGGAAATGAGCTTTATTGTAAGGCTGTGATTGCACTAGAAGTGGTATATTTATATCTTCTGTATGTAGAGGGAAGTGGTAAGTGCAAGGGTCGCACATATATTGTTATACTGGTAATCGTTATCACATTGTTGGCTTTTGCAAGGCTTCTATATCTGAAAGTGTGAAATACAAAAACACAATTCATGAACTTTTATATTTTTCAAAAAAGCAGGTGAAATTCTATGAAACCTAGTCAGTATATTACACATCTCTCATTTTGAGATGGTTGTATAAATATTACACGACAACAAAGCTTTTCATTTGATTAAGTGATAATTTCACTTACTATGGTGGCAGATCATGCTGCTTATTTTAATAACAGAAATCCTTGAAATTACTTACAGCAAGTTTAAAAACATCGAAACTTTAAATAACTAATCTTATTTTCCTATAACCAATTAAAATATTAGACATTATTAGAAATTTAGATATTAGATATTTAGATATTAGATATTTACACTACATTTCAGATGATTTTGCCTGCTAGGATATCATTTATTTCACAGTACAGAAATTATGTTTGGTTAAAACAACGATGGATAATCAACCACGACTCACTTTTATTGGACGACTACTACATTGCAATATATTGCATATTACTATCACAATATGCAGCAATACAGTCACAATACTAGTATTCTGTCCATATTCTGCGGCCCTTGTAGCTACTGTTGAAGCCTCTAATGATGTACCACTCCGGTGTACACGGTGTACAGAGCTGCAGGGGCGAGCAGTCCGAGAAAATTGCGATAAAAAATGTGACGTCAAAAATGCCTGAAGGAATGCGTAGAGAGGTGCTTCTGATATGACGTCCGAAACAGCCCACAAGTGACCGCACAATGGACAATGCCCTAAAACACACACGCATCCTCTTGAAGTATGCGCTCTGCCAAAGCGCACGCTCACTGGCCTTTCTTTGTTTGTGCCAGGCACGGCCAACCTTGGCCCTGGCCAGTGGATTGTGGGAGGCAGCCTCCGCGCACCCACCCCTACACCAAGTGTAACTACTCCTATTCACACAGGACCTCAGGATCAAAGCGGCACACCCCGCTGGGTCAAACCAGACTCCCTCCATACAAATCAAGAAATAAAGCCGGGGAAGGGATGAAAGCGGGCAAAATAAAAATCACTCTTTCTTATTCGCCACAAAAATCTTCAAATCTTCCTTCAAAGGGGACCTCTCCACGCATAAATCCCACATCAAAACCTTACGTGACGGCGCCCTCTCCCAATCTGGGCTTTGAAACGTCGAGAAACGTGTTTTATTGCTTCGCCTCATGTTTGAGGCTACTTGTTTTCCAAGGGTCACAGAGCAGGAGTACTCAGAACGTAAGTGTCGGCTAAGCTTTGACAAAGTTGAAAGTTGAGAAACGTAAAAGCCGGTGGGTGGCTCTGTTGGCTGACCCTCATTAGACATTAAGAAGCCATTGTTATAAGTCAGACTAGCATGTTCTGTGCATCTTCTACATACATAAAGGGGCGACAAAGCCGTGAAAAACAATCCCCCTTTGTGGAAAAAGCCACACTAATCCTCTCTGTGTGAAACATGTAGAAATGTCCCTCCTACAGTGTTATGTATGCACTGGGCACTGTGTGGGTTATCTATGGAATTTCACAGTGGCAGCCACTTTCAGAGCGGACCACTGAGCCATGATGATGCACATAGCCATGAAGTATAGTGTCAAACATGGTTTATAGCTCTTTTTTGAGAGGGTCTCAGAGGTGAACCCTAGGGCACGCTGCCAGTTTAAAAGTACACCACATCAAACTTTTGCATGTGTTTACAAAACCCTTATATCCAGTATACCCCCTTTTTTTTACCCCTGTTTTCAGGGGTCCTGTCTTAGCTGGCACTGGCTGGCCGTTAACTCACTTGCCATAGCAGCGCTGATGCTAGCTTCAATTACAGCAAAATAGTTGACAAGTCTCCCAAACAATTCTTCCACACAATAATAGAAATCGTTCACATTGCTTTTATCTTTGGTTTGAGTAACAGTTTACTCATTCCACCAAACTCTTTTTAAACTGGAAGTGTTTTCAACTTTAGAAATATGTTATGGCATATTGCAAAGTTTTTCAGAGGCATCATAGTTACAGATGCTAGTATATGTAGAACCCCTTGCGTAAAACAGTTTGCTACAGCGTCATGGTGGTATATCCTTCTTCTTCTTATAATTATTAAAGTTATTATTATTTTTTCTTTAGGATTTTTGCCTGCTAATTCGTCCCACTGGTTTCGCAGATATTTACACCATTCCAGCTTTACAATGTTTGGTGTGATTGGGAATGGTGGGCTTGTATATACAGCATTTAGCTTGGATGTACAATATAAATACAGTCATCATTAAAGGACAACTTACCCCCCATAGGAATGAATGAGGTGCAAAAGCAGAAGTTCATTAGCAACACCCTGTAAACCATGCAGGACATCATAGCAATCCTCAGCAACCATCAGGGATACCATAGCAACCACCCAGCAATACCCTAGCAAACCTCTGGATACACTGTAGCAACCACCTACCAACAGCCCATCAATCAATTGGGATACCTTAGCGACCACCTAGCAACACCCTAGCCACCACCTGGGATACCATAGCAAGCACCTGGGATACCATAGCAACCACCTAGCAACACCCAAGGAACCACTTGGGATACCAAAACAACTTACTTGCCATAAACGTAGCAACCACCTGGGGTACCACAGCAAGCACCTAGCAACACACTATCAACCAACTGGGATACCTTAGCAACTACCTAGCAACACCTTAGCAACCACCTGGTATACCATAGCAACCACCTAGCAACACGTTAGCAATGACCTGGGATACCATAGCAACCACCCAGCAACACCCTAGCAACCACCCGGGATGCCATAACAACCACCTAGCAACACCCAAGAAACCACCTGGGATTAAAAAGCCACTAACTTACCCTATCCGTAGCATCCACCTGACTGTGTCTGAAACATCAGAAATGCTGCACTACTTCTACAGTGTGCTGAAGCAGGAAGACAGCCAGTCATGTCTGGATCTAATGTCTGTATAAAAAACTGAGGTTTCCTCTGATAGGCTGTTTTATGAAGGCAGTGTATATATATCCCTCACTGTCTTACACACCCCATAATACTCTGTGTCAGCACTGATGTGGTTTGGGAATAAGTAACAGAAAACACCAGCACTGAAACAGAGGACAGCACTGCTTTCTAAGGCACTGACTATTAGACAGCACAGGCAGCGAGGCATCAAAACAGTTACAGGACACAACCACTAGCAACCACCTGGGATACCACAGCAGCCATCTAGCAACATCCTAGCAAGCAAAAGCTGCACAATCTCTCTGTCTTCAGGAAACACACTTTTCTAGTTACTGTTACTGTCAGTTGCATTTTCTGATTCTTAAGGTCCAAGTAACCCCAAACACATTCAGTCATGCTGATGATGATTTTCATCATAATTTAAATATATACATTTATAATTAAATCTTGATTTATAAGAAATCTTTATTATCTTTATAAATCTTTCATTTATAATTAAATCCCAATATGTAGCAGTGTAACTGAAATACTAGTAGGCTATACTATGTATCGGTGCAGCAGATCTACTACCATTCAAGCCTATACTGATGTGTTTACTGGAGGTCCTGAGTAAACAAACAGTATTTTGGTGTACACAGTGTACAGAGTTTTAGGCCGGGACAATCTGTGAATGAGGTGACGTCAGTAATGTCAGGAATGTGCTTCTGACATGCTGTCTAGAACAGCCCATAACTGAACAGACACTGGACAAACCCCTATATACTCCTCGTTCTTATAGTACAAACCTGACACATTAGTTTCATAGGAGTTGCTGAATCATTTTTAGTCATCAATCAATAATGTTTTTAAAATTGAACTCTTAAAATGCTAAAGGGTTGTATGTGGACTTATATTTCAGCCCCTAACTTTCATGAGTACGTAACTTTTCATCATTTTATTGTAGGCTATAGAATATATAGTACTTACTGAATAATGTAGGGGTGTCATTGTGTAATATAGTCTAGGGTAACTGGTTTTAACGCTCTTCATCATTTCCCCAGTACATATCCAGACATGCCGAGCGCTGATGGTCATTTCTGTGCTGATGGGCTTCATTGCCATTATTGTGAGCGTCGTGGGCATGAAGTGCACCAAGGTGGGCGACAACAACCCAGCCACCAAGAACAAAATTGCCGTGGCTGGAGGAGGGCTCTTTCTACTCGCAGGTAAGTTCTAGTCACACAATGCTAGACATGAGGTCATAAATATGTCCCCAGGCACTTATAGGTAATAATCATATGTTCCTTATGAACTATAGTGTATTTATGTAAGTGTTTTTGTAACCTATATGTAAAAACAAAACTTTCAATATATTATATATATCAATATATAATCATTATCCAAGGAAAAACATGTAACTCCATTTTATCAATGAAATTTTGACATTTGTATATTATAGACAACTGTCTATATATACAGTGGCAATTCTAGAGTCTGTTAGGATCCTAGGCAAAAATTAATATGCGCGCCTCCAACTAGCATTCATCACCATTATGTTAAAAAACTACAAAATGTAAACTTTTTTTATTGCAAAAGTTCACATAACTATTATTTTTGTAACAAACACATACTGTAACCTTAAACTATATATATAACTAAATATATGCAATGTATTAAATATTGTAATTGACTATTTATACTCTCTTTTTGTACTGTGGCTCAGATAGACACTGTAGATTCATGCTCAGTAAATGTTAAATAGGTTTCATCTTAATGGTTGAATCAGTCTCCCATTGAAAGAGCTGTATAGCTTCTGAGAGGCGTAACTACACTTCACATGTGGGTCAAGAAAAAACAGTACGCCTCACTGTCCCATTTGCCGTAGATCAGTTTCAGTAAACAAGCCCCTTAATTACATTTCATCATTGCTCCATTAACTTGTACTTGTGGTTTCTCTGGGTCTTCAGGCTCCAGTGTCATTTATGTCCTTCTAACAGACAACAGTAAACAGGAAGCGGGCAGTTCAGCGGAATCTGTACTTCGAGTGGTCTAAAAAATAAACAAAACAAAATTTCTGCGCCTTCATACTAAAGAACCACTGATTTCTGTCTCGCTGCTAGGTGTCTGCACACTGGTGTCTGTGTCCTGGTACGCTACGCAAGTCTCCTATCACTTTTTTGATCCCAACACACCTGTAAATGCCAGGTAAGCAATTGATACAGGTTTTACGCCACAGCTCCACCATATCTAAACTGCTAGAATCCAGACTGAGGTCAATGTAATGTGTCAGACTAACTGGGGAAAATCAGAGCAAATTCTTTGGGCATTTGTACTGAAGTAAGCCTTTTTTATTGAAAGTGATATTTGCTATAACGTTTTGGTGACACTTTACGTTAAGTGTAATGTGTTGACTAATTAACAAGCAATAACACATTAGTTAACTTGAAGTAATACATGAACAGTGGTTACAATGTTAACTAATCTTAATTAAACATGTAACAACTACATGTTTACATGTTAAGTAAACAAACACTGTAAAAACAATGTGCAACCTAAAAATGCTTAAATTTGTTACAAGCAATTGCATTGAAGTTTTGAAGTTTTACTCAGCTCAAAAAAATACTTTGACTGAAATTATAGTTCATTCAGAGTCCTTTTTTTAATTAGGTTGAAAAAAAATTCATCTGCTTGTAACAAATTAGAGTCATTTTTTCAGGTCGGACCAACAAAACACAATTAACAATTGTTAATATATTACTTCATGTTAACTAATGTATTACTTAATGTTAGTCAACACATAATGTAAAGTGTTATTAACAATTTTTTACACTACACTGTAAAAACTGCAACCTAAAAAATTTGAAATACCCTGAAACATCTTATTGAGCATACATTGAACACAGCGAACCCATGCATCTAGCCTATTATCAGCCAACTTCATAACAGCCTTATTTAAAGACGCATGGTCTAAGCTTCTAGGTCAGCTGTGACAAAGACTATGAGGGCTAGGCCTACATTTTGGTCCATGAATGAAAGAAGAAACCAATTCAAACCTTAAGAGAAACCTCAAACCTCGATAATACTAATGTCTGCTAACAGGCTTATGGGAGTCTAGTAGTATTTTGGATGCTAAATGGCGATGCATTATTTTAACATTCTAGAATAAACAGACATTTGAACCTTGTAAAAGAGATGCTTTATCTGAAGCTTGACATATTAATGTATACTTTACCTTCTATGCAGCAGTTTTACATTGATTCCTTCAGTAAACGTCTTGCATAGAGAAGTCACTGCTGTTTCCTTTCTGACTGAACGACTGACTAAAGCTTGGTTACTACCACTTCTATTCACAGTCAGTGATGTAACTAGAACATCCATAACGCTTAAAGTAATATGTTCTCCAATGAAATTGAGCCCATCCATTGAAAATCAGATTGGTTAATTCCATTGTCAAGTGTGAGTTAACCTCCTCCCTTTGTTCCAGGTATGAATTTGGCTCCGCCCTGTTTGTGGGGTGGGCGGCGGCCTGCTTGACGATGCTGGGCGGCTCTTTCCTCTGCTGCTCCTGTGCTAACGAGGACAGAAGAGGGCAGCAGTACTACCGGCAATCACAACCCTCTACAGCCAGGGAGTACGTGTAAAAAATACAACTACAGCTACATCAAACCAAGAAAATTGTAGATGGGCACAAGAGACAGAGCTCCTCCCCCTTTTACCATGATCACACCCCTGTTTCTGGAATAGAGTATCCTCTTTTATGGTTGTGTTCGCACGCACCACAGGCCATAGGTGAACATATTCTGCATACAGAGTACAGATTCACACTGTTTATCCAGAATCCATTCAGTTTTTAGCTGTTAAATTCGGTTCGACAAGGATATGGAAGGTAGAGGCTACAATACTGGCAATACGCTGCTGGTCACTTGCAGTATTCCTTACCAAACATTTTTAAATGATTTTTTGAAACTGACCAATAGATTTGGAGATGTGTTTTGTCAAGATTTAGAGTTCAAAGGCCAACCAAGTATATGCATGCTTTATGTTCATTAAAACCAAAAAGCAACCAAAAAAATCACTAAATTTTTGGACTGAATGTGTTACCATGATGTTGTAACCATCATGCCCAATGTGGACAGAGGTGTAATCTGGAACTGAGGTTTATCCATTGTAAAAGATGACATTCCAAGTTTGAGAATATATGAAAAGCAAAAAAAAAACAACAAAAAAAACAACAAAAAAAAAAAACAAAACAGGAAAAGGGAAAAAGACAGTGCCTTCTTGGGTTAGGGATTTGAGCTCTGTTTGAAAGCTCTACATTCCTCACCAGTCATGACCGCACTCATACTCCATTGAGGAGACCAGAAGTTATGAGCTGTTCACTGTCCGCTTGCGCACATGCAATGCCTCTCAAAACATTAGGGGACATTATTTATGGCCTTGCTGACCCATCCGTGGTGCTCCAAACCGCTCCTTTGTGGGGACTGAGGCTTTGGCTTCCACAAAGAAAAGTACTTAAAGAGTGGACTGTCAATAAAGAGAGGCCTACTTTCTAGCGAAAGTTGCACATGGAAGTGCAACCCATTTGCCCTTTTTCACAATCCTGAATGGAAAGTCATAGTGAACTTCATGCTTCCTAAGATGAGAAGTACCAAGGAAGAACAAATAGAAAGCTTGACAACAGTGGAAAGTGAAATGCTGAACTCCTGTCTCTAAAATGCAGGTTTTTGTAATGACATCTCATGTAAAACAGATCAATGAGCCATTTGAATTTGTAGTTAGTGGAAGAGTAAAGGCCCCCTCACACTAGCACAGTGTTGCACAGTCCTGTGTCACATTGCACTGTATTGTATAGCACAGTGTTGCGTAGTACAGTGTACGTTGCTTACTGTTGCATAGAACAGCACAGCATTGCAAAGTGTTGCATAGCATGGCCACATGTGTCTTGTAACACTGTGTCAGGTAGCATTGTGTCTTGTAGCACACATTGTGACGCATAGCTCTGCATGGTGTGGCACAGCATTACATACCACCACATAGCGGCTATACCATTTAGAATGCGTGACAATGATGTTGCTGATAAACACCAAATTCACATTCAATTTACACTCTACTCATATAGATTTAACAAAATAAAACTTTCAACATCGTTTAGTGAGTTTAACTTATTAGGTCTTAGCTAACTAAATCTAAGCAAACCTGTTTTTTCAAGCTAAAAAATGCAAGTTGAAAAAGGACAAGGCTATTAACCTTAGCGGAGGTAAGACACTTAGCATTTGTCTATTGTACTTACAGAAGTCAGATTGGCTTTTATTCTCGGTGTAAACGTCAAGCCACATGTCACCTGCCATCAACATTTGGGGTTTTGTTCTGGGTCTAATTTAGGTGTAAAATGGAAAGTGGTTTGCTGTGGCGCTTAGAGAAATGGAGCTGTGCTGGAAGTCAGGTGGTGGCACATGTGGTGACAGTTGGTTCATTGTGCGCCCAGCGTGCGCCCAGTGTGGCCTTAATATAGCTCACGTTAATAAATTTCACTCCTAACTTATCATTCACACAACACCTTTTGTAGCATGAAATGTTTAATTAGGAAATATATGTATAAAACTTGGGCAGTGTTTAGAGAACTTTTAGAGAGTTGAGTATTGCGTTAAGTATTAAAGATGAAAAATTGGGGAACTGGAATTTTTGGATATTTATCATTATGTTTTTTAGCCTAGTTTATTATCCATCAACCCCAAAGGACAGTATTTTGCCCAGAGTGTATTTTTGGTAGTAGTTATTGAATTCACCTTTTTAGTCTCAAGTACCTCATAAAGTCGTAAGTTTGATCACCTGGTCACCAAATTTCATGTTTTGGTCACCTGGTCACCAAATTTCGTGTTTTGTTGATTTTCCAAGGGAACATATATTAACACACCTGCTATGGAGAACACACTTCTGCACACTGTAATGCGCACTTCCTGTTTGTCTGATTTAACATGTTGGGGGGAAAAATAATAACATCTTATATTATTTATTGTTTTTATTTTTTCCAACATGTTAAACTGGGCAAATAAATAGAAACTGTGCAGTAAAATGTCGCAAGTTTATATTTGTTTTCACTTAAAATCAACAAAAAATGTAATTTTAGTGTGTGCGTTCAAGTTTTTGTCTGCAACTGTATGGGCCAACACTTACTAAAGTCTTAACAATTCTAGATACTTATAATATAAACCACATTCTAGTTAGAAATAATGTTTATCACAAGTGACAGTTCATGTCATTCATTTCATTCATTTCTCCGTATACAGTATACTGCAGCAAATGTACAAGCCCAATGGCCTCAGGGAGCAAATATGATGGCAGAAGCATCATATGGTGTCTTACACCAGCAATCTGCGTGCTGTCTTCACATCTGTACTAACCTCTTCGTGTCGAAAGTCAGTCTTTACATGTCTTAATGAAGTAACCCCATTTGAGGAGCCAATTGAATCTAAAGGTCTTGTGATTTGTCTTTTCCTCTAATGCTGTTCTTCTTCTCCGACTGTCTTCTTCTTCTTCTTCTTCTTCTTCTTTTTCTCTTCTCTAATTCAGGGCTGAGTTGTTGAGTGAGACTAGTTTCCCTGACTGACCAACCCTACCCCGCCTTTATTCGAAGACTGTCCGAGCTCCACTCTGTTTCTGTCCCCCTCCCTACTTCTGTTCCAAATCTGGACCTTTGTCTCGCCGCTATAGCCTGTGTCGTGCCCTAAAAACCTGTGTGCCTTTTTTTTAAGCACCTGATAAATACAAAATATAGAAATGTATCAATCCATTGTTAGCCCCTTATTTGTTGTGTGCTCGCCTTCCTCCCTCTGGTCCCATTCCCTAAAACCACGTCTTTGTAAATATGTACTCCTCTTACACTTATGTAAAGTATGAGTGGATTTACGATGTTATGGCATATGTAAACATGAAAAACAACAACAACAAAAACTGTATCCTGTTTCCTCATTTATGTTCTAAGCTATGAGCAACATGTTCTGAACGGTGGACGTCCTGACCTGATCGGACACCACTGCGTTCAGGTTCTGTTTGTAACTGTTAAGCTTACTGAAACATGTTCTTTTCTTTTAAATTGCAGAGCAAATGTTAAAAGTTCTCCACCAGACAAAGGGGAGCAGTACTTGTAGTTTGGGAGAGGGCGGCTCCGTTGGTCTCACGCTGTGTTAGATTTTGGCAACAGACAAGACACTCTCTTGGTAATAAATTGATAAGCAAATAAGTGAAATAACCTACAATAAAGGTTTAAGAAAGCGAAAGAAATGTTAAAGTGAAATAAGAAATGACATGATGTGTTTCTGTAATAAACAATGTATACCCATTTTGTTGCAAATGCTTCTGAATGCATTCCTAATAACTCATGTTATTGTGCTGTATAGGCCCAGTATTGATATATACATATATGTATAAAGGCACTGACCAGAAATTCAACATAGAGTGAGCCAAAAGTTGGGTCTTGGGATTGCAAACTCCAAAACAGTTTGCTAAAGTCGGTGTTAGTTACTTTAGTTTGTTTTGCAATGTCATTAGACCTCAGTTGCCCTCAAATGTATTTCTGAGACTTGATTCAGGGTACGTAATTATGCATTTCATCACTTATGCAAGTATGAATTGTTCCTGTGTAGCGTAATACCAATGATTTTTAACCAGGCTTTGACTTACACTGTCTTTTTTTGCTAATTTGTCATGTCAAAACTTGCATATCCTTTTCTATCATAGTGGCCTTGCCAGTCAAACCGTACAACAAAGTTGAAGAAGCGTCTTTGGAGTTACCAGTACCAATAGAACAAAATCCAAGTGTAGTGCACAAATGATTTGTCTTGATGAATGGAAGTTCCTGACTAAGTCTGGACTCATGTTCAACTTGCATTGAACGGCACTTCTCTTTCATTCATGGCCATTCATGTAATGGCCAGTTGTTAGCTCTTAATCAAATGTTCTTTAGTTCTGTATGTTTTCCATCAAAAACATGTTTTTTTCTAATATTCAAGTATGTATCATCTCAAATAAAGTATCAATGGTTCTGTTTTTCTGTTTTGAGATAAAATAAAACGTACAAAGTTCAACCGTGGTGTATTTCTTGTTTATGTTACGTTGAATTACAAATTTGTTTCATCTCTTTGAAACTCAAAGAGTTAACTGCAACATTAATGGTGATTTGCCAATAAAAATACTTCAAAGGTATGAAATTCATCTCAACAAAATAGTTTAGCGTAAAATCAAATTGACACAAATTTCCGATCAATCCATTCAAGACATGTTTGGTGTCCAGATTTTGTTTAGTTAATGTTGGACCTATAAGGGTAATGTTGCTAACAAATATTAGAAGTCAATAGTCACCCAAATCTTTTGTCATGTCATGCACATCCTTGATTTCTGTTCTTCCTATTTACAAATTACTGTTAATCTTGAATTTTCACACCCAAGATTGCCAGTCGTATGCAAAATTCGCCCCTACCCGCCCCCACTTCGTAAATGAAAATATCTCTATACGTAATCTACACTGTACATCCTCTATTTTTACGCATAATTACTGTTTATTTGTTGAATTTAACAGAATAGGCATATTGTCACTGTCCAAAGAATAATCTCCATTTTTGTTCATTTTTACTTTTATGCATCATTTGAACACAGCAGCTGCTGTTTACACTGAGTGTAAATTTCATGATGAATGGACCTAAGGAAAAGGCCCAAAACTGATTGGAAAAAAGTCTGGTGCCTTTGACCTACATTAAAATTAAATCAGGTTTTTGCCGTTTCCTGTAAAGTTGCCATTTTGGAGATACTTGTTTTTCTTGGGACAGTGATGATATACAACATAAAATGTGGGCTGTGCAAAGATTAGGGTACGTTTAATATTTTATACTTAATGTACATAACATGGATTTGGTTGGTAGTGTACAAATTTTTGCGTATGCCTTCATGTTAATAAATACAAAACTAGTAGTAGTTGATTCGGAGGCGGGGTTTCTGATGTGTGATGTGTAAAGTTGTGGAAAAGTTGTAAGTGGAGAAGTGTAAAATGTATCTTTGCTGAACTATAACAACTAATTATCGTTAGATAAGCTGGAGTGAAGAACTTAGAGATGCATCTTTCTATTACGCAAGCTCTCTGAAGATGAGTGCGTGTATGGAGTGCATGATTAAAACTGGCTCCCAGAGCTTTTTCAAAGTGAATTCAAAAGCAGTTCCCATATATCCAGAAATGAGGCCTCATGACACTCAGTGTGATAGTTCAGCTCGTGTAATGTGTGCCTCTTTCATCTGTTGTCAGGGTGGTCTAAAGTTTAAGGGTTTAAATGGATGAATAGTCCCCCAACTGCTAACCGCTATGCTTGACATCTTTCAGACAATGCAAGAGAAGTCATAAAACCTCTGAGAACACCCTTCTATGAAGTGATCTTGTCTCTGAACTACAGTGTGTTCCAACAAACCATGGTATTGTCTCAGGGTCCTGTTCTGTGTTGCTGGATCAGTGATTAAGCCCGACTATTTTAAAATAGGCTTGTTGTAAAATAGACTGGTTTGTGAACATACTAAACAAAAATTATGCCACACGTGTAGCAAATTAACCATTAGGGAAGCTTAAATAGTTAAAAAGTAGCAAGAATGTGATGAAGATTCCAGTGGAATAAAGTAGCAATTTACAATTACAGACATATAATTGTATGTGTATTGTGAATCTATGAATATACGTGAATCTGTCTCTGTATTTGGTCTACAAGTTCGGTCTCCAACAAGCCACATACATCATTTACCAAAATTAAGATATGTACCATAAACGCACCATCCATAAAAAACCTCCACCTTATGCTTCCACACACTAGCCATATACATGTCCACCCACTTGTCCACATTTACATGTCCACAAGTCAACCAATTACAGATTGTAGCCCATCTGTTATCATGCACAGAACCACTCACCACAGAACCACAGCTCACCAGATATCATTTGGGTGATGGAGCATTCTCAGCCTGTCAGCGACACCAACATGATAATGGCATCAGAGGCAAGCTACTCTTGAGAAAACAAGCCACTGATGAAGATCTGAAGGGCTGTTTTAGCTATACACCAGCTAAAGCATTTCTATGTGATGTATGGCTGTATCTCTGTGTTCAAATGGCTTGTAGCAAGGCTCTGCTGACAGCTAGTGAAAGGGCAGTGCAGTGACACTGATGCGGTGGTGGTGTGTTAGTGTGTGTTGTGCTGGTGTGAGTGGAAGACACAGCTGTGCTGCTGGAGTGTTTAAACACTCTGTCCATTCACCGTTCACTCTATTAGACACTCCTTCCTTGCTGGTTCACCTTGTAGATGTAGAGTTAGAGACAATAGCTCGTCTGTTGCCGCACAGTTTGAGCAGGTCATCATCCAGTTCTTCATCAGTGATCACAGGACGCTGCCCCCAGGGCGCTGTTGGCTGGATAGTTTTGGTTGGTGGACTGAGGTGTCCAGCAGCACTGCTGTGTGTGATCCACTCACACTAGCACAATG
Source organism: Semaprochilodus insignis (assembly GCA_034552555.1). Classification (NCBI taxonomy): domain Eukaryota; kingdom Metazoa; phylum Chordata; class Actinopteri; order Characiformes; family Prochilodontidae; genus Semaprochilodus; species Semaprochilodus insignis. The sequence goes on from CM067494.1 coordinate 8,015,739, forward strand.
CACGCTAAGGAGCTCAGTAAATTTCTTGTGAAACGAAGTTTCTGAGGGTTGGGTAAAGCTGAAAGCTTCTTTGTGAGCTTACAAGTTTTTGTCTGCGGAGTTCGCCCAGCTGCCATGTGCACAACACAACGTGTGAAGCAACATCTGCAGTTGCTACAGTCTGTAACTGTACATTTATATAGTGCATATTGCCTATATGGTAAGTTGAACTGACAAAGTGGACAATGAGTGGAGATACAAGAAAGTTATGGCTGGTCAGTGCACAGAGAAAGATGGACAGCACATTTTTTCAGAGCTGTTTTGTTCACTTAATATCCTAATATGCATTCTCCTTCCTTAAGCAAGTTGATTGGAGGTGAAAGGAGGTGTAGCTGTCAAGAAGCCATTACTGAGAAAAGAAACTAGATATAAAAAAAGACATTTTGCTAATAAAACAATGAAGCTACTGGTGTCCTGTGAACAATGGACTGGTCACCCCAGGGTCCAGATTTCAACATCATTGAACGTGTCTGGGATTACTTGGATAGTGAGAAGCAAAAATGCACATAACAGCAAAAACTGAACTTTGGAAATGTGGAAAAATATAAACGTCTGGGCAGTTTTCTGTGTGAAAAAAAGAAAGAAAGGAAGTAATGATGGTAAAGTGCACACACACTAAACACTACGTAATGTGATATAATACTATGAAACTATAATAGTAGTAGTTGTTGAGGCTTCTGTGGAATTTCCAGTCAAATATATGTTAATAAAAGTTGGCGTCTGACTTCTGCACACTTGTATAATAACTGTTTTATATAATATGCAGAAAAGTGCCAAGAGAAACAGAAATGATAATGTTAGGACAGTGCATAAAGACACTACAGAGAGTCTTTATACCTGAATTAGTGTTGGCTACGGAGGAACCTGAGCGTGAAAACTGGAATTGGAATGGTTGGAAATCAGCCCACTCTTGAATGAGGCTGGATCATTCAAAGAAAGCAGGTCAGATGGTGTCGGCGCATTAGCATCATCATAAGGTCCAGGCTTCACTTTGCCTCCTTCTTTACACCTGAATGCTCTCGTCTGCTGTTTTCCCCCTCTTCTCCATGAGTGCTGTGCTAGCCCAGGCGTCCGGCCCCCCGATGCTGTGTAATTGCAGGAAAGGTAAAATGTCAGTTCTGCCCCACTGGACAAGCCGTGCACTCAAAGTCGTTATAAGAATTGCTTGGAGTGAGGCACAGGCTGATGCTCAAGGCTTGAGAGGAAGGCACCTGAACAGGATGTGCGCCTCTTTGACATGAAAGAAAGTGAACTCAAAAGACGGCAAGCAAAAAGCGAAAGCTAGTTAGCAGATAAGAAGAAAATAAATGAGATCTGGAAGGGGCAGGAGAGCAACTGAAAAAGACATGTTAATGTGGTGGAAAACACCCTTCTGGGGCCTCTGGTCCTAAATCAAGGCAAAAACAAACATGAGAAAGCACGGAAAGACTGTAGTCTCCTCCCGTGTCTATAATAACCTTGTTTTCAGTGTTGATATTCCATACTTGTCATTCCTCCCTGTGTTAGCTGTAGACAAAAACAGGCACACCCAACATACTATATACTATCCCAGGGGTTCCCAACCTTTTCTGACCCAAGGCCCAAGGTATGTCAAAGTCTATGTACTGTGTTGCAGAGATATCTACTAAAGTTAGAATGCTAACCAGCTAGCCCAGCTAGTAACACCCTGTTGTACCTCAACTGGCAAATAGTGAGTAGTAAATAGAGAGTAGCACCAAGTCAAATCAACCCAATATAAGAGAATGAAGAAGTAGTGATGTTCCAACTGCATTATAAAGGAAGAGGAAAGAAGTCTGGTTGAAATACAAATGTAATAGCTTGAAACATTTAAGATGGCATTAGCATTATGGTACACCCCACCCTACAATAAACAGAGACAATCACCTTGTTTGTAAAGGTGTAAACACTATGTAAAATTGCACATTGTGGCAACCAAAAACAAAACAAAACAAAACAAAACAAAACAAAACAAAACAAAACAAAACAAAACAAAACAAAACTGGAAGTAAAAACGCATTTTTTGTGCTCAGATTTCACCAACTGATTTTAAACATATGTTATTAAACGTATATTGTTATTAGAGTGTCTTTCAGTTCAGGTTTATAGGTCCGTCCCTGGTCAAAGACACAGAAGCTTGGTCTTGTCCCTGCATGATGCTGGTCATTTGTTGTGTTTTGAACTAGTTTTTGCTGGTCAACCAGCACTAACCAGCATAAACCAGCATGGACCAGCATGAATTCCATACTGATCTAAGCTGATTTTTTCAGCAGGGGCATCCTTGGAAAAAAACTGCTCCAGAGTGTTGCCAAAATGGCTGCTGAGTGAACAGTCTTTCCTATAAGATCTTTGGCAGTAATTCCTGGCTAGTTGCTGTTTTTTGATGAATCAGACTTACAAAGAATCACTGACCAGAATAAACCAGCATGGACCAGCATGAATTCCATACTGGCCTCAACTGACTTTTTCAGCAGGGAATAAGCCAGCTAGTTATTGGTGTTAATTTGTGACTGGTGTATGGATTGTTTGTGTGTGAGTGTGGAAGCCCTGTGGTGAGCACCAGAGGGCTTGGTAAGCTGGCATTAAGGGGGAAAGAAAACATAATGCCAGGTAGCAACACTTGTAGCAAATGCAGGCAAGTTAGTTCAGCGGTGGCCGTGGTCTGGGTTCGAGTGCAGAGTGGATGGCAGACAGCTCATTGCACTCAGCATCATGGCCTGTGTCTTGCTGTACACTGATGCCACAATAGCACCAGCGCTACAAGTTAAAAAGTCTTACATACAGTTTGGCTAGGCCTGAGCAGCTTCCTCATTGGGTTCTAACCTAGTAGCACAGTCCTGCTAGGCCTGGGCAACATCCGCACTGGGTTCTAAAGTAGTAGCACAGCCCAGCTAGGCCTGGGCATTTTCCTCACTGGGTTCTAAACTAGTAGCACAGCCAAAATAGGCCTGGCAGATTCCTCACTGGGTTGTAACATAGTAGCACAGCCCTGCTAGGCCGGTGCAGCTTCCTCACTGGGTTCTAAAGTAGAAGCACAATCCTGCTAGGCCTGTGCAGCTTCCTCACTGGGTTGTAACATAGTAGCACAGCCCTGCTAGGTCTGGGCAGCTTCCTCACTGGGTTCTAAAGTAGTAGCACAGCCCTACTAGGTCTGGGGGGCTTCCTTACTGGGTTCTAAAGCAGTAGCACAGCCCTGCTAGGCCTGGGCAGTTTCCTCACTGGGTTCTAAAATAGTAGCACAGCTCTGCTAGACCTGGGCAACTTTTTAAACTGGGTTCTGAAGCAGTAGCACAGCTCTGCTAGACCTGGGCAGCTTTTTTAACTGGGTTCTAAAGTAGTAGCACAGCTCGACTAAGCCTGGGCAACTACCTCACTGTGTTCTAAAGTAGTAGCTGGAATATTGTTTTGCTCAAATGTTTTGCCACTGAAAAACAACAACAGCGGATAAAATCCAAATTATGCAGTGAAAAAAAATCTCGTAAATTTTTTGCTCAGATAGACATGACGATTAATTAGGTCACATATGCTTTTCATTTTTGGGAACGAAGCGGAATCAGTTGCAGATGTATGTGTTATGTCGAGTTTGCACTCAATAGCTACTATTATTGCGTGCTGGGCAGTTTAAGTGGGTAGTTTGAATATACACAAGCTCTGATGACCTCTGACTGTTCATTTCCCACCTTCTCACACACCTCCAATTAATGGCACTGATGGCAGCTTAAGTGTGTACAGAGGTCAAAACAAAGAACGTGAGAGGAGCACAACAACAGCGATTATGGAACACTGAGACCAAGTGTCAAAACCAGAGCATGATTTGAATGCGAAACAACGGCCAGTGAGAACCGCTAATAGCCCGCAGCAAGAAGACAGCCAAGTGTGATGTGTTTGTTTGTTGCTTGTCCTAAACTTTGTGAAGCACAGTATGCACAGTACAGAAACAGTGTGTTGGCACGAAATGGTCAGACAATGACCACACCCTGATTCAAGGAGAGTAATCGTGTTGTGTGAAAGACATATAGGCCTACTTGTAATTTTGGATACTTTTGGTTTCATGTTTTTGGTGCCTTCTTTTCCTGGAGAATCTACTTTTAAAACTTAAACACATTTCACTGAATGCCATCTATTGTATTTAGTCCAGTTTGGCGCAGATATTTATACCAAGGTTCTACAGGTACATATCTAATAATAGGGCTTTGCCTTTGAGTGGTGTTTCCAGAATGGCATTGAAAGAGTGCACCCTAGTGGTCAAAATTCATTATACACTGCTGGTGAATGGACAGTTAAGTGTTTTATGGCTTTAATGTTTAGGGTTTTTCATGGACACGCAGAAACATCTGACACCAAATACTGATCTAACCTTTCAGAGATCAAGTATGAACAGAAGAACAGGAAGTGAGAAAGAGAAAATGTGTTAATAATACATTATTATTAATATTAGTAGTGTTAGTAGTAATAGTAGTAGTGGCATTAGTAGCAGCAGTAGTAGTAGTAGCAGCAGCATTAGTAGTAGTACTACTAGTAGTATTAGTAGTAGTAGTAGCAACGTTAGTAGTAGTAGCAGCATTAGTAGTAGTAGTATTGCAATTTCTTTTATCACTTAACACTGGAAACAAAGTCTCATTTAAGTTTGTGGATCCAAATAATGCGTATAATGTGAATAACACAACTGTCAGGGCATCTGTTCATGAACTGATAATTGAATTCCCAGGAAACACAGAGTAAAATATTTTAAAATGTTTGGAAACTTGAGTGTTATAATAAACATCCAGCATAGCTTGAATTAAAAAATATAAGGCATAAATATGATAAAACAGCTTAAAAACAGTGTTAAAAAATATAAGAACTGTGTTAAGAACTGTATGGGTATGGGTAATAAACAGCTCTCCATCCAACACTGAACTAAACTCATTATCCAGCCTTCATGTGATGCTTACTGGATGAAAAAAATTACATCTGGATGTGCAGATGATGGGATGGACAAAGAAGTAGACAGACGAGTCAATTTATATTGGAACTGAATATTGGTGTGTGGATAAATGAATGCTACAGACCGGTGGTCTAGCTTGCCAGCTTTTGGTTGTTCTGTGTTAACTTTGGCTCGCTAAGTTTCTCTGACTCCTAAACTGTTTTGTGTGGGCGGGGCAAGAGAAATCAGCCTTGTGACTGGTTAGGGGAATGCTTACAAAAGCGTTACCCAAGATAAGGACTGCCCAGTTTACATGGAGAGGAGAGAAATATGGTGAAATACATCAGTCATTAATCAGTTATTGGAACATTAGGGGGTTTATGTAAGTGTATGTAGGAGTGAAGGTTTGGGGAGCCCAATCAAAGCATAGCTTAGGGGCCCCTGATCACCGTAATCCACCATTGACCACTGTATTTATGCACAGGCCTTTACACTGGTTTGTTGTTTCTGAGTCATGCTGCATCTACTAAAATAAACCTTCTGCCACTTCTTCACCCATCTTCATGTAACATCTGGTGCAGTGTTTTAAGGGCTATTACAAGCGCCCAGAGATTTCCGCTGTCATTAATGATGGCAAACAACATCTGAGAGTGTTAAATGACTTCTGCCCTGAGCTGTGTTACCACTGGCTTGTTGCAGCCGACTCCTTTGTTCCCTTATCGTATATAGACCGACTTGCTCAACAGATAAAAAGAGATGCGGTCAAAGAGAATGATAACATAAAAGAGCATAATTTATTCTCAGACATCCGTCTGACGTTCCAGCGCTTGTTGTTTCTTGAAAATGGGTCTCGAAATGATGAGAACAGCAGGGAGGGTGGCTTTAAAGGATTGAATGTGCTCTAAAGACATTAAGCATGCATGAAGTCTCCGCCCTTTTTATTCGTCTTGGTTTGTGCTGTTGCCAATCCATCTGTGAGAATGCCCCCAGCTGTTAAGAGTAATGACTGAGTTGATGTTTGGCTTTTCTGCTGCCCTGTCTTGAGAGGACTTTACTTGTTGAAAGGGCATGTGGAACTGTATGCAACTTGAGGAGTCTTAATGCAAGACGTTATTAGGGCATGTACAGCATGGCCACTTTATTAGAAACATGGCCCTTGCAACCTGACCTTGGTATACAGTTAGAGACTGTAGCCTATATATTGCTACACATTTTGCTAGCCATCCTCTAGCCCATCAGCGGTCAGTTTCTGACCACAGAGCTGCTCTGGGTATATTATTATGATCACAGACATTTACAGTCTGTAACTGTACACTCAAATAGTGTGCAACTTGAATGACGTTAAGTGCTGTGCCTTCAGTTTGGGCTCTAAATGTCAAAACTCAGTCAAAACTGAGGAAAAAAGAAACACCTCGACAGTAATGCTAGCTTCTGCTAGCACCCCATGGTATTCTAACAGTAGGTTAATACTACAGTCAACGGTGATACACATGAAACGTTTCAGGCAGTTCTAGATTAAAGTTCTAGACTGTTAGCATTCCTGTAGTCCTTCATCAGTGGATCCGTGGTCAGTTTCTGACCACAGAGCTGCTCTGTGTATATTATTATCAACATGGACATTTACAGTCTGTAGCTGTACACTCACATAGTGGGCAACTTTAAATGTAGGATGGCCACTTTCATAACCCCAAAAAGGAGGACATACCACTCTCAAAAGGAGGACATCATAAAGGGGGAGGGGGTGGGGCACGATACTAGACTTCTGCTAGTGCCCCTTGGTTTTCTAGTAGTAGGCTAACACTATAGCTAACAGTGATTCACATGAAAGGTTTCTGGCAGTTCTAGATTAAAATTCTAGACTGTTAGCATTCCTGTACTCCTTCATACAGATAATTGCAGTCTGTGATTGTACACCCATTCAGTGGACAAATGGTGAACCTTAACTATGAAGATATAGGCTAGGCCATACATGTCAAGACTTGGTGAAAACCAGGGAGAGAAACACCTTAACAATAATACTAATTTCTTCTATTTCTGCTATTGGCATTCTAGTAGCTAGCGCTAAGCTAACAGCAATTCACATAAATGTTTTCATCCATAACTTATAACTAAACTTTTAAAAATGTTAAAGACATTTTATATGTTATTTGAAACTTAACAAACACATTTACATAATGTACGCTGTATGTAGCACGTTACAGTGACTCGATCAATAAAGAATCTTGACATAGAGAGGATGAAGAAGAAGCACTGCTTCCCTGATGGTGCACTTTAACCTTATGTCAATCATGTTGAATGTCTGGTGCCCAGTTAGATCGTTTAAGGACAGCTAGGCAATGAAAGGAACAGTAAATGCAATGATGGCTAAAGCTCCTGGCAATAAAATATATCCTGTCCATTTTATTACAGCCAATAAAACATACTCTGTCCACAGAGCTGCTATATGTATAATATTACGATTATAGATTATTGCCGTCTGTGATTGTACACTCATTAAGTGGAAAAGTGGCAAACCATAACTGTAAAGACCTAGACCTTCAGTTTGGGCCATAATGTCAATCATGTTGAAGGTCCAGCTCCCACTTAGATCGTTTAAGGACAGCTAGCTAATGAAAGGAACAGTAAACACGCCAATGGCCGAAGCTCTTGGCAATAATATGTATTCTGCCTTTGGCCGCTTTATTACACCCGACCTTGGTATACAGTCGGAGACTGTAGATGCATCTGTTGATGCACAATTTGTTATCATTCTCTAGCCATTCACCAATGGTCAGTTTCTGACTGCAGAGCTGCTATATGTATGATATTGCGATCATGTGGACATTTAAGTGGAAACATGGCGGACCACAACTGTTAACACTAGGCCAGGGCTTCAGTTTGGGCCATAAACAATAATGCTAATTTCTGCTAGAGTTCTATTGGGGTTCTAATAGTTGGTGCTAAGCTAATGGCAATACCAGGCTGTTCTAGATTTAGAACTTTTAAGGGCATTTAAAGACATTTTATATGTTTTTTACCCTTCATGTAGAATGCTACAGTGACTCGATGTGATGAATGAAAGTATTGGACATATTTTGGACTTCCAGAATTTTAATACAGAGTTTAAATACCATATGCATTTATAAGTAGAATTAAAATAAATACATTAAAATTGCATAGGCATTTTTCATTCACAGAAGTCTTTAGGTCTACACCAGAAAGACTGTTTCCCTCTAAAGTGGACCAACAAGGCAAGTCTTTCTAATAAAGTGGGCAGAGAGAGGATGTTCAAAGTGCATTACCACATTTCCCCTGGAACACCAGCAGGGGGCAGCATTTCCTCACGCATTTGCTCTTTCTAATAAGCAGTCCGCTGCTTAAGTAAATAAATCAAATGAAATGGATCATCTCTCTGCCAGGGAAATGACAATGGCAATACTCGGAGCTGGCTGAGAATGATTTTGTGCAGCCCCGTGGAGGTTAACGTGTGAAATCGTCTGTTTCCCAGCCTGAGTGCTGAGAAATGGGTCTGAGGGTTTGATAGAGGTGCCCATAATCTTTATAGCATGAGCGAGGCGGAGACAACAGCTGCTCGGCCTGATAAACGAGAGAGATTTAGCCATAATTAAGCATTTCACAATTTTTCCTTTAGCCCCATAAAGACGATGATAAAACGCGTGCGGCTGTTGCGCCACCGTTTCCAGAGTCGTGATCATTGTTGGTACAAAAATAGAAGCTGGGAAACATTAATAATGAGCGTCAGTTACATTTAATGAGAACAAAACAACACAGCTGTTTTCAGTGTCTCATGCGTGAGGCCGAGCTGGATGCAGGAAATGGAAGTGTCACACATAATGCGAGCTCCGGGAAAAAGATCCGTGAGAAAGTTTTACATTTTCAGGCGCCTTAAATTATTTATTCCACTGTCGAAGGTCAAAAGGTACCGATTCTATAAACACCTAATGCTGTAAAATTTCCTCGGCTTAGACTTTTTGGCTTCCTTGTGTGCACAGCAGTTTTGAGATCTAAGATTCCCCTTTTCAATAGAGCAAACCTCTAATCTATTATGCTTCATATCTCTATAAAGTCTTGAGATACTTTCCATCAGTCAACATGAAAATCCTAACATACTTGAAAATAGCTTTTTTTGTCTTTTGAAAGAGAGAACATTTTAATTCTCTTTGGGTGAATGAATGGATTGAAGGTTCTATCTGTGAATAAACCCAAACTGGAATGAAAACTTCACCAGATAACTAACTCTCTTGTCATGAATACTTAAAATGTTGAAAATGTAGATCAATGAAAAGGCAGTTGATTCAGTGGAACACACCGGAGTACACTGTTCTATGGTATTGTCTAATGTTTGGATAGGTTTCATGAGCCATGGCAAGTATCACCAGCATGCTGTATACGTATCCAGGTCAGAATTACAAATAGGTATCAACAGATTAGTTTCACACTATCTATCTATTCTAGTGCATCACATAGTTTTTGAGTTCTGTACTTAGGTGAAATGAATTGTGCTACTTGGATTTTTGCACAATTCCTTAACAATATTAGCTGCTAAATACTGTATCAAGGTTTGTTGTTCTGCTAGTGACTCATATGTCCATATGTGCTAGGCTATCTATTAATGTGTCATAGTATATTACATCTTCTTTGCACAACTCTACTATTCTGTTCTCAGTATTGTGTACTGTATCTGTCTAGTTTTAGTATTTACTGAATGTTTTTTTTATTGCTCTCTGTTGTTTGCATTGTGTATATTGTATTGTATTATGTGTTCATGTGTGTACATGTTTGTGTTTTGGTGTTGCACCATGATCCTGGAGGAATGTTGTTTCATTTTCCTGTGTATTTGTATATAGCCGAAATGACAGTAAAGCCTTTGGAATACCAAGTGTATTTGGGCACCTTGCTGTCCAAAGAAAAACAAGTACCTCCAAAATGGAAACTTTACAGGAGAACTAATGTAAGTCAATAGAACCAGACTTTTTTCCAAGCAATTGTGGGCCATTTCTGTTGATCCCTTCATCATGACGGCATCTGCTGTGATCAAATGAGGCATAAATGTCAAAAACCACAAACATGGAGATACATGTTTTTCTTTGGACAGTGACGATATGTGAAAAGCAGTATGGCAATAACATCAATATATTTGGCAATAAAGCCTCTTGAATACCACATGTATATCATCAATCAATACATCAATATGTTGTGTTTGTGCCTCTGCATCACAGCCATAAGCATTTCTGAAATTACATGTACATTTATGACCTTCATTTATGTAGATTAGCAAGGTAGCTAACTTTAGGATTTAATTTCCCAGCAAACTCCCCCACATTGGCCACACAGGGTAATCAGTAAGCTGTACTGGTTGACCTAAACGTTTAGTCTTTCAGTTATTACCCTACAGTAAAGAAAACCGCCAAACCATGCACTGGTTTAAGCTGGCCTATGGTGGTTTTTGCTAGACTGGTGCTGGTTTAGCTGGTCACCCAGCCTGGTCATGTAGGTTGACCAGCATACCAGCATCAAAACAAAACATACATGCTGTTTTTACTGGTGACCAGCCATGTGGGCCTATGCTGTTTTTTTCTAGCAGGGTAGTTAGTTAGTTCTCTGTTTTGTAGAAATGGTAACTTAGCTAGCTGGCTACCAAGCTCACTAACTTTAACATTATCTAACATTAACAATCTCTAGCCTATAATTTAAACCACCTGGTCAATCAGCAGTATTACTACACTTTTAACTTAGATTTTGCTACTTCAATCTTTTAGCTTTTTAGCTAGTTTGTTAATTCTTTGTTGACTTTAATGTTAGCTAACATTACTAGCTAAATGACTACTCCTAAGCCAATATTTCCGAATATATATCCAAGCTCCAAAGCCCTCTAATTAGCCTACTACTAAGTTTGGGGAGATGGATAAGTATACTTACTGGTTTTCCCAAATTTAACTGCACATAGAACCTCACACTGAAGATATAAGCTCATACCAGCAACTTAGTATGCAATTTTCAGGAAGGAACCATTTATAAAATAAAATCAACCTCTGCAATGCTTGCTTTTTAAAATACCACAACAGCAATTATCAGCACTCAATGGTTTACTAAGAGAGGTGGAAATAGTTAGTATGAACTGGTAGAGGTGGCCAGTTTTGCTGGTTATCTACTAAGGACGTCTGTACAAATGAACACAGGTGCAACTTCGGAATTAACATTTGACTATCACAATATAGCCATGTGTAAGACTCACATGGCTTACATGGGTCAGGCTCACACTCTAAATTCATTTAAAACTAAAAAGTTGCAAAAAAGTTTAAAAGTAAAAAAGAGTGTGTCATTATTTGAGAATAATAAATAGTTATTTAGAGAATATTTTAGAAATTCAAAATATTTTTAGCTGGTGGGATAAGCTGAACTTTAATTGTTTTGTTATTGTAAAATCCCTGAAAAGTATTAGAACGTTTACAACATTGTTTAAACAGTTTTTCCACAACATTCTAAAAACTAAAACGTGCTGTTTTTAACATTAAAATAAATTAAGTTAAATAATGCAGTCTGTATTTACCAGACTTGTTAGACTGGAGCAGGTGCTTCATTACAATAACACCCCCCCTGTATTTTGTATTTGGAGAGGGTAAAATGCATATGCAATCAGGCAAAAGTGCAGAAAGCAGCCCTTTGCTCTTATTACGGGGGGCTAAAGGATAGTTGAGCCTGTTTAGAAAGGGGTAGCTGGCCTTTTTAATGCCGAATAAAGTTTGCAATAAAACATCAGTAAATCTCCCTGAGCGTTTAGCTATATGTAAATAACCTCATGATTTGTGAGCATTATAGATGCAAAAGAAGTCCCAATTATGGAACTGATGCACATTCTTTTTCTGGATTACCCTCAGACTTGTCTGATTAGGGTGTTAACAGAAGTGTCTATGACCCCTGGTTGACCCCGAGAGTGCCTGTGTGTTAACATTCTCATGATTGGGCCAGCCGTGAAATGGTGAATCTTCAAGAACCGGCGGCCCCTGCAGCGTCCACAGAACGCCCCCTGATTTCATCCTTTTCTCAAACAAGTCGAAAGCACTGTGGGGTGAGTTTAGTCACACTCTCTCCCTCCTTCAAACAGGCCTCGGGAAGAAGCCGGCCTTCTTTTTCACTGATCCGGGTCCAGTCGTTTGTTCCCCAAAACCTTCCCTTCAGCCGCTACGAGAAACTGCAGAAACTGTGGTGGGATCAGTGCAGAAGTAAAAAAAGTTCTACCAAGTCCTTCAAACAGCAGCAGGCAAGGTTGGAAATGAGGCAGACAGTCATGCATACTGCCAGGCTTCAGTGGTGTCTTCATCATACATGAGTCATCGGAGGGTAGGAGGCTCATTTTTGAGTGAGCGCCAATGACGGCACGGCGCCATTCTATAGAGGGGGAAAATGGGTCAATGAGTGCTTATTGCTCCGATTTGCCTGTGGACGCTTCACCATGCTTCACACCGAGTATCAAATCTGCAGACGGATTCCTAACCTACCAATGATGTGGCTTCCTGACTTGTTAGCAGCATGGACAAAGCCCATGCCATGGCCCTTGGGAATAATTCTGCACTCTGGTGGTAGAGAGGGGAGAAAATAGATTGACGTCTCATTTCAGGCATGCATGAATTCTGCCCCTGGACTGCTTTAACGATCAGCCACTCGACATTGTCGACCACCGCTGCACAGATAGAGGAGGACGCTAGGCGATCGACAGTAATCCAACTGTGGAGACAGTTTCAGGCTGACAGTTCCAGTCAGAGAAATTTTGACAGATGTGCACACATAGTACTTGTGGACCATGTATTTACTACCAACACCATGTGCCTTCCCCAACATGGAAACCCAACAGTGTATAGTTCCTCCAACAGTGTGGACCTAACAACATATGATTAACTCAACGACATGCAATTCCACCAACTTGCATGCTTAACTATGTAGCATTGCACCAATACGTAGGCCCAATATATGTTGGCTACAGCTACAAAAATCAGAGTTCTGTTTCCCTAAATCTGATTAAACGTCCGCTAATTAGCAAAGCTTCGTTAGTTGTAGTTGTGTTATACTTTAGAACATTTGATTTCTTCTGAGCTGTGGTCTAGAAAGAATCCAGTTTGATATCTTGGATATAGATCAAACAATGACCGTAATCGGATGTCTCCAGTATGTGATTATACAAATGGTCATGTAAACAACATACTCCAATGTCTTAGATCGGAGTAAGACCTGAAAATCAGGAAAAGAGAGCTGGATTTTAGCTCAGCAGTCAGGTTTTTCAGCACAGGTATATTCCTTTTGGAAGTGCAACTTTCAGACCAGGAGTTATATATATATATACAGGGGTTGGACAATGAAACTGAAACACCTGGTTTTAGACCACGATCATTTATTAGTATGGTGTAGGGCCTCCTTTTGCGGCCAATACAGCGTCAGTTCTTGGGAATGACATATACAAGTCCTGCACAGTGGTCAGAGGGATATTAAGCCATTCTTCTTGCAGGATAGTGGCCAGGTCACTACGTGATGCTGGTGGA
>CM067494.1:8069023-8102443 GCA_034552555.1 Semaprochilodus insignis
CCCTGGTGCAATACCATCAACAAATTTCAAGAAGACTAAACAGAGAGAGAGAGAGAAAGAGAGAGAGAGAGAGAGAGAGAGAGAGGGAGAGAGATACAAGGGGCTATAAAGAAAAGAAAATATGCTTACATTGTCCATGTGTAGATAATCTGAATGCCTAGTAACACTTGCTTAGAGATGGTATTTTGTTACAGTTTTGCCTTAATCTTCTACAGGGATTGTGTTATGATATATTGAAACTTATTAAATTGTTAAACTTTTAACTTTGTTACATGTATATTATTTGAGATAGACTACATATTGTTGCAGTCCAAAGAAAAACATGTATCTCCATTTTTGTTTATTTTTATGTGTATGCATCATTTGAACACAGCAGCTGCCATTTACACTCTGTGAATTTCATGAGGAATGGACCAACAGAAATGACCCAAAATTGCTTGGAAAAAAAGTCTGGTTCCATTGACTTCCATTAAAGTTACATGAGTTTTTTTGCCCTCTCCTGCATGTAAAGCTGCCATTTTTTACTTGCTATTTTTGGACAGTGGCAGAATCTAAAATCTTTATTTATAGGATAATTTCTATAAGGAGGTGTCTGTCCCAAACCATAAGCCCTACATTTATTTTCTCTTTTTTCAGTTTTATTAAGTTCCTTTTAATCACCTTTGAAGGTTTAGATTTATCAGCAGTTTAATTAAAGTAAAAAAAAAGTAAAAGTAAAAATGACATCCCATATTGCCATGCTTTCATGTTACTACCTAAAAATATTGTCCTTAGGTGGTGCCTTATTTTAGCCACACCCCTGTATTTAGAGCAGGAAGTGAGGCTGCATCCCTCTCCCTCATGGCCACATGGTGAGCAGGTATGTAACTTGTTTTGAAGTAACTGTGTATCGAAGTTGTCAGGTTTGACAAGCTAGAATTGATACATGCTGAGCTGAAGGCAAAGCAAGGATTTATTGTTAACAATGCAGCAGTGCAGTTGAACAAGAGAATCCAAGCAAACATATCCAAAGGAGAAGGCTGAGTCATAAAACCAAACGGACAGGCAAGAGTCAAACCAAGATGGACAATAAGAAGGACAACCAAAACAAGAGGGCAAAAGACGAAAGAGTACACGAGAAACAAGCAAGGTCAGAATCAGAGTAACAGTCAGAGACCGCTAGGAAGAACATTCAGTATTGGCACAGTGTGGCAATACTTTGCAATGGGTGCATGTGAACCAGGAGCTTATAAGCAGACAGACTAAATGAGATGCAGGTGTGAATAATTAATACTCTGGTGATGACGAACGAGGAAACGGGGCGTGATTGGGTGATGACGGACATGTGACTATGACATCATAGGGTAGTGGGTTCTGGGAGTTGGAGTTCGGGAGATCAGAGGCAGAGCGGAAACCCGGAAGCGTGACAAAAATCTGGAAATCAGTGTGCAATATAGGAGAATCATAACCACCGTAACCCATATCTTCTGCAGATAAACACCTTATTTGTGTTTAATGAAAATAGTATTATGATTTTATGTTCTAAATGCGTTTGCTAGTCATGTAACGGCTAGTGTTTTTGAGTTCAAAGCTAACATTATCACTGGCAAATCAGTCACTACAGATTCATTTGGTTGCTGTGCTAGTGTTATGGTGTTTTGGTAGTGACAATAAATGCATAAGGTATATGGTCACTCACAACAAACAAATTTTAAAGTCTGAAATGTGTTTTGAGCCATTACCATTTATTGTTTATGTTTCATTTCTTTTGCATTATCTATAACATATTTGATCGTATGTATTTTGGTTATTTTCTATGTATTTACTTGTTTTCTCATTATTTGAACAGGGTGGCTCAGGGTGCCTGGTGGCCCTACCTAAGGGAAGTTTACTTTATGCTGGGTGTCCACTCTGTCAGGTGCTGAACTTGCGTTAGAGAGAATCAAATACTGAGTTTGAGACTTTTCAATCGACCATGTTGATGCACTAATGCTAATCTGCTTAGGTACACCAATCTAATTGTCTGAACTGAAACAAACGATGCGCCTATGACAAGCCCTGTTGACACTATGCAGCAGTGCGGCAAAAGTGCTGGACATTTACCTGACCAGTGCCATGTGACCAGTATGTGGTGCGGAGGACACATTGAGTTGAGCTCACCCAAAGTCTACCGCTGAGAACAACAGATGTCACTGCTGGGGATGTCCTTGAAACGTCTCTGTTGCTACCAATTAATTTGCTCATAGTTGCCCTATTCGGAGGTGACCCAATTAGTACTATGTCATTATTAAAAAAATGAAACTTTCTGACCCCGTGTGACCTACTTTGACCTAATGCATATGTCCATTAGATTTAAACGATGATACTGTCATTAGCATCTGTAAAACACGTTTTAAATAGAGTGTAGTGATGATTACAAACAGACAGCAAGGGGAGAAAATTAAATGAAATTAGAATATTAGTCGAGTGTATGGATCCCAGAGTTTTCCTTTTGTACATAAATAAGCCTTACATCAGCTATGGCATCCCCCCAAGTCCTCTACCACCTACGACTTGGCCACAAGTCAGTTCTTTGGCTGGAAGCTAGCACCAGGCCCACACTTCTGTGCAAGGACTCTGACATAAGTCTGGTTTTGCTCTACTTGCTCACATATGCTGTTTTAACGCCGAGTAACACATGGTTTAATGTGAGATTTAGAGATCTGATCAGCCACACGTTAAAAAAAGAAAACTATACTCAAAGAATAACTAGCATTCCACCTACTCTCCATCTGTCACATCAGTAGTAGTAGATTTCCAAGGAGCAGTAATTTTAATGTGTTTTCTGGTACTTAGGAAAGAATAGGGAGTTTGTAGTCATGTGAACCTTATGACACACAAAATGCAAAAGAAGGGCAGGGAGTGAAAAGCTGAACAGACAAGATTGAGATGAGCCCATTATATGCTAGTCAAGACGCTATTACTAGATAATGGTATAAACAGAAAATCACAACATATTTTGGATGTGATCCATAAGTAACAAGAAGAGCAAATTTTCAACTAAATTGAAAGATGCATTGTAAAAAATGACTGCACTGTAAAAAATAAATAAATGAATAAATAAAAATTTACAAAAAATGTTATTGTATAAAACAATTACTACTACTATTACTATTACAGTAACAACCAATTAAATCTATTTTTTTACAGTAAAATATTATTTATACAGTATTTTGTCTTTTTCTCTTTTAAATTTCATAGAAATTCATGTAAAATAACAATAAGTATCTGTAATTAAATACGCAGCACACTATATAAAGGTTTATGTCCAAAGTAAAAATGTAATGCTTTTCTTTGTAATTTCTAGGTGCCTAAATGCCTTAATATTCATAAATATGCCTCAATAACAGGAAGTAATGCACTGGTTAACATGAAATTATACATTAGCAATGGTTAACTGATGTTAAGTTAATATATAACAGTGTATATCTGTTACATGTTTACTTAACATGAAAACACGTAGTTGTTATATGCTTACTTAACTTTTATTAAACATTGTAACCATTGTTAACGCTATCGTTATTACGCCATGTTAACTAATGCATTACTTCATGTTTGTCAACACTTAATGTAAAATGTAATATTACCAATAATATAAATGCAAATGTTCATTTATAGCTTTCTTTACAAATTTATAAATGTATGCAAATCCACATTTAGATAAGCCTGGTGCATTGTGGGAATGTGTTGTTGATTGATAAATAAAACTGGAACTCTTTGCCACAATCTGCAGCATTTGATCATAAGAACACCTTGCTGACTGTTAAGCATGGGGTGGATCTATTATAATTTAGGGTTTGTGTGGTAACCAGTGGCACAGGAATCATTTGAATGCATGCTAGAAGAAATAATTCTGTTAAATAGCAGCACATTGATGTGACTGTGACACAGTAAGTCACGAAACTGAAACTGAAAAGTGGTTGTTTTTTACAACAGGACTGTAATCCAAAAATGACCCAATGCAAACGCTAAATGCATCATAAACTACTTCCCTGAACATCATCGAAACTCTGTGAGCAGATCTTAAACATGATGTGCACGCCAAGGCGGCCCATGGATATCAAAGAACTAGCATTGTCCTGCAGAGAAACCCTTGGGGGGGGGGAATGCAGAAGGACTTGTAGTTATATAAAAAAGTTTGCTGAGTACTGATGAGTAGGGTGTCCAAATGTTTGCACAGGCCACAATCAATTCATTTGCATAGTTTAAGGAAACTGTGCATTAACACTTTTACAAAATGTTATTTTAAAAACATCACTTTAAATATAAGAAAAATATGTCATTTGCCCAAATTTCCGCAGACAGCTTTACATAATTTATTCTTTCAGAGATGGAACTAGTTTTCCAGAGAGAAGAATTTGTGATAATGAACCCTTTCCACACTTCATTTGACACAGTGGAATTCGTCTTAGTAAGGCAGCACAGTACATTACAGCAGTAGCAACTCTATGAAAGAGAACACAGTGGACTCTTTAAGGTATTTACCTCATTATTCCATAAAGAGCATTGTTTGTTTGGTAGAACATATTTCAGTTTTAGAGAGAAACAAGATTGACAAGGTCACACATTAAAAGCAGCTGCTTCAGCACTGGATGGACAATATTAGATGGTAAAAAATCTCTGAACATGGCAGAAAATATCCGTCTCACTTTATATTGTGTCTGTAATATCTGTGTAGTTACACAATAACAACACATGCAACAATGATGTAACTACTGGTGACATCTTTGCTGTTGCCATAGTAGTAGTAGTACTATATGTACACCTGCATTAAGTACAGTTTTACTAATGGAATTACACAAACATGTCTTAAAGGGACTAAAAAATGACTAACTAACAAAGTAATGCATTAGTCAACATGAAGTAATACATGAACAATTGTTAACTAGTTTTAAGTAAACATGTGACAACTGTGAAATATTTACTTAACATGATAAACGTGTATTTGCTTTCACAGGGACTATGCGCATGTTTAAAAGTGGGGAAAACTGACGTAAGCAAGGACAGGCCTTATCGCTGTACCTGACTGACCATGATTGTGGACAATTAGCAAGTCATGAAGTGACTCAGTATGGCAGCGGATCATCTTCATTGACGAGTCCTGCTTTTTGTCTTGATGGAGACGACCAACGAATCTGTGTGTGGAGGCACCATGGTCAGTGCCAAGATGAACGGTTTGATGTCATGCGTCACGTGATCTGGTGTCACGCCACCTCTACCCCTACCACAAAATCTGCAGGAATTGTGTGATAATACTCAAGCTGCATGTGATTAGGAACCTCTACAGCTCCATGCCGAGACGTCTGGCATGTTATGTTAACAAACGTGGCGGACCGATGCCATGCTGAGAGACACTACTTGCGTATGTGTAGCTCAATAAATATTGCCCATATCAGTCTAAATTTATTATCATTTATTGTTCCTGCTAACCTTTATCTTCCTTCCCAATAAGACTGCAATCTGACACTTCCTTCTGCGTGCAACTATTCTTTTAATGATGAGTGTATGAAAGTGAATGATCATATCACTCAGCAAGGCTTAATTTATGGAGATAGTTCTACCCTTCAAGGAAAAGAGCCAACTGGCTTATGCTGTGAGGGTCGGCAACGTTTTAGCATTAGCTACGAAAACCCCTTGATTGTGGAGATCCACATGACTGCAGTGGCTTATTGAGCAAAACATTACAGACTGTTTATTTCAAATATGTGTTTGAATGAGGCACAATATAAAGTGGGACTACAACTTCACACTGCCATCCTAATAAGTCTACTTTCCCAAAACCTCTCAAGGTGGTCCCCAGATGGTTATCACTACAAGATCAGGTTTTGCCCTAAGAGACCACAAATGTGGCAGATAGCAATTGTATCTGAAAAAGTATTAATTTAATCCCAAATATATATTTAGTTAACTTAAAGTCAAGCCATCATATCAACACAGTGACAAGGTCCTCTTACATAATGACATGGTCTGACATTAAAAGCAGCAGACAGTGTCGGGGCGACATGGTGATGATTCTTGGCCCTGGCTGAAGTGGTGTGAGTGAGTGTGTGTGTGTGCGCGCAACTCATTCCGTGACTCTCGTGCTGCTTTACACTGTGAATGCTTCGGAGAAAGCTTCCTCATGAATGAAACATCGAGGCTAATGAAACGAAGCGCTCCACTTCCACATGCTCGCACTCAACCGCAAACACGTACACACACACACATCGTCCACTTTCACACACATCACAACATGCACAAGAAGCCCATCCATTTTTAATAGCTGGGATTGTGGAGTTTTCTTCGTGCAGGAGGAGAGTACGCGGGAGCCGGCATTTAGCGAACTTCTCACACATTTTTTCCAAGGACTTTTCCATATCAAACCACCTGTTCTTTTCATGTTGAGCGTATCAGCTTCCCTGGAATCCTGCAAATTCAAGCATGGTTTAAATGAGTGGGCAGGGCTAATCCAAGAGCACTGTAGAGTTTGGGCTGGACAAAATACTGGGATTATGATGCTATATACTGCGATTGCAATGAGCCGTGCAATACATTGTGATGCCTTGATATAACAAGGCTGACTCATAGAAGTCAATATTTATTTTCATGTTATCATTTTAATGTTTTTGCATAATTGCATATTCAATTACATGTACATTCAATTTATAATTTGCATCACCAATTTCAGGTGTGCATGCTTAAAGGCAATACTAGATTGAACACTTAAAAATAACTTATTCTTAAATTCAAATCTTAATAAATATCTCCTCTTATGCTTATAGACAAATAGGTGGGAGTTAAACATTGAATCACGTGAAGCACTTTCAACACAATGAATCTGCTTGTTTCTATATGAGCTTTATGATTGGTTAAAGTATAAACAAAGCCATTGTAGAAATGGTTTGATGTGAAATTTTCCGATCTAGAGAAATCGGAATTGTTGACAGTAATGGTGATAGGAACCAGATGCTTGAGGCATTGAATGTAAATCTACATTTATTGCATGAAATGGTTAGGAATACATTCTGAAAAGTAAAGCTCTAAAGTAAAACTTTAATTTGTCCTCTTTTTAATGTTTTGAATAATAAACAAAACATCCTTATATGGTCTTTATGTCATTTTATGATAGTATTAGATATGCACAGTGGCTTGAAAGTTTGTGAACCCTTAAGAATTTTCTATATTTCTGCATAAAGTTTACCTAAAACCAGACCAGACTTTAACACAAGTCCTAAAACTAGATAAAGAGAACCAAATTAAACAAATGAGACAAAAATATTAGACTAGGCCTTTTATTTATTGAGGAAAAATAACCAATATTAAATATCTATGAGTGGTAAAAGTATGTGAACCCTTGCTTTCAGTATCTGGTGTGACCCTCTTGTGCAGCAATAACTGCAACTAAACATTTCTACTAACTGCTGATTAGTCCTGCACATCAGCGTGGAGGAATTTTAGCCTCCGTACAAAACAGCTTCAACTCTGTTACATTGGTGGGCTTCCTCCCATGAACTGCTCACTTCAGGTCCTACTACAGCACTTCTATTGGACTAACGTCAGAACTTTCTGAACATTAACTTCCTCTGTAANAGATAAAGAGAACCAAATTAAACAAATGAGGCAAAAATATTAGACTAGGCCTTTTATTTATTGAGGAAAATGAACCAATATTAAATATCTATGAGTGGTGAAAGTATGTGAACCCTTGCTTTCAGTATCTGGTGTGACCCTCTTGTGGAGCAATAACTGCAACTAAACATTTCTGGTAACTACTGATTAGTCCTGCACATCGGCTGGGATTTTAGCCCTTCCCTCCGAACAGAACAGCTTCAACTCTGTTATGTTGGTGTGTTTCCTCCCATCAACTGCTTGCTTCAGGTCCTTCCACAATATTTCTATTTCTATTCAGGATTTTGACTTGGCCATTCCAAACCATTAGCTTTATCCTTCTTTAACCATTCTTTGCTTAAGGTCATTGTATTGCTGCTTGACCCATGTTCTCTTGAGATTTAGTTAAGGGACAGATGTCCTGACATTCTGGTATAATTCAGAATACATTGTTCCATCAATGATGGCAAGGCACCCTGGCCCAACTGCAGCAAAACAGGTTCAAGCCAAGATACTACCACCACTGTGTTTCACAGACAGGGTACATTTTTTAGGCTGGAATGCAGTGTTTTCCTTTCTCCAAACATAACGCTTCTCATTCAAACCAAAAGATCTATTTTGGTCTCATCCATCCACAAAACATTACTGCAAAAGCNCCTTGCAACCCTGCCATGCACACCATTGTTGTTCAGTGTACTCCTGATGGTGGACTCATGAACATTAGCATTAACAATGTGAGAAAGGCCTTCTGTTGTTTAGAAGTTACTTTGGGTTCCTTTGTGACCTCACAGACTATTACATACCTTGCTCTTGGCGTGATCTTTTTAATGGACTACTCCGGTGGAGGGTAATAATGGTCTTAAATTTCCTCCATTTTTACACAATCTGTCTGACTGTGGATGGTGCAGTCCAAACTCTTTAGAGATGTTTCTTTCACCTTTTCCAATCTGATGAGCCTCAACAACTATTCTTCTGAGGTGCTTAGAAATGTCCCTTGGTCGTGTCATGATACACTTCCACAAACATGTGTTGCGAAGATCAGACTTTGATAGGTCCCTGTTCTTTAAATACAACAGGGCGTCCACTCACACATGACCCATCTCATCCCTTTGATTGACAACAGCTGACTCTAATTGCACATTCAAATTATCTGCTAATTCTAAAGGTTTGCATACTTTAGCCACCAACAGATATGAAATATTGGATCATTTTAAACAAAGTTTAATATTTTTGTCTCATTTGGTTCTCCTTATCTACTTTTAGGACTTGTGAATTCTTAGGTCAAATTTATGCAGAAATATAGAAAGTTCTAAAGGCTTCCCCAACTTTCAAGCACCACTGTACACTGTTTACTTAACAGTCTGGACTCTCTTTAAGGTAATTGCTGCATCTCTTAAGGTGGACTGGAGAAGGTGAATGAATAAGACTGAAGAAGCTGGTGAATACAAAGCTAACTTCAGCCTCTTGAAAAAGAGGTACAAAAACATTTTAAGTTCCTTAACAAAGCATTCTGACCACAGTAGCGGTTGTCTCATTACACACCAAGTTTCCCCTTCTGTTGAACGTTTTCATTAATTATAGAACTAAAAATTTACTGATTAAAGGTCCATTATTTTGACCAAAATGTTTCCTTAGTTCCTTGGTTCATGAAAATACTCACATAATCTTACACAGCACACGATAAAAGGTGTATTTGTTTGCACATTGCAGCCTTTTACACATTCAGTGATGATGAGTAACAGACAATACTTGTGCAGCCTTAGTCTAGAGCTGTGAAGCTCTAGTAGACCAAATGTAACTGCCAGGCCTTCGTGTGAGAGGTGAATGGGCCGGATTGGCGTGCAGCAGCCTGGGCGGCCCCTGAGGCCTGGATGCTGTGTTGTAGCCCTACTGACTCAGTCTAAACAATATTCAGCCTGAAGCGTGAAGATAAAGAGGCGAGGCATGAGTAACAAACACGTCTGACCTCAATTTGGAGGTTACAGTCCAATAAATAACAGTTCTTGAATGGTTCTTGGCCATGAAGTACAGTTTAATCAGGATGGAACCTTTCTATTACATACAGTGCCATTTCTAAACCATAAGAAGCTTCCTATTTGGGAAGGGGGCACCAATCTTACAGAAAACATATTATTATGACTCCAAGGATGGAAATGATTGAATGAATTAAAGGGAGTTCCACTGTTAATTCTAAAAATCTGTGAACTTCAGCCATTGAGATGTAAACAGAGTCATTTAGAGTGATTTAACGTGAAATGGTTTATCGTCGATAAGCTTTGAGGCTGCCTGAGATTTCATAACAGTGGTGGTGATGGGAACCAAGGGTCACAATGTCTATGATACAAATGTAGCCAGTTTATAATGACCAGTGAAAATATAAGTGTCTTCTGAGTTTATATATGAATGTTGCTGGTTATCTCACAACAATATTTCACACATCAGGGAACATATTTGTAAATTATTTTGTGCAATATGTTTCTGTGATGTACCTACCACCACTGTGAATAAGGGTCCCTAGAATAGAGCATTTCAAACCGCTCTGAATTACTTTGCTGTCAGTTATGTATAAATGTAGATTTTATTTTGCATGGTACAACAACTGATAAGATTAGTAAGATTACTATATATATATATAGTATTTTTAGTATAGTATAGTATAGTATAGTTTATTTTTTTTTCCATTACCAAGACTTCCAAGTACTATCCTGGCCCCCCATAATTCATAGATAGATAGATAGATAGATAGATAGATACATACATAAATAGATAGATACATAAATAGATAGATACACTGAACTATACTTGTTACCCTGTGAATCAGTAGTACATCAGTACATAGTACATCATTTTCTTAATTTCTGCAGCGTGAATTCCTGATGCTCTTATGCAGTAATTGCATAATGCATGCCGAGGATCTTAGTCAGAGACCATTGATGGACATAAAGACAAAAAGGATATAAACTTGTGAACTCTGTCATAAAGGCCAAGGGACACAATGCTCCACAATGCTGTAAAGTGACAAATAGCAGATTAAATGGTTTAAAGAAGGTTCTCTAAGGAAGCAACATTGGTTCTTCTATGGCTTTGTTTTAAAGCTCAGTCAAAATGCCACTGTATCCAGAAGCTAGTAATAGATTCTAAAGGATTTGGTATATAACCGCCTGAATTCATGTCGCTTCAATGGTCATTCATCTTGAAGACATTTTTAGGCCTTAGAAGTTTACAGGTCGAGGAAAACAGTTCAGAAGTCACGTAGCTGCTGGCAGAATGTAAACGAAACAGCCTGCTTTCAGCTGTAACAGTGGCTGGAGAAAAAACGGCAGATGAAAGAGCGATCTGAAGCGCTCCGAGGAATTATTTAAGTTTTTCTTTTGCTTTCATTTAGAGGTGAGATGGGAATACTGGTGTTGTTCAGGTGCTGCCTCGCTCAGGGGACAGGGCTAGCCTGTAGGTTACACTCTGGAGACCCTGACCAACTCTGTGAGGTTCATTCGAAAAGCAAGAGGAAAGAGGTGAAGCGAAAGGAAGCTCCACCATGGCTCCAGGGGATGGAGATCAAGGTATGGAAGCACTTTGTGCTTTGTTTCCGAGGGTCCTCTCTGCCCACCAGTAATGGGATGAGTGGGGGGATTGTGCTGATCCTATGCATTTTTATTTTTGGCATGAAAACTTTCTCATTTGCATACAGTAATCAGGGAGTCTTGCTTACTTGCAATACGTTTCAGTCCATGCCTACAGGCATGCCTGGGAGAAAGGTCAATATATTTTTTTGTATTATGCATGTATATATATTTTACATGCAATTTAAAGGGGCCTCATCATGCTAAACAACATGTTTTCCTTGTTTTTCTGAAGTAAAGGAGTTTCAGACCATATAGAAACATAGTCCACATGTGGAACCTAAACTGCAAAACAGCTCATTTTGAATACATAGTTTTTGTGTGTTGTTTATATACAGCCACCCATTTCCACTGTATTAGGTTTAGCCCTGCCCACTCACTCTGAAGTTATGAGGAGTGTTTTAGCCCACACTGCTTTCTGAATGAGAGATAACAAAACAAAACAAAACAAAACAGACTGTTTAATCCTAAAGAAAAATTGCCATGTAAAAATAAATCAAGCCAGTTTTTGTTAGATTAAAGGAGCAGTGTGTAACCACTAGTGGTGAAGTTTGCATATTTTCTTGCTTAAAAAAAAAAAAAAAAAATATATATATATATATATATATATAATAATTATGATACTCTATTTGGGTTCTCAAACTTCTCACGAAACAAAATGGTTATCTAGCACCAATATTCTACCTAGCATTCTTATGTCATTAGTATAGGTAGTAAGTCAGTGTTTCAAATGTTTTTATGGTTTTTTTATGTTAACTCAGTTTAAACTCAGCTTAATATCACTACCTAGCCCTGATAAGCTGATTTAGATGATTAAAACATCCTTATTATCATTTTAATTCTGGTAACATATTTGCTGGCTTCTTGTTTGAATTTTCCCCATTCCACCTTCAATGTGGCTGCTGTTACATTCTCGCACTTGTGCTGTCAGTCCATTGAAGTCAAGGGATGCTATGCTGCACTAGATTACATGAAGTGCTTGATACGCAGAAATGCTCCTTTAAGGAACCATTTATTAAAAAGTTCTTCAGGGAAGCAAAACTGGTTCTTGCACAGGCAGCCTTGGAGTTTTAATACTGGTAATAATTTTAAGGAGGAGATTTAAACTAATTTAATTTTAATCAAAATATCCTGTCTGCAGTTTTATGCACAAAGCTACCGATAAATATGCACTAAGGTAGGACACTTAGACAAGGATTCTTCTTCTTTCCATGTCCTCCAACTGGTGCTGTAGTGCCACCACGTTTAAGCTGCCACTTAATGGCAAAATGTGCAAGGTGCTCACTACAGCCAGTATGTGGTTCATTCTGGGATACTGTAACAGCATTGCAGCTCTATATGGCAGCTTCTGTTGGATGACAACTCACTCCTGTGTCGTTCTAAGCTAATGAAAGCACAATGATTTATAGTTACAGTTACAGTAATTATACACTACTGAAAACATAGCTGTTTATACTCTATTCCATTTCTGATAATAGATCCCTCCCTAAATCTAGAGGATATGGATCCTATAAGTATTTACAGCATAAAAATTAATAATTGGCTTTGCTGAAACTGTACAGTATGATTATCAAGATGCCAAATATCATGATTCTAAATATAAAGCCCAATGAAAGCCTTTAAGCCACTGCAAAACTCCAGCAAACTAGAACTAGAACAAGCACGAAACTAACATAGTTAGTGGTTAACAAACTTTATACTTCTAGTTATGGTTTGAATAAAAAATTGTGGTCTTGTTTTGTAAATGTAAAACATTGTTTGCATGTTTATCATGGGGTTGTAATTTTTTAAACATCAAATAAACAAAAAGGGAAAAAGAAGGATGTAACCTTGCTAATACCATGTAATAAACATGTAATTACATATCAATAGTATAGTACAATAAAAGTAAGAACTATCTTGAAGGTTATTGTGATTGGGTATGTAGGTTCTTGACTGGCTATTTAGTTTCGTTCTACAAAACTCTGGAGTGAGTGATCTGACTGTCACTAATCTGTTCCTCTTGGAATCAGGCTGCTTCTATATAGTCCTCTTCAGATTTGCTAATCTGATCTAGGTATTTTAGTGCTGCTTGATATGGAGAAGATTATTCTCTGGACGCTCTTGATTCCAGAAATGCTTTGAGGGTCTCAGAGGTTCCCACGGTCTACGGCTTCTCATGCCTGTAAACAGATATTTGCCGTTAGGTGAAGAAGCTGTCGAAAACTACTGTCTGGGATAATCTGTTCATCGCTTTCTCTTTCTTCCTGTGACAATTCCCTATCCTGGCTCGATCAGTGTGGCTGTACACCCACCGCCGCCCCCTTTTACTCCGCCAGCGGGATACCCACTGCATGCTGGGACAACAAACTATTGGCAGGCTCAGCGGTCTATGTATCTAGGACAGAGTGGAGAGCCTTTCAAATATTCACAGCGCTTTCGAAACACACAGCCATGAAAGAGAACAGAATTATCCAAAGGGGTTGTTTTGTCCTTGCTGTACTCTCATCATTGTTTTTTTTTTTTTTGTTAATAGCCTGCAAGGATTTGCCAATCACAGTCAGCATTGCTGAGATAAGTTCGTGGTGAGGGCATGCATTTAGATACACTACAGCTTCGTACTCTGGGCTTGAGTCAACAAACCAGTGGGCTGTCGAAGTGGGTTCGGAACGTCCCATGATAATGTGGAGAGGCAGTTTACTTACAGATCCCTGATACATAGAATAAATACTGGCTTCTTTATCTAGGAAGATTCAAGAATCATCACAGGCCGCTATTGGCTTCTTTAAGACCAGGTAGGTTACTCAGGGACGCATTCAGCAAATTGTCTGTAAATGGTATTAGTGCTCTGTTTATTTAGGAACCAGTGTAGTCAAACTTGAAACCCCACTTTAAAGGGAAATACCACCAATTCCACCAGTTTACCAATTCAAAACTGCTCAGTTTCTGTTCATTTGCTGAATTTAATGTATTAGATAGAAATTAAAGACAAAATGTGGCATGTGCAAAAGTTTTATACCAATTCCTTAAACTCAGCAAATACATTTGCAAAAAATGTCCACTTAAAGTGTGCTCCCTATGGATGATGCAATTTCAGCTCAAAAAGTGTGACTGAATCGTACCTAATAGCGTGTAATACGAAAAACAGCTGTGATTGGATTTGACATGGACTGGACTGGACAAGTTTCTGGATGCAAGCCACATCAGTATTCAGACACTCTTGCATAAAATAATTGCACAGTTAGGCCAGATTTGGTGGATGCCTTCCCTGGCACAATTCTGAGGAGAATTTCCTGTAGACTGGGATTTTAGTCACTGCTGGTAGACCCGGATGACCATACGCTTCCATACACCTGCAGATTCAGCTACTTCCTTCACACTATGGCCTTTGGCACACCCAAATGCAGTCACTCCTTTTAGCCAATCATTAACAACTGCTTAGGACCCATTTTCCACACATGAAACAAAAGATTCACTGCACTGTACCACCTCTTCTCCATCTATGAATCCCGTCACTCACACCCCGCAGGTATTTATAACCAGTCATCCTCATGCAGCACCATCTGCAGGAGCCTGAAGTTGCTACCACCTTAAACACTTACAGAAGCACTGAAAAACAACCCTATGAAGCCGTACAGCAAGTATTATGTAGTCTTTGTGTACTCTCTGTGCTGCCTCACTGTATACTTTACAAATATTTAACTTTCTTTTTTTTTTTAAATAAAAGTCTTTGTAAATGGGAAAGTCATTCAAATAACTGAGACTTTATGAAACTACATGCTTCCATGCATCAGTTTATTCACTGTGCTAAATGCNCACTGCTGGTAGACCCGGATGACCGTACGCTTCCATACACCTGCAGATTCAGCTACTTCCTTCAAACTATGGCCTTTGGCACACCCAAATGCAGTCACTCCTTTTAGTCAATCATTAACAACTGCTTAGGACCCATTTTCCACACATGAAACAAAAGATTCACTGCACTGTACCCCTCTTCTCCATCTATGAATCCCGTCACTCACACCCCGCAGGTATTTATAACCAGTCATCCTCATGCAGCACCATCTGCAGGAGCCTGAAGTTGCTACCACCTTAAATACTTATCATTTGACCAAACTTTTGCATATGACTATATATATATAGGGATCTAAAATAGAAGAAAAACTGTTACTGATTAGCTGTGCTTATGTTTCCTCTGGGAAGAGGGACAGCACTGTTGTAAACACTTCAAACCAATTTTAAACACCCCTTTAAGGGGTAAACAGCCTGCTTTCTTTGCGTATCTTATAGGTGCTCTTCATTATCCGCAGAATTACGTCTCAGAAATCGGCCACGGCGGCGCTCGCAAAGAACCCGGTCGAGACATCACTCCCAGCTGCATTGTGTGAATCTCTTTTGCGCATTAAGCTTCCGTGAAGTTGAATCAGCGGTCACGCTGTTGTGTGACTAAAGCGGTGCAATCTGGGCCAACAACACTCCTGTACACCCTGATTCAGCACGACCTGGCGCGTTCAGGCTCTTTTTTTGTTCCTTAAGAAGAAAAAAAAACGAAATGAAAAGAGCATAAAAAAGAGCCTTATCTTCCAGAAAGAGAGAGCTTAATTTCTGCTCTGTCTTCCTGATATCTCCGGGGCCTTAATAATTTAGCCGAGCGCGCCTCCGCATCAGATCCATGCAAATAGGGATCATCAGTGACAGACTTTGCTTAATAACATCAAAGGGAAAGTTTGTGGAGGGGGTGGGGAGGTAAGGAGGCCGAGTGCACACGGAGGCCAGAGGAGAGAAGGGCGCACATTGGAATGATGCCCATTTGCATATATGCTAATGAAAGAATGATTAAATTACAAAACAGTAGGACTTTTATTAGCGGACCTAGCTCATACAGTTTCTGCTCAGAGGAGTGGGAAACCCTGCATTCAGGATGTTCAGGTAATTGGGTCAGCCTCAGCCCATTTCTATTTTTCCTTTTTTCCCCCTTTTTTGCAATTATTGCCTATTCAGCGTTCAGCATGGTCTAACTGTAGGAGCTAGAGATTATGCACTGCTCTGTACAGTAGATTAGATCAGATTACCTTCCCAAAATGTACTATAGGCCATGTTTAGCCGTCTTGAGTGATCTGATCATAAGTGGACAGAGAGATGTGTAGCCATCATACCTGTTGTCTTCATGAGTCTTGAATGCAGCTCCAGTGATTGGATTTTGTGACCAGAGGAAAGTTACCATCCACATTTGCTACCCCCATCTATTGCTGTGTTTCTTGTCAGACAATCATGCACCACAAGTCCATGTTCATGTAAAATGAAGAGGATATTACAAACATGTAGACCACATGAACTACTGACAAACAAAAGAGGAGAATAGAAACAAAGCTATATACCTGTTTTCATTTTTAATCTCCGAAGTAATTTACACAGCTGATTTAAGGTGGTCCTTCATCGCTGTCAACGATGTTTAGCATGCACATCTATTTATCTATCTGACAATGCTGTAAAGACCCCATTGACCCTGATGCTGGTTCAAGGTGGAAAAAAGAAATGATGTGCTATAGAAAGAGGATTCATTATTAAGGCAGAAATGACATTTGAAGTATGGGAAAGACTTCAATAAACAAAAATACAACATAAAAGTCATCTGAAATTGATAATCTGCTCAAAACTTGGATATTTAGACAAGAGCTGAGCTACAGTTTTTTCATTAAGTCAAATTTCTTGCCCCTGTTTTTTATTTCAGCCCTGTTGCATTTCATGCAACATCATTTTTACTGTAATCTGAATGTAATGTAGTGGCTTATATTGGTTAGTGGCAAAACTGAGTGGATCTGATCAAGAACCAATGAAAATTGGGAGTCACAAAGGTGTTGTACCTGCATGTTTCTTTTGCTATCTGCATCCCTAGTAATTACAAATAACGTGTTTTTTTGGATTTTAATTATTTTAGGCTCGGGGTTCTCAACCTTTTCCGACCCAAGGCCCACCTGGTTTTACTACAAAGCTCAGCAGCCCTCAAGAAACGCGAAATCAGTTCATTTTTACAGTTTTCAGTTTTCTGACAATGACACTGCTGACACTGAAAATCTGAGAATTAGCTCCTGATAAAGATCAGATCATCCATTTCAGTTCAATCACAGAAACTAAGGTATGTAGTTGTGATAAAAAAGTGGGAAATGGAAAAAGTATAGGAATGTAAATGGTAGCTGTAGACTGTGATTTGGAGCTGCAACTTGTGCTGCATGAATGATGTAAGAGCCGTTCAGGGTCTACAAAGAGTCAGACATTAAAGCAGGTAAATTATGCTGACTGTACAACAGTAAATATCCTGCTAGAAGAAAGAAGCAAGCTCTATTGGTGAATTCCCACATTTCATACAAGTGGAGTCTTCACACATGTCAAAATGGTGCAAACTAAAGACAAGCTGTGATGGGTCCACACCAGACTAGGTGTGAAAGCTCCCAGAGAAACTTCCCCAACTCTGGCTAGCTTAATGTCTGCATCATGCACCCCATGGCTGTGTTGTCTCCAGCTGATGGTGTGTATTTAGCCTGCTACTATTTGTATGTCTCTATTAATATTTACATTATTTTTTTAAATTCAAACATTTTTGATTCTTCAATTTTAATTATTAAGTTAGTATTTTTTCAAACCAAATTGACGTTACCAGCCCACTATTGTTTCCCCCAACAGTATGGACCCCATACGGGGTTGAGAAACCCCACTAATTGAGAAACCCTGTAGTATGCTATATCCGATCTCCTCAAAAATCTCACTTGCCCCCTTAGAAGGGGAGGTCACTGCAAATCAGTACAAAGTATTCTGACTCTTTATCATCTGTATCCTATGGTGAAGCATTGACAGGAGTCATGTCTGGCAGTGTCACCGTCCAAAGGGCAAGAGGGGTAACTAAATGGTTCAATGGGTAAGAAAACTAGACAAATCGTATGATATCATGTTTAATGTCACCTGATCTATATATGCTCTAGCAGCGTTAAACACCTCAGTGTCACTGCTAGACTGAGAATAGACCACCGACCAAAACTATCCAATCAACAGTGTCCTGAGTTCTGTGACCACTGATGAAGGACTACAGGATGGTCATCTCTGATCTTATTCAAGGTGGACCAACAATAGGAGTGTCTAATAGAGTGGACAGTGAGTGGGCCCAGTGTTTAAACACTCCAGCAGCACTGCTGTGTCTGATCCACTCACACCAGCACCACACACACTAACAAACCACCACCATGTCAGTGTCACTGCAGTGCTGAGAATGATCCACCACCCACATAATACCTACTCTGTGGTGGTCCACTGGGGGTCCTGACCAACGAAGATCGGGGTAGAAGGGGGATAACTAGGAATAGATGGACTACTGTCTGTAATTGTAGAATATAATGCACCTATATGGTAAAAGAAGAGTGTAGATACTTAATGAAGTGGCCAGTCAGCGTATTAATGTAAACATCAGTGCAAAAAATGTATTCCCTCAATTTATCAGTGCCAAAAGCTCATGTATCCATATATTTGTCTTTCTTTTTTCCGATGCTGTAAGATTGTAGACTGAATGAATAATATAAACCATGTATGCACAACTATACCAGTAACCCGAACATGCATAATTCATAAGCGCATTTATGAACTGTGCATTGTGCATAGCCAATTATGTTTGCACAGTATAGAGAGCCGTCTGTTTGCATTTGCCTTTGCAGTGAATGTCACGGCATTCAAGTTAATGCATGGGATGTGTTTGCGTTTAAGTATCGCTTCTGATAAAAGTAATGTGCAGTGCTGTTTAATAGGCTCAAATGTTAGCTTAACACTGAACGTACCATGGAAATAAACACAATGCATACACTGTATTAAAAACAACAGTGTGTGTTCACTAAATGCTGCTGCATCATTTAAATGCATAATTTGAAGTCTTTGCTCATCCTTAACTTAAGAGCACTTTTTAAAAACTACATAGTCATTTCTACTGGTGGAACGGAATTTATCCAATCAAATAATATATTTCCCCGTAACTCTGTTATCAGATTAACTAGGACACTGTTGACTCTTTGTTTGAAATGTTGCATATTGACCTGGTAGCGAGCAAAAAAAAAGGTGACTGGGCGAAGGCAGAACCGCCTGTTGTGAAAGCAGTTCAGACTTCTCTACAAAGATAGCTGGGCTGAGATAAAACAGTACTGCATATTAACTTAGCCCATCATGTTTATCACTTCACTACACCTGATCTATCCTAGCTGCAGGAATTCTCACAAATATAATAAATATGAAGTTTATAGTGTGCTCTAAAGTTGGATAGTTGGATGAGGAGGTTGTGGCCTGGAGGTTAGGAAACCAGCCTTATCACTGGTTCAATTCCCTGAACTGCCAGGACATGACTGCAGTACCCTTGAGCATGGAATCTTAACCCCCAAGTGCTCCCTGGGTGACATAAATAGGGTTGCCCACTGCTCTGGGCAAGTGTGCTCACTGCCCCCTAGTATGTGTATGTTTCACTTTGCGGATGGGTTAAATGCAACTGATGATTTCCTCTGTGTGTAAGCACAGTTGGCAAATGGTTCTAATTCTAGTATTAGTTCTAAAAGTTGTGAGGTAGAATTTCTCAAGAAGTTGACTGGACTTTTTGCCAACATGCTCAACTTTTTTGTTCCATTTTGAATGTCAGGCCTATTGGAGTTCATGCAACATGTACATTCTAAGAGGAATCAGATTGTAATCTTGACTAAATTGATTGACTAAAATCTCAATGGATCTCATGAAAAGCCAAAGAAAATTGGCAGTGGTAAAGATGTTGTCCTTCCAAGTTCCAAGTTTGTTATCTGCATCCCCAATTAAATAGAGAGCATGTGTTTTCTAGAACCTGTTTTTTTTAGGCTATATCTAATCTCCTCGAAAATATCTTCTGAAAATGACTACATTGATACTTAATGGATTTCAGGGTTATATGGTGTATCCAAGACTATGCAATGATGTACAACAGACAAGAAGGTAGCACTGAACTTTATAACTGCTGAGTTTGATGAGGATTAAGTTCCACTTCTAGAAGTGTGGGAAGTCATTATTGTAAACACAGTCCCTGAGCCAATCTGACTCTGGTACTCCACTGCAGTAAAGTATGGAAGGATATGCCATGTGTTTTGGTGGGCCTGGGGAGAGCACATTGCTGAGCAGCTTGCTGGGTGAGCTCCTGTGGGCACCCCTCACTGCGCTCTCTCATCAGGCATAGGAAGAGGATGGATGATGGGGCTGCGCCAGCGAGCATTGATCTGTGTGAAAGTTCCCATGTTATCACCAAAACTCACCTGGAGTAGTGCAAAGTATGTTTGTGCACGAAGCTGTGATGATTGCTTCAGTTGAGTCAGTGCTCTGCCTAAATAATAAAGTACACTTTAAGTATAAACACTTACTTACATATTTACAATTGAGGTAGCATATGTACATTTGAGTTGCATAGTGTATCAAATATGTGATTGTTCAACTGAAGTGTTCATGGTTTATTCCTCCTATGTGATATAGATCCTGATAAAGGGTTGAACTAAGCGTTATATAATGAGGCATTATATACATATACCATAGAATTTTAATAACCACTTTATTAGAAAGCCCTACCTTGTAGCTATTCTTTGCCCTAAGTACAGCTGTTGATGCATAGTTAGCCATCATCTGGCCCTTCATCAATGGTCAATTGCTGAGCACAGTCATTCTTGACTGGATTCTTTCAAGTGCTGTACCCCTGTCACCCTAGCCAGTAAGTGGACCTACGAAGTAGGGGTTTCTAATTAAAGTGGACTCAAGTGACCAAGGTTTAAGTGGCCTTAAAGTGACATGGTCATGCAGAGTCTCGGTCTACTGAAGTCTGAGGATATATAATTAAGTACACTTATAAATGACCTTTCCTTCAAAATTGTAGCATTTGTTCTTTGCACTGCAGCGTAATTCATTTCTTGTAGTGCTCTTATACTAGCTATTAGTTTGCCCATTAGGGATATGCCTTCAAAAGGTACAAAGCCAAACAAATATGGTTTTGTCAGGCTATGTTTTGTTTTTTCTTTGGCATTGCAACAAAGAAAGAATCACATTCTTTCAAGAAAGAATCAAAAGTGCAAACTTAGAGCAGTCCAGTCAACAGAATGAACAATACATAACTATGTAATTAATATGTAAGTACCTTATTACATTTAAATAGTATAGAAAATGACAATAATAAACCATGATAAAGATTAATAAAGCAATAAGAACTTCTGGACTGCTTTTTTAAACTGGTTTAAACATGGTTTGGTCACAGAATGCAAATAAAAAATGGATTGCAAATGTGTTTTAGGCCAAAATTTAATTTCAAATCTATTGTTCAACAATTTTAGAGACATCAGGCAACATATTTGTAACCATTTTAATAACTTTGTGTGATGTAGCTTTTAGAGTCATTAAACTCTTTAGATATCTGGTTCCTGTCAACACCATTGTGTACAAGTCCCGGCACTTTCACATCAAACAATGAACAACAGCCATGAACAAATTTAATTGCACACATATGCACACATATAATCTGTGATGTATACTTCAAACATACAGTATAATGACAATATTAAATCTAGAGTTCTAATCTGAGCATGGAGGTTCCAATTCTACTATATGAAAAGCTCACAAAGAGAGCAGGCAGGGTCCACTGGGCAGCAGACGGGATTGTATTGTTGTCAGCTTGATGCCCAGGTCAATTAAGATGCAGAGATGAGAGAGGGATGTTTGCAGACAGAGAGTGATGTGACGGCTCGGGCTGGGAGCCAGACAGACAGCTGAAAATTGGAAGTGGGACACCACAGAGCCCACTCTCCTCGCACTCTTATGATTATGAGGCTGGAAGTGTGTTCCTATATGCGCTGCATTATTTTCGTGATACATGCCTCAGGTGGGGTTTAGGAAGATGATGATAATGATGGCACCTGAAGCTATATGAAAGTTTTGAACACCACTCAAATTACATTTCTTAGTTTTCGGTTTTCTAAATGAAACTATGCAGTCAACAAACCATTTACTGCATTTTCTAGTGCTCAATCTCTATGTATTTGCTGGGTTTAATATACTGGGGAGAATGTGGTCTGTAGAATGCAGTGAAAAAGCTGAACAATGTGCCGAAGTGTGTTCCATGTAGGGAATATGTTAACATATTTCCTACCAGAAGTCAACATTAAAAGTAATAATCTGACAATTTGTACATATGACCATCTTTACTGAGATATTGCAAATGATCCATGATCCATTTTTTCAGCATTAAGTGATTTCACTAACACATCACTGAAGGCAGTGTCTGAACTTTATTTGCACTCAGAGTGGTGCATCCAGAAGCACATGGCTCTTTGAAAAGTACAGCAAGAAGAGGATTTTTGTCTTTATGTACACATGAATTACCCAGAAGCTTTGTCAACCCATCAGTGCTACAAAGACTTGATGTCTAATTCAGCTCCTAATTGCAACAATCCTGATAATGCTCAAGGAAATACTATGTGCTGAATTACTAAGTGTGGCAAAATGCTTCTAAAAACAGAAGCTAAGATGTTAAAACTGGACATGATGTGCTTCACACTACTAGTTGTATTAAAAACTTGATTTACAAAATTTGTCCATAATATAGATTAATACGCATCTCAGCCAGCCACAATCATCTCTTACCTCTACTTGCTTAGTGAAAACCTCCAATAAAACAAGCGCAGTGCTATAAGTAAATTAGTCTGCATCATTCAGCAATATAAAGGTATTGTAAACTGCATTACTGGGGATAATGGCTGATGTCTATTATCTTGTTTTTCTTGTTTATCTTGTTTTTCTTTGACATTGCTACAAATAAAGAAAGAATCAAAAGTGCAAACTTAGACCAGTCAACACAGAATGCACACTGAAAATACATAACTATGTAATTAATATGCAATTACCTTATGCAATTACATTTAAATGATGTAGAAAATGACAATAATAACTCAAGACAGAGATTAATAAAGCAATAGGAATTTCTGGATTGCTTTTTTTTTAATGGGGTGGAGCTGAGAAAGCTAAGAAAAGTTTTGTGTTAATCTACAGTTAGCAAAACCCCCAGTCAAATAACGTGATTTGTTGATTTAACATGTCCTTTAGAGATAACACACGATGTATCATACTTTTCTGCATTTTTAAGATCACTGTTGTGTTTTGATAAGTTAATAATATCCAAAATAACATATTAGAAAAAAAAGATAAAACGTGACAGATAAAGTGTGCCACAACTTCTGCACAGGCCACATTTTATGATGAAAATCATCACAGTATGTCATTCAGACTTTTGCATATGACTGGAAATCGAGGGCCATACTCACTTTACCCTTACACTTTATCTGAGTTATTGTTTTTCCTAAAAAATCATTTCAATATAATGGCAAATGATGAATATGATCACAGGAAAGTGTTAATATGTTTAATATCTCACTAGCTGTAGTGCTAGCGTTAGCATTGGCTTACCTGAAGGACTGGCTTCTGTCACTACAGCCTCCAGTTTATTAGACCTGAAAACCTTCTGCTTTAACGTTGAGTGCAGAGGTGTAGCCAAGGGGTGGCCTGAGGTGGCCAGCACAACCATGGAAAATGAAGCAAGGTCTCCCTTCCGGGCAACCCCCAGTTATGGAAAGTCAAGACAGAAAGACAGTCAACTATCATTAATAAAGCATTAGTTATAACAAGAATCAGTTACTAATTAGTTATAAGAGCATATAATCAGCATTTAATAATTATCTTATCTCTGTGTTATAGGCATATTTACTCAGCAAACAGTTGACAGATTCTTTCAGCAATGTTTCTCTGTGAGCTATCTTATGCAGTAGGCTTTTCAATGGTAAGATGAATCAACTCCATTAACTTAATACATGCTTGTGCTGTAGGTTAGCTTCTACAGCCCTGCCTGGCTGGTTTTCTAATGTCTAATTGTGATTATTGTTATTAATGATAATAACAATAATGTTGTTGCACAGTGAAAAAAGTGATGCATTTTATTTACCCATCACAAGGTGTGTTAATGTTGATTGATTGGCTGCTTTATGAAAACTGCTGCACCTCATTATCAAACATGCTTCAAGTGAGCAATATGAGAAATTAAGATTGGGGCAATTAAAGTCTTTGTTTCACCATGTAAAGCCAGCTAGAGATTTGGACCCATAAAAATTCCTTTTCCAAGAGAGCGTGTCCATCTGAACTGGAATTTTGCTGTGCACCACTTTAATGAAAGAATGTTTTGAATGCAGCCAAATTATGTTGTTTTGACACCAAAATATTGTTTACGGTATAGCCAAAATAGTATTTACTCTTGGGAGCAGCTCGGCCTCCTGCTTGGCGCTGCTTTCGGAGCTGCAGTTAGTAATAAGTGAAAGATGGGGGCACGGGAAGAATGGGCTTCAAACTGCTGTTTTAAATACGTTCCACTCTTCCTGCCTCCAATTATTTTGAATCAGCAGACAGAAACTGGTGAACGCGTTCACTCGCTGCCCATTCAGCACTCTCAGGGCCTGAGAAAAGAAAATGTCTTAACTGACCTTTAAGTGGGTGATATGCACATAATTAATTAGTCCATGAAAAGCCAAAAGAATTTAATGTTAAAGGGTTACAGATTTCACCTCATCTCATTCCTCTGACACAGTTCACCGAGTAACGTTTCATGGTTATTTTTCTTTTTTTTTCTTTCTCGTTTTTAAAAAAAAAAACATTTCTCTTGCTCTCTACGGCAACCAATAAATAACAGCAGGCTTAATTTCAGGATATTTAATCAAACACGTAACATACATCACCTTTATTTCCCTTCTTATGACATCAGAGGCAAACGGTGACAATTTCCTCATCGTAAATCACTATGTATCTGCAGCTTTCGCCATGAGACCAGCTAAACCCTCTGAACGTCTCATCTTAGTAGCTTATATGCTTATTCAGTATATCGCCGCTGTCAGATGAAAGCCTTGTACCTCCATTTTCCTTCCACCTCTTTATTTGTTGAAATTGTGAGCTGCTCTCTGAACAGTTCATGAGTGATTCCATGACTGGGGTGCCAATTAGCCCTTAAATTTTATTTATCCACATGGAAACTGATGATTCCATCACAGATGGTGATGCTGACAGTTTTGGTGGTCGACCAGGTCTTTCACAGTTGTTAGGAGCTCTGTTTTTCTCTGTATCTCTTAATAACAGTTTGAAATCCAGTTTGAGAAAACACTTCTTTCTTATGTAAGTGGGTAATCTCATATACTCATCGTCAAAAGAATAGCACAAATAGCTGCACCCAGAAGGAATCAATCGACAGTATTGAAACTTGGTGGGTAAGTTTGACATTGTGACATAAGCAAGGACAGGCGTCATCGCTGTACCTGACTGACCCAACAGACACAATTGCGGACATTCGGTGAGCAGTGATGCCCACCATGAGTCATCCTGTGAGAATGCCAGCACTATTGGCAGACGGCTGCCCAAATACACAGACGCAGACCGTTACAATGACTGTCCTTAACACCATATGACTCAGTTTGGCAGCAGGTCATCTTCATCTTCAAATGAATCGGTGCGTGGAGGCAACGTGGTCAGCGCCAACATGAACAGTTTGTTGTCACACGACACACGTTCAGAAAACCTAGTGTCACTCCACCTCCACTCCTACTGCAAAATCTGCAGGAACTGTGTGAGAATATTCAAGCTGCATGGGAGGGATTATCGCAGGACACCATTAGGAACCTCTACAACTCCATGCTGAGATGTCTGGCATGTTGCGTTAGTTAACATGGCGGTCCGACTCCATACTGAGAGATACTACTTCTGTATATGTAGCTCAATAAATATTACCCATATCATTTATTGATCCTGGTAACCTTTATCTTCCTTCCCAATAGCATTGCAGTCCCACACTTCCTTCTGGGTTCAGCTATTGTTTTGATGATGAGTATAGAAACAATGCAGAATTATTGTACATTATAAGTCACCTTTCTGGAGATACCAGGTTTTGTTCTGACAGTGATGGTTTATGCTAACAGTTTGCCTCTCTATCTTTCTGCCAGTTCTTTTTTTTTTCCAGTGTCTGTATTCAGCATTTTGAGGCACTCATAGTATCATCCATGCCATTTAGGTGCTGTGGTG
The DNA here is from genome assembly GCA_034552555.1 of Semaprochilodus insignis. NCBI lineage: Eukaryota > Metazoa > Chordata > Actinopteri > Characiformes > Prochilodontidae > Semaprochilodus > Semaprochilodus insignis. The sequence continues at coordinate 8,095,357 of CM067494.1, forward strand.
GGTAACTGGCAATAGGGTCTTTTTTATGCATATACAATATTCTCTCCCTCCAGTACCCATCAAAGTCCTCATTTTTAATGCTCTCTGTACATTGTCGCACATTTCAATGTTCATAAAATCTTCCTTCATATACACCAAAATTTAAATTATCTGTGCTGGTTAAGGCAGTCCATCCATTTACCAAAAACAGAAGAAAGAGAAGAAAACACAAAGTCAGAGGGAATATTTCTCAAAAAAAAGAAAAAGAAAAGAAAAAGAAAAAAAAGAAAGAATTCAGGGATTGTCCTGGAAAACAAAGTCCGGTGCTGAGGAAATCCTTGCAGTTTAAGAGTCCCCTTGAAGTTGTTTCTTAGAAGAGAGTCTTTTGAGAGTTCGCAACACACAACCCAAAAACACATATTAGATGAATATGTATTTATATGGAGACCGCTGCGGTGGGGATTATACGTGCACAGAGGGCACGCTCTGGTTTAGCACCTGGGCTCGCATCACCTGGACGCTGGTCATGATCTTCTTCTGGTGGCCCATCAGCGTTACCCCCAGCCTCTGAATGTCCCTATAAGGAGAGAGAGAGGAGACTTTGATACCACATTTCACTTTGAGCATCCCTCTCAGTACGATTAAACCAATAATATACATAAAATATATAACAAAAGTACATGGAAGCAAAAATACACATCCCTGAACAGGTGCGGCATGCAAGATTCCTCTCAGGCTGATGACAAGGAAGCTAAAATAGATGTAGTTGCTCAAAAAGTCTTAGGACATATACATATAGGCAGATAGAACAATTACATGTAGAACACAATACGAGAAACGGGAAGACGGGAAGAGCACCGCAACCATCTCCCCAGCTATCAGAGAACATTCCCAGAACTTTGGCTGATGTTACCTACAAGTTCTAATAAAGTTTTAAAGAAACTGTTTCAATCTAATGTTCAAAGAACATTTTAAAGATGTTTATAATCTTCAGTAATGTTCCTATAAGTTTACATGTTAACAAGACATAACATTTAACCTTCAGAGGATGTTTTGAGGATGTTGTCAGGGCCAAAGATTGTTACATGATAACCACACAAGAATATTCTCAGAGCAACATTTGGAAAATGTTTTCTGAATGTTATTGAGACCTGAGATGGCTAGAACCAAAAGAAGCCAAAAGAAAACCTTATCGGAGCATTGCATAGCATATTCTCAGAATGGCTTTAGAACAAATCATTTCTAGCTGGGTCCGTTCCTATACCCACTGCAAAACTCTTCAAATCAGGACTCTTTTGGAACAGTGTACTCTGGTCAAACTAAACAAATACAGATGTTTATGCATCTGAATACATACTGTTATGGTATTAAGTTGTAAATTTAATAGGTTAACACAGGCAGAATGTCTGAATACTTATTTTCTCTCATTGTACATTCATCATCAAATGAATATCTGCACCCAGAAGGAAGTGTTGGATTGCTATTAGGAAGGAAGATAAAGGTTACCAGGAACAATAAATGAAGTTAAATTTAGACTGATATGGGCAATATTTACTGAGCTACACATACAGAAGTAGAGTTTCTCAGTATGGTGTCGGGCCGGCATATTTGCTAACACAACATAAATATGCCTCGGCATGGAGTTGTAGAGGTTCCTAATCATGTTCTGTGATAATCCATCCCATGCAGCTTGACGTTCTCACGCAGTTCCTGCAGATTTTGTAGTGGGGTGGAGGTGGAGTGACACCAGGCCTTGTGGAACCCTTGACAACAAACCGTTCATCTTGGCACTTGGCACTGACTCGTCTCCACCAAGACAAAAGCAGGACTCGTCACTGAAGATGACCCGCTGCTATTCTGAGTCACTCCATGACAGTCTGGCACGACACCATTGCAGTCTTTGCCGATGTTGATGTGGTGTTAAGGGCAGTCGTTGTAATGGTCTGTGTGCATGTAGTCCTGTGCCGTGCAGCCGTCTGCCAATGGTGCTGGCACTAACAGGATGCCTCATGGAGCGCATCACTGCTCACTGAATGTCCACAATCTTGGTTGTTGGATCACTATGCACATGTTGGACAATCCGTCACCCTTCTCCCTTTCTGTGGTTCATGTAGGTCTCCCAGATTCCTTACGTTGCTAGTGCGTGCCTTCTTCTATCCGCTGCTGCCAACAGCGTGCTATGGTGCTATGACAATATGCTAATAAGACCATCTTCCAATTGCTCTAATTGCTTTTGAACGCTTCTCCAAGGTATACTTTGCTTGCAAAGGATGCTAACAACGCAACAGCCAACACAACGAGTAACAATGGAAAGCATGCACAACAGAACGACCTATTTCAGGTACAGTGATAAGGCCCTTGTTAATGTCACATGCATGGCTGAGTGTAAAACTAAAATCATTTGCATGTCTCATCATGTCAAACCTACACACCAAGTTTTATTCCTGTCGGCTGATTCCTTGTGGGTGCAACTATTTTTATGATGATGAGTGTATTTATCATTTGAACTTAATAATACACTCTAAATATATGTACAATATTTTGACACAATTGAAGTAAATGAACACTTTTATGATCAGAGCACTGATTTATAGAGTTTGCTTTTCAACAGCGTAGCTTCCTTACCACTTTCACAGAATGCTTGAAAGCTTTGAACTACCTCTGAAGCGTACACACAGTCTTTCTGATCTATCATACAATAGCGGGCTGACCACTGGAAGAATTTCTGATGTGCCGGTTGATCTGTGGACAGGTGAGCTACGGTAGGGAAAAAAAGAAACATATACAAGCCATCAAAAATTAATAAAAAGCGAGAATTATTAAATCTGCTGGCTGATGCGCTGGCCTGCTGACCCTTGACTGGCTTGCAATATTGGTGTAATATATCTCCATCGGCCTTCGTGACCACCACCACTTCAAAAAGACACACCAGTTGTACACCATAAATGTGCACTGTCTTGGTCTATGAGATAGTGAGACATATTTTTCTTCCACTGAAGATTTATTAATTGAGCAATCATTGTTTTAAAGATGACCAAACAATAAAAAAGGACTTAAAGTGGCCAATAATAAAAGATAAATAATAATAAAAATAACACAAGAGCAACAGATAAACAAGGAAGCATTTAAGCTTCATCAAAGTCTGCCAACACATGGAGTAGTTGGTGGGGATGCACGTCCATGTCAGTTGTACTAGGGTGGATCAACACGTGTAATTTCAGGTTTTCTATGGATCTTATTGTTCCCTATCTCTGCATAAAAGAAGGTTCATGCTGCCTTTACTGTAGGATGCACTGTAACAGAGTGAGCATATGCACAGATTCACAATTCACATCCGTTCAGAAACAGTTATTATTCATTTATTTCATCAGAGCAACGACACAGCATGAAAAAACAACATTAAAATGCAAAATATTCAGATGGGATGTTTTTGCATGAAAGCTATACACGGCACACTTAACACAACTCTTTTCTGGAATATCTCCATATTGTTCGTGTCCCGAATAAAGCAGGCAGAATATACAGAACATCAACTTTATCAGGTCCTTTGCTCCTCACAAAATGGGCAAACAAAAAATGTGACATTGTGCAAGATGATTTCCACTATGGATAAGCAAAAGCAGACCAGAGATCTCCACCTCATTTCAGAAGTTTCGGATGCTGGAAGTGCATTTGCACCAGACAGAGCACAAAGCAAATGGGCTGAATGCCTGGAAGTGCAAATAAGATTCCTTGGCCCAAAAGAACGGACAAACAGTGACGCTGGGCTACTGTCCATTTTGAAAAAGTGAAAGTAGTGTAAACAGCTTTATCAGTTCATCCAGAAGCTGACATTTTGAGTGCTTCCACATATAATGCCATGTTTGTAGCTCGGTTTGAGATACTTTGAGAGATTCCAATCCTGTTTGTCGGAAGTCAGCTGCTCTGTCAGTTTGGTTGTCATCATGCCAACAATGGATGCTACTGTGATTGGTCAGTGAGATGTTTTTCTGCCAGTGAAAGCAAAAAATTTGCAGAGTGTAAATAAAACAATGTTGCATTATCATCATCTGAAGAATCGTGTTTGGTGTGGAAGAGAAATTATTTATTTAAATATATCCATTTATTCGTTCATTCATTCAATCATCCATCTTCTAAAATGCTTATCCTACTGGGTTACGGGGGGATTGCTGGAGCCTATCCCAGCACTCAATGGGCAGATGGCAGGAAGCACCCTGGACAGGCTGGCAATCCATCGCAGGGCCATTTAAATTATAATCAGCAATTATTCATTCATTCATTGCAAATTAATTTACTGTCCTCTGAATACCTTGCACAGAAAATATGTTGGGTGTAACAGCCTTAACAATGAGCAGTGAATGAAGTATGACGTATGTTCCTATTCATATGTTTAGGAGTGCAAAATGCTGGTTTGAGACAAACAAACAACAAAAATACACATTTTCATCATTGGTCAGTCTCATTCTTTACACATTAAAATAAAGGCAACAACATAATTGAGAAAAGATTGTGTTATTAATGGCAAAGAGACGTTTAAATGGCATAAATACCCACTTTTTGGCACTGATCTTGCAGGAATGAAGTTGAATTAAAATGACAAAATACTGGCAAAAAATACATATAAAACCCTCTTTCTGTTTCAAATAAGTGTTCATTAGACTCTCTTTCTGCTTCAAATCTTATACAATCTTCCGCAAAATTTACCCCAGATGTAGTCGTATAGCCGTAAGACATGTTTGGTGTCCAAGGTTTGGTTGTTTATATAAACACTGGAGCTGCCAGACTAATGTTGCTAGCAAACACTGGAAATCAATAGTCACCCAAATCTTTTCATTATTTCATTCCCAAAACTTCTTTCAACCTGCTTCAACCTTTCTCTTCATTAAAACAACATGATGTAACCATTTTACCTTGAAACAACAGCTTCAAATTCATTTCGATGGTACACTGACGTTTTAGGAGAGTGCCATCTCTGTCATTGCCACTCTGGTGCCTGCTCTAGTGCTATGTAACTCTGGAGGAGCGACCACGAGAACTCTCGCAAGAACTGCAGAATGTTCTACGACACCACATCACACATTAACAACTATAGGTTCTTAGCTGACTATAAGAAGAAGCTAACTCAGGAATTCCCAGTGTGGACACCATGGCAGAAGAAGATGTTGTCTGAGGAAGGGGGAAAGAGAGACTGACCAAGCAAAAGACTGGATAAGAGTAAATCTTGGGCTGGCTTTTACTTGTTGGTGCTAAAAGAGACTAAAGGGCTAAAAGAGATAAAAGGAGAGATAACATGAAAACAGCAAAAATCTGACAGCAGAGAGTTCATCCCTGCTAATGTTATTTATGAAAGACTGTGACGTAGGCTGCAACCTTATTAGAGTTATCACTGTCCCACAGAGTTGTAGTTTGTCTGAAGCTAAAAGTGATGTAACCTCAGTCCCATTTTCAAGGCTGCAAAAAATGATAAATAGGACAATTACCTTCTAATCTAGTTGATATATATTAAAATGATCATTCTGAGATTGTTATAAACTCATTTTAAGATTATTAATCTAATTTTTGTTGTTTTAAATTTCTACTATATTGGCAGATAATGTTGCTTATTTCTAAAACAAATTGCTTTTTTGACCAAATGATCTGCCTATATACTGAGAAAATATGGCTTACATAAATCACTGAAAACAAGTGAAAAAATGTCTGCACATAAGTACAATAATCTTAGAATGATAATTTTAAGATATATCAACTACATATAACTACATATAATATAATTTTTTGCAGTGAAATAAATTCATCCAACAGCAAAACAGTTTGGTCAGTTTTTGTCAATCTCGCGCCAAATAAGCCATGAAAGTTTCAGCCTCCTGTAATAAAACCCTGTTACATTACTCTACCTTGTAAGTCAGCGTGATTCAGTTTTGGTTATCTATACATGGAAACAACCAAAATTGTGAGTGTGATCTGTAGCATCACAGTTTGTGTTACACACATACACACCGAATTCTGCATCCTTCAGTTTGTTTGGAAATACAGCTTGGAAATTACCTGGAAATACAGCTTCCAAGGAAAAAAATATTTATTTAAAAATACAAATATGAAGTGACTCTTCCCTAGCAATAATGGTAAAAGAAAACTAGAAGGAAAAGCTCACAAAAAATATATATTCTGAAAATTCAATATAAGCTCACTGAACAAAAAAATGTATAACATTGTGTGTTTAAGGTGGTAGTAACTTCAGACTCCTGCAGATGGGGATACCCAAAGATGATAGGGCTATAAATACCTGCGGGGGATTCATAGATTGAGAAGAGGTGGTACAGTGCAGTGAATGTCTCGTTCAGTGTGTGGAAAATGGGTCACAAAACAGATGTTAATGATTGGCAAAAACGAGTGATTGTATTTGGGTGTGCCAAAGACCACAGTGTGAAGGAAGTAGCTGAATCTGCAGGTGTATGGAAGCGTATGGTCGTACGGATCTACCAGCAGTGGTTAAAATCCCAGTCTACAGGAAACTCTCCTCAGAATTGTGCCAGCGAAGGCATCCACCAAATCTGGCCCAACTGTGCAATTCTTTGATGCAAGAGCGTCTGAACACTGATGTGGCCTACATCTAGAAACTTGTTCAGTCTATGACAAATCCAATCACAGCTGATATTCGTGCTCATTGAGGTATTACACACTATTAAGTACGTTTCAGTCACATGTGACTAATTTTATGTCTGGTGAATTATAAATATAGGTCACCTTATAGTCAGACTTTCCACCAGGAATAACCCCCCCCCAAGTCCCTGCAGATTCATTGAGAAGGTAAATCTGAACTGAGTATAACATTAATAGTGGTACTTTGGACCTCTTGGATCAAAGGCACCATGTCAGCATGTACGGTTGCTACTTACTGTTGATTCATGCTCATCACATGACCCAGTGTCTGGTAACCTCCTGCTGCAAAGTGGTCTTTGTAGCGCCCCATCTTAATGGTGTCCAACCACTCATCCACTGATCTGCAGCTAGTGAAATCAGGAATGCTTCTGTTCATCAAAGGACTGTTCAGTCTGCAAATGGGGAAGGGTGGTGGGGGGGCGGAGGGGTGGGGTGGTAGGAGAGAGAG
>CM067494.1:8105372-8115463 GCA_034552555.1 Semaprochilodus insignis
GGGCGGAGGGGTGGGGTGGTAGGAGAGAGAGAGTGAGAACGAGGGGAACCTTTGAAATGGAACCAGCTCAGGCAGAAAATCAATACTAGCTGAAATGATAGAGAAGTGAGGGTGGTAGGAGCTGATTGCAGGATGGCTGGTTTGGGTAGATTAATGTAGGGATGAAATCCTCCCCATCACCACTTTGCCCCATCACGATATGCACCAGTAACTCTTTGGCACCCGCACTCCGTTCCAAGCAATTTATACAAGCCCAATTGTAAATGCCGACCCCGAAGCCCCCCCCACCACCACCACTACCACCACACGCACTCTTTTGATTCAGCAGCAGATCAATGACAATATAGCACAGAGCCCTTTTATTTAACAGAGAACACATCTATTTGAAATGAGCTTATTGGAAAATGTACACTTGCGTCTTAGGCCCCTTCTTAAGACAACTTACCTTATTCCCAGCCAGCGAGCAGAAACTTTCAGGCCCCAACTTTGCGGGGACTTCAATGAGGGATCATATCTGACACTAACAGAGTGCATTTGTCAAGCAAATCCCTCAGAAGGCCCAGAGTATCGATTGCCCGGCCTCTTACCTGCACAATGTGTCCATTGACTTGAGGTTCTCTGGGTTGCGGATAAGCTTGTCCAGGACCGTGACGATCTGGCAGAACCGTGGCCTTTCATTGCGGTCCTTCTGCCAGCAGTCCAGCATTAAAGTGTGGAGAGCGCCAGGGCAACCCATTGGTGCTGGCAGCCTGTAGCCCTCTTCTACTGACTTGATTACCTGTACAAAACATGGAAGAACATCTCATGTATGTTATCAACCCTGTAGAGGTTCACCAGATCTGACTGGCCAGTCTTATATTAGTCATTTACTTCTTACACTGAATTCACTGAAACACAAGCAACAATTCTCTCAAAAGAACTTTTAACCTGTACCACATTTGTGTTTTTAAGAGGAAGAGGAGATATTTTATGATGATTTGAAGGTAATTAGATTATTATGCGTCCTTGTACACTTTCAGCAATATTACACTTTTACATGACTTAAATGATGGATCAGCTTCAGTGCGTGAAATCAAGTACGAGCCCGACAGCACCTCGTTAGCATATCATTTACATGAAACGCCCTAATTCATTCAGAATTTTTGTAGGGAGCCAATAAAACAGCAGCCTGCAGCAACTTGACAGCCAATGGCTGTGGTCATAGGTGGAGTTTGAGGTCAAGAAGGGAGTGCACTGCTCCTCCTACTGACCAGACTTTATAGTGTTTCAAATTCAAAAAGAATAAAAGAATAAAATTCAAAAGAATAAAATGTGACGTAAGAATAAAATGTGCTACTGCATGACGTTTTGCATTGTTTGTTTTGTGGGCGGTATCAGAGGTGTAAAACAAAAGCAGAGTGTAATGTCTTCATATATATTATGTATATATGCATGTAAAATATGTGCATTCAGTTTTGTGCTGGATTGCCATGTGCACAAATTATTAGTTTTACTGTTATTCTAATTATTGGTATTATACATATATGAAATCATCACTGTCCTAAAAACATGTATCTCCGTTTTTGTCAATTTTTAATTTTATGCATCATTTGAACAACTGCTGTTTACACTGTGTGAAGTTATACACTCATCATCAAGGACGGACCTTATCGCTGTACCTGACTGACCCACAGCCACGACCGTGAACATTCAGTGAGCAGTGATGCTCTACATGAGTCATCCTGTTAATGGCAGCACTGACGCAGGACTACATGCACACAGATCGAACTGCCCTTAACACCACGTCAACGTCACCAAAGACTGCAATGGTGTTGTGCTGTCATGGAGTGACTCAGAATCTCAGCGGGTCATCTTCAGTGATGAGTCCCACTTTTGTCTTGGTGGAGATGACCAACAAATCCGTGTGTGGAGGCACCATGGTCAGCGGCAATATGAACAGTTTGTTGTCACGTGACACACATCCAGAAGGCCTGGTGTCACTCCTTCCTTCTGAATAGCACTGCAATCCGATATGTCCTTCTGGGTGCAACTATTTGACAACGATATTGATAAAAGTTTTCTTTCTTTCAAAATGGAAAACCATAATTGCAGACTCAAATATGTAAATGTAAAATTCATTAAGCAATGCTATATGATTAATTATGCAATTACATGATTACATTTAAATAGTATAGCAAAGAGACAGACAACTAAGGGTTAATACAGCCATACTAACTGACATTTTGTAAAAGGCCTGAATACTCATTTCCCCTGTATGTTGAAGCACAGCTATTGGCACTGATAAAAACACCATATTTTTAAACAACACACAGTGAATCCCACTCAGTATGAAGATAGGGAATCTCAGGTAAATATTAATTTCAAAACGAATTCAAATTGTATTATATTGTTTATATTTGTAGAACAGCATCCAATTATACTCAGTGTTACCCTTAGCTTCAGTTTCAGTCTGTAAAACGGGTACCTAAAATATTACAATGCAACTTTATTATTCCTTAATCTTCTTATTAGATTGGAGATTCATTTGTCTGACTGACAGACAATTAAATGAAAGGATCATATTTGTTTTAATAAAGCAGTTAAAGCTTCAGTATTAGAGCTCCTGCATGTGTGTGTGCTTCGAATCCTTTCATTTGTTCCAATGTTACCACTAGAAGATCAACACAGGCGGAGTAACAGAACTTCCATGGTACTAATATCTATAGGGATATTTTTCCACGCCTCTATAGTTCAGTCACAGGAGTTGTTTGCATTTTCCAAATATGTATTCCGGAAGACTGGACTCCACATTGGTCTAATTTCAATGTATGTAAGTTAGGCCTTACTTCAACAGGTCGGTTTATCTACTTCCTTAATGTAAAGGAATCTCAGCCATAGAATTTAAACTATACTTTTATTTACAGCATAAATTGTTTGTTACTGAAGTCAGTTTAAAATAGGCAGAATGACCAACTTGCTTGGGTAAGAGGTAATTTAGCACAAACCATTTCTCAAAAATAACAATAATAATAATAATAATAATAATAATAATAATAATAATAATAGCATTATGGTCTGAAGAGCCAAACGTTTTTGATAAACTAAATTATTCATGTAATGGGAATGGCTTTGTTTAATGCCTTTGATGTTAAATGACTAATTTAATTGATTTCTGATGAATACATGAAAACACAAATACAAAATATGTAATATTCACTGAACTAATCTACATGGATCACTTTTAGGTTTGACCTGATTAGAGCAACAGCACTTGTACTACACAGTCACAAACAGACTTTCCTTATACTGCAAGATCAACAATAAACACGTTTTTTCATATTAGAAGAAACACTGAACCCAGCTTCACAGAAAACCCGCCAGACATCTACATCTGCTGCAGCAATATTTCAGTCTGAATTTGGTAAAACTTCCTGGTTTCAACAGGTGACCGATCCAGAGGATGGGCAGACCAAAGGTGTCAAGGTGGGTATCCTCACTGTTCTCCAAGATGATGATGCACCTACCTCACTGCCCACAGTAGTCAATATTGCCATTGTGTTGGAAGAGGCCATTGTCCTCACAGATCTTCCAGACCTCCCTGCTGTGTTTGCCTACCTTTTTGGCCTCCTTTATGCCTTGAACAAGGAGTTCCCGAAAGAGCATAAGTAAATTTTCGAAGCTATTCAGCACATTTTCATGGAACTTTCCACCAGTTGCTCACAGCGTGTCAGGTGCTTGAAAACAAAGCTTCTATAGGAAGTTAGAAGCTGAACTTTTTCTTTTAGATTCTTTTTTTTGATGAAAGGACATGAAAGCTTTTGTCTATATTGTGGAAGAGGTGAACATTTTGTGACCCTTCAAAGAGAGGTGCTGTTGTGCTTGAAGAGGTTTTGTCTTGCCAGTGTTTACTTGTTTTGTGTTTATGCCTTGAACATTGGTAAAACATTAACTTCACAACAAAAAGTATAGCACAGGGCACAATTCTAGAATACAAGAAGTCAGTGAAATCAAACATGGTAATATCATTCGGGATGATTAGGCGTTGTACCTTAATCTTAAATGGAATATTTCTAAGACAGTATTGGGTATAGTACATATCGCTGATGTCAGGAGAAACCTCTATTTTTGTCATTTTCAGTTTTTTTTTTTTTTACATAATTTCAAAATGCCCTTTACATTGGGTGCGTGTGTGTGTGTGTGTGTGTGTGTGTGTGTGTGTGTGTGTGTGTGAAAAATGGAAATAAATGGGCCAAAATAACTTTGAAAAAAGTCTGGTTCCATTGACTTACATTGAAAGTAAAGTATATTTTTCCTATTCCTGCTAAAATATCATTTTGGAGATACAAGGTTTTCTTCCGACAACAACGATATGCTTCAGCCCACATGCCTTTCACATGGTAAACCAGTATTTTCTGAGTTTTACTGCTTTTTCTAGGTAAATATTCTAGTATTAGTATTGTGAATCTTGATTATACTTTACACTTTGTAATTTAATTACACCATTGTTTATGCTATATGGGCATGTTTTCTTGCAAAAAGTAAGTAAATGAAGTCTGGTTCCATTTACTTCCAATACAAGTAGTGTTTTTTTCTTCTCCTGTAAATTCACCATTTTGGAGATACAAGGTTTTCTTCCGTCAACAATTTTAAAAGACTAGTAGACTACAGTTTTCCAGCATACTGTATTACACAATTCTTACACTTCCATGTTTCTTAATACAGCAGTTTAAATGGTTTTCGGCTGTGCTGTAAACAATGACTGGGGCTACTGCCTGGCATAAATGCTGTGTTTCTAAGTCCACCAAACAGCCTGATGTGACTTTTTACTGATCAAGTGTTAGTTTTAACGAGGTAATGGATCAAGAAAGAGGGTAAAACTGAACCAGCGAGCCGGCAGTAGGACAGTTTTATTCATATTTGTGATAATAAAATTCTCAAATCAAAGATAAAAATGATTTCACTGCCATATATAGCATCCTGGAAATGAATATCAAAGAAGTCTGCTTATAAGCCATGAGAAATAGACAGTTGGTGTGTCTGGTGCACTGTAGCTTGGTGAGTAGTTTACTTTAAAGCAGAAATACAATGCTGTGCCTCCCTGTTAGTTGTGGTGTTCAGGGCAGTCGCACATTGCTAATGTTTACATGAGTTGACTGAGAAGAATTAAACCTGCTGGACTGTTTCTCTTCCAAAATGAAGTACAATGAGTGCTAGTGTCTTTAGTCTGTCTATTTAGGAATACTCTGCTCCTTCTCCTTCAACACATTCCTTCCAGTTCAGACTCAATTTTTTTTGCACAAGACGCTCCGCTGTCTGAATGCAGCTGCTTTGATTACCGAGCTTGCGTCTGAGCTTTGAGCTGGGGTAAACAGTACCCTGTGGCAGACATGGAGGGGCATACAGAGTTCAAATGTTTTCAACTTTTGTGCAGTGAACTTTGGCCAAATCAGTCTAGGCTTGCGCCCATATTGATGGAAACTACCAGACACACCAACTCCTTGCCTATTGGTTGTGCCGAGGCCAAAAGAAGGTTTTTGAAGGGGGGCTAAACACTGGCAACCCACTACTGCTCTTTCAAACTGTGCAAGGGGACGTCAATAATGCTCCACTTTACAGCCAGATGTGATGATGTAGTGACTGTGAGAAAGGTCTAGACCAGGGGTGCTAAAGCTGGTCCTGGAGGGCCAATGTTGAGCACAGTTTAGTGGTTCCCCTACTCAAACACACCCACTAAACCTGGCAATTAATAGATAGGGGTAATCAGGTGTGTTTGAGCATGTAAATTACCAAACTGTGCTGAACACCGGCCCTCCCATGACTGGAGTTATGTACCCCTGCTTACATGCGCCTCATGATTCAACATAAGCTACATTAATAGCTGAAAAATTAGCTTTAATAATACATTCATCTGTCCAATGTCCAAAATGTCTGTTTTATAGATAGGAGATTCTCGTATCATTGGCAAAAACATGATGTTCACGAATGCATTCTTCATTTAAATAAATCAATTTCATTAGTGTTTAGTCTCAAAATGTGCTCTGTGTGAAGCACTTACGTCTCTGTTGGTAAGGTTCCAGTACGGCCGTTCTCCATAGGACATCACCTCCCACATCACCACCCCGTAACTCCACACATCACTGGACGAGGAGAACTTGCGGTAGGCGATGGCCTCTGGAGCCGTCCAGCGGATCGGAATCTTTCCACCCTAGCACACAGCGAAGAACAAACCGTCATTATCTTCACATCTACTTCCATGGTGCACAAAGTCTCCACACGCTCTACTGGTCAAAACTGTAGCGTCATTGTTCACGTTAATAACAGTTCCTTCATTCTGTACTATGCAGTGAAGTGTGGACTATAATAAACAAATAAACAAGACATCATAAGAAACGTTTAGATGTTTTTTTGTTTGCAATGGTATTTTGGGATCAAGTTATTAAATGTTAAACAGATAATACTTTACGTTAAGTGTTGACTAACTAACATTAACTAATGCATTTGTTAACATGAAGTAATACATTAACAATGGCTAACTAATGTTAAGTAAATATATAACAGCTGTTAACTAATGTATTACGTTATGTTAGTTAGTCAACACTTAATGTAAAGTGTTACCAATAAACTATATACTGTAACTGTCTATTTATACCATATACTTTACTGTAGCGTACTGTTCATGAGGTTACATGACACCTACATAAGCTTGTCATGACAACTGACATAACCCTACATGATAAATGCCTTATAAATGCTTATTCCAATAGGTGTCATTTGCTTTAAAGGTCAAATTTGCCAATTTTGATCAAAATTAGGGCTAATGTAGCCTTTATGACAGATGACATTTATTGGAATATGCATTTATAAACGTTTTTGTCAGTTGACATGACATGCTGATGTCGGTGTCATGTTGCCTTATGAATTGTACCCTACAGCAGTGTGTTACCACAACTTCTTGTTAATCTAAAAGTGTGGGGGTTTTTATGTAAAATGTCATCACTGATGTTATACAGCTTAACAATCAGTTCATCTTGAACAAATCTGTAATTCCTTATGTTTTTTACAGCTTGCTATTATTTATAAGTTGTACAACTCCCGTGTGATATTATACCATATGACTTTACATTTCTTTTACATTAACGGTTTTTGGCAGACGCTCTTATCCAGAGCGACCTACAATTTGATCATTTCTTACACAGGTAGGCAAAGGTAGTGTTAGGAGTCTTTACCCAAGGGTTCTTATTGGTATGGTGTATTGGGTGATTGCCCAGATATGACTGAACCCTGGTCTACAGCATGGGAGGTGGAGGTGTTACCCCTACACTATACCAACCAACAGAACCACTGGAACACTAAGTCCGCACTTTGCAAGCAGTTTGCATGGCTCATATGCTTCATGAAGCAGGAAAGGGTTAACTTACAGGCATTATACACTTATATATTGTGATTGTAATTTTAACCCTTTAGTGAGGGAGTGATGAAGCACAGGAGGGAGCCATGCAAACTGCCTACAAAGTGTAGACTCAATGTTCTAAGAGTTCATTTTAATGTCAGGAAAAAGCAGGACACATGCATTTCACAGAAAACCATACAGAAGCCTCAACAAATACATATCATATACATTCCACACCTCCAAAGTTTAGTCTTAGAAATTTAATTGTGTTAATTGTGTTTCTGCTTCTCACTATCCAATTTATCTCAAATACATTCAAGGATGTTGAGGTCTGGACTCTGGGGCGGTCCGTCCATTGTTCAGGAGCTTTTTTGTTTGATTTGTCCGTTATGTCAGTGAGGGCTTCTTGAGGGCTACACATCCTTTCAGACTCATATTGATAGTGTTGAGTTGTCTTTTCACAGTGTACAGAATAACCTGAGGATGTTTTCAGATCTGCAGTAAGAGGTGGAGCTTGATTTTCTCCTTTCTCTCTCAGAGATGAAATCTTTAAGAACTGCTTATCTGATGGGGACAGTTTTGGTGGTCAACTAGGTCTCCCACAGCTGTTAGAACTCCCATTTTCTCTGTATAACTTACTATTGGTATTTATCATATTATCGCTTATTTTCCTTTGACTTTCTTCTTCTGTCTATATGCAAGTGATCTTATATGAGATAATGAATTACTCTTATATCTAATCTCCTCAGAAATATCACCAGAGAAATGAATAAGTTGTAATTAATGGCTGTTCTGAATGGACAGTCTAATAAATGAAGGGTGGTCTCTGGACTTTAGTGCAGAAGTGCATCATCCTCAAAACTGGTTTTATATGATGTCACTTTTGACCTGTGGTGTGGTGAAAAAGTATGAACTTAGTGGCTCAGCTGTTTGATGATTTCAGTCTGGTTTTACTGGACGTGAGGTTTTTGTTGAGTGTAAGCACTCAGCCTTGCAATAAATCCACAGCAGAAACTCACAGTGGTTGTGTAGGCAGCATCAGGGTCGTCCTCTAAGACTCTTGACAGACCAAAGTCTGAAACCTTGCAGACCAGGTTGCTGTTGACCAGTATGTTCCGGGCAGCCAGGTCCCGGTGGACATACCCGAGATCAGACAGGTAAGTCATGCCGGCTGCGATCCCTCTGAGGATTCCTACCAACTGAATGATGGTGAACTGACCATCGTGTCTCTTTAGGAAAAGAGAAAAGGAAAGATGTTTTTTGTTTAAGACTATTTAGGAAATGATTTACTGCATCATGAAATCTCAGGTTTCAGCACAGTTACAAGGCTTTGTAAGCATTTTAATAATCCCTCATAAGGCATGCACTGTATCCCTCATGTACTGCAATTATATTGTTGTAAACATAAATCTCTTATTTATGAACGTAAGTAACACAAGTTTCACTATCCAGTATAATGGCTTTTAAACTGCATGTGCATAAAAGTATACAGCACCTATATTACATATTAACAAAGGTAGAAACATTACTGAGGAAGCATCACACACCCTTAAGAATGAATCCAGGGACCCATTCTCCATGTACTCTGTTATGATCATGACTGGTTTACCTGAGAACAGAAGAGAAGAGAAGAGAAGAGAAGAGAAGAGAAGAGAAGAGAAGAGAAGAGAAGAGAAGAGAAGAGAAGAGAAGAGAAGAGAAGAGAAGAGAAGAGAAGAGAAGAGAAGAGAACATTAAAAAGAAGTGCTAATGACCTAAACAGTGATGAGGCTAAACTGGAATTATTGTTTCACTGGTTGTGATGTGCACTAGCATAACTTGTAAACATTGCTGTTATTGTAATATTGTGGCAGTTAAATGTACAGCATGATTCTAAAATGCAAGTACTCGATTTCAGATTATTTTATTATATTATTTATTAGGAAGCTTGTCTGGACTGAAAAGAACACTAGGTGATTCCATAATTATTTAAAAAGTTGCATAATATTGAGAATCAGGTAATAAAATGAACACCCAGAGCACCTCATATTAGACACATGGTGACCGATTCTCAAAAATGGACATAAATTACAACAAACAGACAATAATCAAAGCTTAGATCTAGTGTCTAGTTTATAATATTTCAATGGTATAATTTATTAGTGAATAAACAGATTTCAATATTAATGTAGTCATATACAAAAATTTGTATAAAAATTACATGTATAATAATATGTTACATTCAGCAAGTGAAGAGAAACTGTGTACTAAAACTTGCAGGAAAGCCCTCAGATTAAGTTTGTCTTGTTGGGGGAGTGTCTTTCTGGAGGAGTGTCTGAATGGGAGTTTCTTGTAGGGGGGATGTATTAATGGCAGTGTCTTCTTGGGGGAGTGTCTTAATGGGAGTGTCTTGTTGAAGGTGTATCTTGATGGCGGAGTGTCTTATTGGGAGTGCATTGTTGGAGGAGTGTCTAAACTCCATGTTTTGTTGATGTGTGAAAAGGTACACTGTACTCAGTAATAACACTGCACAGATGAATACACGATTACATGTATAATATGTTAAACTCAGCAAGTGAAGAGAAACTGCACTCTAAAACTTACAGAAAAACCCTCAATTTAAGTTTAATCTTGTTGGGGGAGTGTCTTTTTTGAGGAGGGTCTGAATGGGAGTGTCTTGAGGGGGCATCTTTTTGGGAGAGTGTCTTAATGGGGGTGTCTTTTAGGGGGAGTGTATTAATGG
>CM067494.1:8118359-8145628 GCA_034552555.1 Semaprochilodus insignis
TGTCTTGTTGGGGGAGTGTATTAATGGGATTGTCTTGTTGGGGGAGTGTCTTAATGAGAGTGTCTTGTTGGAGAAGTGTCTTAATGGGAGTGTCTTGTTGACGGTGTATCTTGATGGCGGGGTGTCTTTTAGGGGGAGTGTATTAATGGGAGTGTCTTGTTGGGGGAGTGTATTAATGGGATTGTCTTGTTGGGGGAGTATCTTAATGAGAGTGTCTTGTGGGAGAAGTTTCTTAATCGGGGTGTCCTTTGGGGGGGGTGTATTAATGGGAGTGTCTTGTTGGGGGAGTGTCTTATTGGGAGTGTATTGTTAGAGGAGTGTCTAAACGCCCGTGTCGGATCTTACTTCGTGTTACCACTCCCTCCAGGTGGATGACGTTGGGGTGGTCAAACTGGGCCATGATGCTGGCCTCGCTCAGGAAATCTCGCCTCTGTTTCTCCGTGTAGCCGGCCTTCAGGGTCTTCAGGGCCACTGGGATGTCTCGCTTCCCCGGCAGCTTCATGCGGCCGTAACAAACTTCTCCGAACTCTCCTGCACCACAGCGGAGAGTAACACGGTGTTTCGAGAAGAATTAAACCTAAATGGCTTCCAACAGGATGATCAAGTACGAGCGACATATTATAAAACAAATGGCACATATTATGTGGATTGAATTAATATGTTAATGCTCGTCTCGCATCTGTATGATTGAAAATGGTAATAGAAGTTGCTGTTTAAATCCCAGTATGTTCTTCCGTGTGCAATCCAAATATACCTGAGCCAATAATTTTCTCAATTTTGATCCTGGAAGCTTCAATTTCTCTGGCAAACTCATGGACAGCCTGGCATGGGTCCTCGTATGTGTGGGGATCAATATAAAACCTGGCTTCTGGAAATGATACTAGAATAAACAGAATTAGCATTTGGTCACATATTGCCGGATGAAAGCAATTTTCAATCACAGTCACAATCACTGAAGCGCCCAGGCAGCAGCTACTGCTACATATTGGCTCTGCAAAGCAATAGTTCCCCCAGACTAAAACGCACTGAAAGCTGAAGTTCGAAGGAACAGTGTGTTTCTACCATGGCCATTCTGGTAGTGCATCTTTTCCTCATCGGAATCCTGGAAAGCCTTGCTGTAGCCACAATGTCTGTAACATAACATATGGAGAGCCATTTTCAGAATACTGGTAACATTGGATATTGCTAATATTTAACATATCACATATTGAAATACGAATATATTATATGACGAGAAACCCTTTGCATCATTGGGCTCAGAGTTTAGCAATTATCGTCTCAATGTAAAAGTTAATTAACTCAGAAACGGTTCTCCGTTATCTGAGGACATTGAGTCATTTCATGTTTTAATACTTGAGCGTCACATGGGGATAAAATACACTTCTCAGTGTCTTTATCCCCTCTCCTATGAATTAAATGATTAAATGCGATTGAAGGAAAAAACAAAAATGTTCCTTTTCATTGAAGTGTCTGATGTTTAACTACAGTCATACTAATTCTTCCACGCAGACTTATGAAGGCATAGAAAGTTAGAAGAACTTGCGTTGTTAATATAGCAACACATCAATGTAAAATGTACATTTAACTCATCATTTGAGGCACAAACTTTAATAATAACGATTTATCTAGAAATGGCAGAACCCCTACCCCTTCTAAAACTCGACCAACCGAGTCAGAGACCACCCTTCATTTATTTCATTTCCACATCAAACAGCTGGAGATATTTTAAGATTAGATATATGCTAATGCACTTGCATAAGCTTTGGGAAAGTCAAAGGGAAATAAGTTAAAGAATAAGACTTTCCAAAACTGGAGATCAGTTCAGTCGAAATGTGAATCCAACATTCAGATCATTTATGGAAATAATTGATGTTGTGTTCTCCAGGCCAAACGAGAAAAGGAGCATCCAGATTGTTAGTAGTCTAAAGTTCAAAAGCCAGAGTGTGTTATGTTGTTGAGAGTATTAGTGGGAAAGCTTTAATGGTGAAGACTGTTGGAACAAAATCTCCAAAATATTAACTTCAGAGGAAAAGGAAAAAAAAACATATTTTATGTAAGTCTATGAAACCAGACTTTTTTACAAGCAATTATGGGTCATTTGTATTGATCTGTTCATTGTGAGATTTACACATAATGTAAAGGGCAATGGGCATTTCCATATCATGTCAAAACTGAAAAATGAGATTTGTTCTCACAGCACTGCTGTATGCTTTTTTTAAAATGTGCTTCTGGCATAACATTTGCAATTACCATATATTTGAAAAAAAAAGAATTTTATAAGATAAAATGTCAAATATTGTGTTTTGTATTTTTTTAAATATAACTCGTTATAAACAGAATTTACTAATCACTGTTTTCTGTTTTCTGTTTTCATTTTACATTCTGTTCCAGAACTTTTGCTGTAAAAAAGATTTTAAAATAAAGAACAAAGAGCATTTTTAATTATTTTTTAATAGATGTTTAAAATAAAGAAGCTGCTGGTGAGGAAATAAATGAATATCATGAAATTAAAGTCTGTTTTGACTGACTTAAATAAAGCCTTTTAATATCTTTTAATAGGTCTTGGGGTGGGAGCATCTTAATGTGAGTGTCTTGTAGTGGGGGTCTCTCAATGGGAGTGTCTTGATGGGGAGGTGTCTTATTGGAGGAGTGTCTTGTTCAGGGTGCGTCTTAATGGAACTGTCTTGTTGGGGCAGTATCTTGTAGTAGGTGTGTCTTGTAGTGGAGGTGTCTTTTGAAGGAGGTG
The DNA here is from genome assembly GCA_034552555.1 of Semaprochilodus insignis. Lineage (NCBI taxonomy): Eukaryota > Metazoa > Chordata > Actinopteri > Characiformes > Prochilodontidae > Semaprochilodus > Semaprochilodus insignis. Next base: position 8,121,106 of record CM067494.1, read on the forward strand.
TCTTTAAATGAAGGATGGTCTTAGACTTTGTTGCACAGTGCTGTATGTCTCTAAATTATCAGGCCTCCAAACGCTTTTCATCTCTATGCTTCTTTTTATTTAGTATTATAAATTAGAAAAAGAAAAGGCAGACAATTCGAAGTACTCCTCTTGCCGTTTTCTGCAGATGACAATGGCCAGAAAGGTCACAAGCCCTGTGACCAGCGCCAAGCAGATCCAGATAATGGTCACTGTGTTGTAACGTAAGGGGACTGGAAAATGAAGGCAGTCAGAGGGAGTTCCGTGTGAGGAGACAGGCATGAAAAGAAGGACAAAAGATTATTAAATACCTCTGAACAAAAGTTTAGAATCACAGTTCAGAAGTCATTTAAACGTTTGAAATCAGAATATAAATCTAAATAGATTGCAGAATAATGAACGTTAAGATTTACTAGATCCGCTACTGATAATAACTGAGCTATAATTGAGTTATTATGACTGAGACAAATATTGAGAATTAAGTTATAAATATTACATTATAAAGACCAGGAATGACACTGAACATTGCATTACAATAACTAAGCTATAACTGTGTTACAATGAGTTATAAAGTTGAGAATAACATTGAGAATGTAGTTATAAAAACTGTGTTAGAACTATTTAATACTGAGCTCTAACAGCTGAGAATAACATTCATTATAAATATAGTTACATTAATATTTATTATTAAGTTATAATAACAGTGTTATAACTGGTTTATAATATGTTATAATGACTGGGAATAACTGAGAATAACATTGCGAATCAAGTTATCAAGACTGAGAAAACCCCTGATAATGATGTTTCAAACTTGCCCAGTGCCTCGTTTTTCAAAAGGCAGATAGTGGCAAAAAAATGTAAATTTTAATTGAATTTTAATTTTAATGAACAAACCATTTGTTCTACCCAGAGCCTCCTGTTCTTTGACGCAACTGTTCTTTATCTTAAAGGGATGAAACGATCAGCAGTGCCATACAGCTGAATCTCAGGAGACCACGCTTACGTTTTTTTTCCAAGACACTTACATCAAATATGTGTTGTGACCTACCAAGAGTCAAGCCGATTATAAGTGGCCAATAGGGACTTAGAGCAAGGTGACCCACTAACAACAGCGAAATCAATCTCCTATGGAGGCCACCTCAAACCCCTCCCTACAACAATTTGAGGTATAGACCGCAATGACTTATTGATGTTTACTAAATTGGAATGACTGTAGAATATAGAACGCCGCTAATGACTGTGCTGTGCTTCAGAATGAGAACTCCAGTGACGCTGCTTCGGACAGCGCTGAACAGTGGGAAGAATAGCCTCATCAGGTTCTCACCTGCTTTTCCAGTCTGGATTTCCACAGAGGGGCTGAAGCGTCCACAGCCAGCTGAGGTCCTGGCCCGGATCTGAAAGATGTAACTGGTGCCAGGTTTTAGGCCAGAAACCTTAGCACTGGTGCTCTTTGACTTCAGGGTGGAGTAACTCTGCAGCTCTTTGTCCTGTCGAAAGAGCAGGAGGATCAATGAGACCATTGTTAATTGAGACTGTACTCTGTAAATCCTCAAATGAACTTTCAAACGGATCAAAGCAACAGAATCTAAGCGAAAGCATGATTCCTCCTAGCAGAGACAATGCTAAAGCATGCCCCAGTTAGGAATATCACGGCAGTGTGTGGATTGTCAACTTGCCATGAAGTATTTGTAAACACTTACTTATCCACTGTTTTTTCTGAAATCAAGGTTATTAATAGAGAATTTGCACCCCCACCCTCCCTTTGCAGCATACAAGCATACAGACCCTTTCTTTCTTTACTCTAGTGGTTAAAGATGGAATAATTTTTATTTACTATGCTACAAAAATACTGAACCTACATTGTTTTCTTTTCCTGATATATATTATATTATATATTTGAATGGATTCTATTTGTTAGCAACGTAAAGTAAAAGAAATTAGGAAACAGGTTTGAGTCCCAGCTCAAAATAAGGAACTACAAAGAGCCTTATCTTGTAGTAGAGTGTTCTTAGTGGATGTCTCTTTGAAAGGGTGTGTCTTGTAGTGGGTGTGCATTTGTACCATGTAGGGAAGTGTCCTGTAGTAGCTGTGACTTGTATTTGATGTGGTTTACAAAGGGAGTGTTCTGTACTGGGAGTGTTCAGTACAGGGAACGTTCTATAGTACGCATGTCATTTGAAGGGACTGTCTTTTAATGTGAGCAGAAGTTTTAATGGAAGAGCGTTTCCTTTGGCCATTATCTTGCAGAAGGAATGTCTTGTAGTAGGGGTGTCTATTAGAGGGAGTGTCCTGTAGAGGGTGTGTCTGGGAGTATACAGAGGAAGTGTCATGTACTATGTGTTTCACTTAATGGAAGTGTCTTGTAAGGGAGTGTCTGCAGAGGATGTGTATAGGGGTATGCAGGGGCTGTGTCATGTACTACGTGTTTCATTTAATGGGAGTGTCTTGTAGGGGAGCTGAGGTTATCTCTTGTTTTGGGGGTGTCTTATGGGGGGAGTGTCCTGTAGTGGATGTGTCTTCTTTAATGGAAGTGTCTTCTTTGGCCAGTGTCTTGCAGAAGGAATGTCTTGTTGTAAGGGTGTCTTGTGGAGGGAGTGTCCAGTAGAGTGTGTGTCTGGAAGTATGCAGAGGGAGTGTCATGTACTGTGTTTAAATTAGTAGGACTGTCTTGTAGGGGAGTGTCCTATAGTAACTGTATATTTTGATGAGAGTGTCTTGAGGTTATCTCTTGTTTTGGGAGCTTCTTGTAGGGGGAGTGTCCTGTGTCTTTTTAGGGGGAGTGCCCGGTAGGGGGATTGTCCTGTGGTACATGTGTCTTTTAAAGGGAGTGTCCTATAGAGTTATTGTCCTTAGTGGATGTTTCTTTGAAAGGGTGTGTCTTGTAGTGGGTGTGCATTTGTGACATGTAGGAAAGTGTCCTGTAGTAGCTGTGGCTTGTATTTGCAGTGTCTTGTAGAGGGAGTGTTCTGTACTGGGAGGGTTCAGTACAGGGAGGGTCCTATAGTGGGCATAACATTTGGAGGGACTGTCTTTTAATGCCAGTGGAGGTTTTAATGGAAGTGTCTTGTTCGGCCAGTTTTGGAGTTTCTGCTACTGTTGAAAGTTTGAAAAGATTGAGCAAACCATCCAAACAAATTGGTGTCAAAGTTACCATCAGTTACACACATGCTCAATTTAATTTAAGGTTGTCTGAATACATTGCACAAAAAATCAGGTTCAGTTTGTAGCGGCCTTAAGGCTGAATCTCAAATGACTTCCTTCTCCGTATGTAGTGCACTATGTAGGTCATGAAATAACAACCTTTACATATAAATATTGCATTAGAAAGCAATTAAAAAGCTATTTCTATTCACTCATGAGCTGCATGACTCACTATAACATGTAGGGCACCCTTTGGGTTTATATGGCACGTTCCATGACCGAAGAAACTGGACTGAATTAAGACAACTACAGTCCTATTTGGATGGGATTAGCTTTACTTGAGGAGGTGGAGTAATGTAATTTTCTACAGGACCCCTGTAAAATTCATGTCTGATTCGCACGGGATAAGAAATCTCGGCATAAATGACGAGATGGGAGCGGCTACTCTATTTACATATGGCATCACCTCCAAAGAAAACATGTTTAATAACTAGAAAACATGGCGCCAACCAAGAGGAAGAATACACGTAACTGGACGAGGCCTGAAACTTTGTGCCTAATTTCAGTTTGGGGGAATGTGACTTCCAAAAACAGATCATTGAACATACCCATTCTGTCTGGGAAGCCACATTTCAGAGATAGACTTGAGCAACCGGAGGTATCTTTGCCATGCACATTGAACCTAAGTGCCTCCATACTTGAGGAAAACCATGAAAACTCATTTTACACTGGATATGATGGTATATTTACCTACATGTTGATTCACATGAGATGAATATAACTTGAGGTATTTTGGTGGCTTGTTTTACCGAAGGCAAAAATCCCTGGACTCTTTACTGACGCAGGAACGCACAGTCGGTAAAAGTGATTCGGACATGGCGCATTCAGACGGGACTAAAATAACTTGGGAACTCTGGTAGCAATTACAGTACTCCATCCTCACACGTAAAACTAATCCTGTCCGAATAGGGTTTAAGACACAATCTGATCTAGCTACAACATGAATCACACTCTGCGAGATGCATACATATGAATTCCCCTCCATTTGAAAATATCAGTGTGCCTTTTATCTCTCCATCTAAATGTCTCTTAATCTTTATTTATGAAAAAATGTGTTATGTGAGAGGCATCTCAACCCACTTCCCAAAAGTGTATCATCACATGTATAGTACTGCAGAGGCAAAAACCATGACAATAAAACCGGGCTGTTGTTACATGAGCATATCTTGGTTAGATTAGCAGCCTTAGACTAATATTAAACCATTGGTGTGCATGTAAATGTAGTTACTGACTACACTGAACTCATTTCTATAGTCATCCTGTTGAACGGTCCACTGCTTGCTAATTCCCCTGCACAGCTGAGATCCCTTTTGCCCCATTAGCCGGCAAAGCTCCCGGCTCGCTCCGCAATTAACTTCTCTCTGGCGCTTGGCACGGCTCACGCTGTTTGCAGTCATTGTCACTTTCAATAATCGGACCAAATCAGTTACAAACCGCCACTGGTTGGTAATTTCCTTTCAATTAACTGGAGCTGCCATTGAGCCATGTGATTAAATTGTGCTATCTGCGGCCAAGCTAGCCCATAAAATCTGACCCTCCATTTAATGGCTCTCTCAGGTCATTTGTATTTTGTGACAAGTGTGGACCAACAAGAGTTAACCCCTGAAGCGTCAGGGCTGCACTCACTTGGCTGGCTTGCAATTAAAACAGTACATCTGAAAAAAAGCAAGTCTGTTCAATTTATTAACAATCCACTTTTCATTTACATCAATTAACTCTTTAATATCTATGGAAAAATCTAACATTTGTTTTGATATGTTCAGAAAATGATCTAAAAACAAGACACAAAGTTCTCCAAAATAAGTTCATCATACCTTTTCGTAGTATTTGATATCATACTCCAGTATGACTCCATTGGGCTGCTCTGGTTCATTCCACAGGAGGGTGACACTGTTGATACTGGCGTTCTCCTGACGGACTGCCATCACTTGAGAGGGAGCTAGAAAAGCAGTAGATGATATACAGGTTTCTCAATAGGAGCGTCTTCACTCCCTCACTGTGTGTGACCACTCAACTAAATGCAATGAAGTAGTTCAGGTCAATCGTGTAAAGAGTTAGCCAGTACCAAGGCCATTTCTAGATTGCATCTCACATCATCACTTCACCTCATGTGAACATAACTGAACATTAGCTTGCAAAATGAGAAGTTATAAACTGCACAATATTAATAAAAAATAAATTAAATGATTGTGTTATTAGAGTCATACTTCTAACTTAGATTTAGCCTTTGATTTAATTCGTTTTTGGTCAATTTTACAATAAGTGAAAGCTTGGCTGTGTTCCCTGGTTGACTTACTGTTGAACATCGGTAGATAATATATATCTATCCTGTTGTCCATGTCCACCTAGTGCTACCTCCGAACAGTTGGTGTACAGCCTGTCTATGGATACCAAGAGCTTTTAAAGGAAAAACGCTGGCACATTATGGGAAATGTGGTGTTTATTGAATTTGTACTGTCTTATGACAGTCTTTTGTTTGCTAGGCTAGGCTACACTTTGTTAGCTCAACTAACAAGACAAAAACAGGACACCTAACAACTGACTTTTTTATCTGCAACTATAGTGCCTCGCTAAATTGGCTCTAGTTCCTCCCTTGCCCAGTGGTGGGTCCCTGTCCTGAGGACCCTAGCACACTATGCTCTGTACTTTGTGTTTTAACTAACACAGTCATAAATACAATGCACTTTCTCAGGGAATCAGCAGTGCTTAGTTGGCAGTCTGCATGATTGCTATTTCCACTTGCTAGTTAAGTCTCTTAAAGCTAGTCAAAGCATCTTGAACTGCCACCAACACAACAGCATTGGACAGCTCAACACACTTGGAGGAGTACACTAACTGCCGATTCTTTTACGGCAGCTAACAGAAGCCTGCACTGGCTAGCATCGCACTCGAGTGATGGGAGGACAGGAAGGGCCTCCTAGAGGCAGTGAGGCCAGTCATGCTGTTAGGGACTCCCAGCCATGGATGGCTGTGGCATGACTGGGCAATAATAGGGCCTACACCACTTGGCAGCGAATAAATATTATATAAATTTATTTATAAATAAAGTATTAAGTATTACTTCCTAGTTTACTTTTTTTGTTTGGTAAAGTAATTTGTACATTTCAAAAGGCTATGTGTGGTTTGACATTGTTGAATATGTAAGTTTTTTTATTTTAAAAAATATTAAAAGAATGTAAATAAATAACAGTTTTGATGGTTTGTCAAAGATATCCATGTATTGTGTTGCAGACTTACAGTCCCTATGGAAAAGTTAGCATGCTAACCAACTCTGGCTTCGTAATACCACTTTCTTCCTCAAGAGGTGATAGTGAGTCACTGTAGCATTGAGTACACATTGAGGACACTTCACTGCGCCATATTGTTAACCCTTGCTAATCATGTTGAAGAGTTATCTCCCACTAAGATCCTTTAAGAACAGGTAGCCAATGAAAGGATCAATTATCACTACCAAAACAAAAGTAAGTAACAGTAGTGCAAAAGTGCCAGCAGATGTTGTTTATTAATTTTACAATGCAATAAGTGACATTTATGCAGATCAGGTATCAGCACTCCTAATCAGTAATAGGGTGCGGTCAAAATGCAGTAAGAGTCTCCTACCTGCCTGATTCGTGGTAATGTTGACCATGATGTAGGGCAGTGGCTCACTGCTCAAGTGAGTGACCCCATTCATCGCCAGGATGCGGAAGGTGTAGTTAGCGTGAGCCACCAGATTCACCACATTCACCCATGGCTCCGTCAACCCCGTCTGCTGAGGGATAAACCGAATGGGGGCAGCTCCTGTTCGTAAGGATGGCTATGGTTATTCAAATATACAGATATCCAAACTCATCTTAGTGTTTGTTCACTTAATAAGGTATTCACATTTCACACAATGCACATGTGCCTTGGGAAATAAAATGAACTGGTTTTTGACTAAGCTTGTGACATCACTGTAGACAACGCAGATCTCGTGTTAAGCCAAATAGCTACATCTAAACTTGATTAAGCTATATATGGAAATATTTCAAGCAAAAGGATTATAAATAAGTATAGTGGATGTTGTTAAAATACAAGACATTCTGTAAGTCAGCTGGTAGTAATTAAATAACATACACTCATTGTCAAAAAATAATTGTGAATACAGCAGAACGAATACAGCAACAGGAATGAAACTTGGTGGGTAGGTTTGACATCATGAGACATGCAAATGATTCAAGCTTCACACTCAGTCTTGGTGTCCATTACACTCACTTTGACAGCCCAATGTTACTTTAATGAGGTCCTGCAACCAGTGGAACTACCTTTTCTGAAAGCACAGTCCGGTGCGCTATTACAACAGGACAATGCTTGACTGTATACTGCTGCCATGTCAAGAGTTTGCCCTGAAGACACAGATACTAGGAATTGTATGAGAATATTCAAGCTGCATGAGATGGATTATCACAGTACCATTAGGAACCTCTACAACTCCACGCTGAGATGTCTGGCACGTTGTGTTTGAACTAAGAGACACTACTTCTGTATGTGTAGCTCAATAAATATTGCCCATATCAGTCTAAATTTATCATCATTTATTGTTCCTGGTAACCTTTATCTTCCTTCCCAATAGCACCGCAATCCCACATTTCCTTCTGGGTACAATTATTTTATGAAGGATGAGTGTACATTTAAAACACAAAGTTAAAGCCCTTAAATCAATTGAATGACCAGCTTTGGATCCTATGCTAGCTGCATGTGATAAACAATGTTCATGTTGGTTTTTGTGACATCACAACATCAATTAATCCAATCAATTTATTCAAAAGAAGTAGTTTTATAAGGTCATGTTTTTTTATGTCAGCTGGAACCTTTCCTTCATATTTCAGTATAAACGGCCTTATGTTATTATTTGTACTGTTCCAGGACAGGATACAGTCGTCTAGCACTAGCAGATGTCCAATGACTGAACTGGAAGAATTGATTTTTGCATGTTACAATTATGAAATGTATTACTGAATTCATGGAGAACACAGATTTATCCACTACCACTTCGTTACCAGAACACAATGATGATTGCATAGCAGTGCCTTGAATGACATGCCGTATAGTCCTGTATAATGTAGTTTTTTGAAAATAGAAGCTAGCTCATGTTAAGTTAAATTAACTGGCAAATAAATGTAATTTTACAAGTGATAATTCCAAAAAATACCAATAAAAAATCTATATTTAATCCTACATATATGTCATGCAGTAAAACTAGGCCTGCCTAATCTTATTTAAACCTTATTTTCCATATATGGAATAATGAACAGTACATTTTCAAACACAATACATTTATGGGTATTTGAATAGCAGTAATGGTTAAAATTCCCATCCCTACCTGTTCGAGACACCATGCCTCCTCCGTTCCCAGTTGTTGCCCCACCTGAACTTCCAAATGCTCCTACAACACCCCCAACCCCTCCGTTGACACTAGTTCCAGTGCCCCCAACTCCAGCGCTGCAGTCCTCACACTGACCACCATTTACACACCTCTGGCACCGCACATCATAGATCATATCATTCCGGCCACCAGTGTCCAAAGGAGACCCCCACTCCAGGCTGACAGAGGTCCCATTTACAGATGAAATCACATTTACAGGGGCTGAAGGAGGTCCTGTGGGGACAGTGTGGGTCATAGAGCACTTAATTACAGGCTAATTACAGGGAGATGGTGGTCCAGGCTATCATAGTTATAAATCGAAGCTATTACATTTTTACTCACAAAGATGAGTGACCTCGCACTGGGCTTGACCATTTTCATAGAACGAACCCTCAGACTCTCTTATTTCTGTACTATTTAAATTATACTAGAACACATCACCGATTACAGAATTAGTTATGTAATGAATTACTTGATATTCAATTGGCTTTCTGGATTAACAGCTTTGAGTTGACATTTGTGACTTTGTGTCGAAAATACGTATTAACAAGAAATGACAACAATGTAAAAGGAGACTGAACCAGCCTGGAAGCCATAAACAATTTGTAGTAAGACTCACTGGTGCAAGGGGCAGCTGGGGTGTCCATGGGTGCGCGGTAGTAGCTGGCATCGCAAGGGCAGGTGAGAGCAGCTCTGGTCTCTGAGTGGCTGTGCAGAGGACATTTCCCACACAGCTGGTCTCCAGCGACTGGTTTGTAGAAGCCCACCTCACAAGCTGAAAAGGCATGGAGAGAAAGATCAAAGTAACCTTTTCACACTGAATGAACCCATGTTGTAGTTATACTCTTTTTTTCATTGTTGAGTTTTGGTTAGAAATCAAAGGGTTACATTACATTACAGGTTACGTGTCTGTGGTCTCAACATTACATTACAGGTTACGTGTATGTGGTCTCAACATTACATTACAGGTTGCATTGCTGTGGTCTCAACATTACATTACAGGTTACATCACTGTGGTCTCAACATTACATTACAGGTTGCATTGCTGTGGTCTCAACATTACATTACAACAATGCTGTGGTAGGCAGATACAGCTATGCAAGTTCTCCTATTAGTTAGGATGTCAGGAGTGAAACTGAAGCTTCAGATTTACTACCAATCCAATTGGGAACTGACCATGCAATGAACTAATCATGTTTTGATTTGCAGTAGGTTGGACCAAGTTTGTGAGAACAATCATCACTGAGCCTTATGGATGTTCTAAGTACAGTACCAGTTTGGACACAACTTTTCATTCAAAGGTATTTTCATTAAAGGGTATTTTATTCAATAGTATTTTATTATGTTCTAATAAATCTATGGTGGATTAATACAGAGGATATCGAACCTATGGAGGAACACATATCAAATTATGTAGTAAACAAGAAAAGTGTTAAACAGACTATAACAATTTATATTTGTATTATACTTTAAATTCTTAAAAGTAGCCACCTTTTGCTTTGATGACAACTTTTCACACTCCACTCTGGCATTCCCTCAGTTTCATGAGGAAGTCAGCAATGGAATGGTTTTCAATTAAAAGTTGGGCTTTGTCAAGAGTAAATCTGTGGAACTGCTTGCCTTTTTAAAGTGTACGAGACCATAAGTTGTGTTGTGCAGAGGTAGGGTTGGTATGCAGTTCTATACAGTGAATAGCCCTATTTGACCACTTTTCTAATCCATACTATGGCAAGGACCACTCAGCTAAAGAAGGAGAAACAACAGTCCATCTTTACTTTAAGACATGAAGGTCAGTCTGTCTGGATAATTGTAAGAATTGTAAGAATGTGTTCTAAAATGCAGTCGTTACTGAAAGCTGTACATCATCATAACTGATGATTGATGATATATAATGACTGGATGATATTACAATATTAGGCCGATGGGATAAGTTAATTGGGGAATTGAAAGTAGGCTCTAGTACCGTGTTGGGCCGCCTCTAACAAGATTTGTCAACAGATGTTGCAGCTGAGCCTGTAGATCCTGCAAACTTCGTATATTGCTGAAGCGCCTCAATTGCTCCCATTAATGCTCAGTTAACGATAAATATGGCGACCGGGTAGGCCAAGGAAGTGTTGGAAACTGGTGGAGACATTCCTGGGAAACACTTGCCGTGTGTGGAAGCCCTGCCATGAGAGGCAATACATGTGGCTGAAGGATGTCGTGCACATATCACTGACCTGGTTGTGTCCCTCGTATCACTCCTAGGAGTGACTGGCTCATCACACCAGTATTTGGGGCAGTGTTTAGCTCTACAGCAAAGACAGGACTGAAACGCTCACCGCAAGGCCTTCATACTTGAATCTGACCATTGTTGGATCCCAATTAGACGGATGAAGACGACACGGTTAAAGTCCACAGCAGGCCAGATGTTCTCGTTCAGGACACCACTGCAAACTAAGGCGATGTTGGCTGGCTGTCAATGGCAGGACACTTGATGGGTGGCGGGACACCAATTTTCCTTCTGCTAAGCGCCTGGAAAGGGTCTGGGCATAGACAGAGGTGTGTAATGATGGTGTCTGGATGGTGAACAACGAAACTGTGGGAGCTGATCATGCTTGTTGGCGATCCTCTCCACTGGTGGTTTGTTTGGGTCGTTCAGAACCTGTTTGCCGTGTGTGCTACCAATTTCTAGAGTGTTAGCACAGTCTCTTAAATGCCTATGGGTTGGTTCCTATTTGGAAAGCACTCCACAAAGCTACTATTTGCTGAGTTTCCAGTGCAAAGAAAGTGTAATATCTTGTAAGTACCCATCTCAACACTATCGTCACTCGCGCAGGCCGGAGTGCTTAATGAGACTGTAGTGGTCCGCAGTGCTGGCATACTGATGAGGAGTGTGGACTGGAGAAGACAAGAAGAAAATAAAGATACACAAGGTTGCGGAGAATTAGCATAGAGCGATTGCAGGTTCTTCTTTTTGGCAGAAACCCCCAGGGACTCCGAAAGAATTCCTGCTTGCGATATTTATCCCCCCCCTCCGTCTGGTTCCTTTCCTCGTTTCATCCCATTAATCCTCCCCGTGCCTTGATGTTTTTTTGAAAAGCTCCCGAGTTGAAAAGCGGGTCACGATAAACATCGGGACTGCACGCTCATCAAGTGCAGAGCCGTCTAGCCGCTTTGAAGTTTTTGACAGATTACCAGCAGCTACACAATCAGCAACACACATCTAACCGATACCCTCGCAAAACAAGCACTGTGCAGTGGACGAACTGTGTGTTTGGGTCTTTTGATAAATTAATCACGATGCCCCATGGTGACCTCTGCAGTTCTTGATGACCCCTTTCTTTCGGGCATTTTTTGGGCGGGAGTAGGACGTGAGGAGTTAAGAGGGAGGAAAATGCCGGCTTCAGCGCCGGGTTCTTTTTTCGTCCGGGGGTGTTTACACATTCCACATTAGGGCCGCCGTTTTGCTTGTTTGTTTGTTTTTTTCCCCCTCTCTTTTGTATCGGCACATTGTTTGGTTTGTCAGCACCTGTCAGTGCAGTGCGCCCATTGCAGGGGGGATTTGCATTACAATGAATTTTAATGAATATTTACAGCCATTGTATACTGACCTTGATTTTTTTTTTCTTACGTTTGGTATAAATGGATAAATAAATATGGTGGGAAAAAGTGGCTCCGATGGAAAATTTGTGCTCAGCTCTTATTTATGGCCTGCCAGGCTTTTGCTGAATCTTGAATGTGTGGGCGGGGGTTACGCCCAGTCTGTTGTCTGTGGGTGGTAGTCCATGCTTTTCATAGGAAATATGTAGGTAGGATATACATGCATGCTGATTTGAATTAAGGATGGCAACTTGTAAGACAGAGATGGATGCTCCCTGAAGCTTAACTTTTTATAAGTAACCTATCGGGGCTGTCCAAAGAAACACAAGTCTCTCCTAAATGGCAACTTTACAGGAGAGGACAGAAACCCAATTTAACTGTAACGTAAGTCAATGGAACCAGACATTTTTTCCAAGCAATTTTGTGTTGGTCCCTTCATCATGAAAGTTTCACACAATGTAAATGCTGTGTTCAAATGATGCATAGAAGTAAAAATCAACAAAAATTCAGATACAGATTCAGATGACTTTCTTTACACAGCAATGATATTCTTGCTGCTTACTTTCCTAAATCATTAGAGTAGAACAGCTGTCCTTGATATTGTATAAAAATTCATGATAATTCGACCAATAATATTGCTCCAAAATTGTTCAGAATAAAATCTTTTAACATTGACTGACATTAAAATAAGGAACTGTTTTTACCCTTTCCTGTAAAATTGCTGTTACTGTTGTAATGTTCAGTAAAATAAAATCAAATGCACATTTTTTAATTTTTAATTTTTAAAACATTTTAAATTTATTCCTAATGTAGTAGATCAGCTAAGACAGGTTTAGTATCTGCTTCTTTAGTGTTGCACTGCTTCTACTATTATGAAGCTCATCAGTAATGGACGTTTATAGCCATCAATGGCTAGAAATGGACAAAGGACTATGAATACAACATAACCTGCGCAGTGCTGTACAATGTAACAATATTTTTGCATGCACTAGGAAAAATGAATAATGTGCAAGTATAAAAAGACTCAGCACAAATATGCAGTGTATGTATATCCATTCAACTAATTTGTCAGGTCCTGGTGCTCACGGTAATTGTAGTCAGGTTGTTATGTTCTGCATGAAGCCACCTACAATTGTATATGCTTAAAAAAATTGCCAAAATGTCTCTAAAGGTAGAAGCTGTGGCAACTACATTTTTTTTTTTTCTATCGCTTTGTTAGAATAAACTGATCAAGTTAAAACTCACATATTACATAACATGGAGGTTTACCTCTAAATTATTCACTTTCCATTTCGAAATCTGAGATGGCAACTATAGCCAGATACCTGGTGGTGTAAGTTCATGCATGGGGTTCGTCTCTTATAATGATGCACAAAAGTTTTATTGGACTGCTAATAGAGCCTGTTTGTTGGAGTGAGTTATTGTGGAAAAAATAAATTACGTATTTCACAGAATGAACTGTCATCTTTTACATGCTACATTTTTTGGCATAGCTAAAATGAGTGATTGCTGTACGAATCACGTTTTAAAGTATTATGTCGGTTTTAGTTCACTGCTGCAGTATTTGAATTTGAGCTACAAGACACAAGTCTTGCAGTACCTGTGCTGTACATGCATTTTCCTTCAAACCTAAACACTGATTAACACAAAGTGAACATCAGGGACTCTGCAAGTCCAAAAATATCCAGACACTCCTGCTAATTAGTAAATGTAGCTCAAGTATGCAACCATTGCTTACAAAGGTGTTAATCTGAGTTCACGACAGAACACCTTTGGGATCAATTGGGCATCCAACATCAGTACCAGACCTTACTAATGCTCTTGTGCCTGAATGCAATCATATGCTCAACAGCAGTATCCCAACATCAAACATAAAGCATTTCCAAAACTACAGAGGCTGTTACTGCAGTACGAGGGGGGCAAACTCCCTTTTTATGCCATTCAGAAGACATGTTGGATGAGCAGGTGTCAACAAATATTAGACGTACAGTGCTGTTCCCTTGCAGTAAATAGAACACTGTGTCTGAACACTGCAGATAACAGCTGCCTTAACGCCAGCAAGTTTTTACTTCAACGCTACCGTTGCCAGTAACCTTAGGCCGCATTTTAAGAACGCTTTGACAGGTACATGCACTCAAACATAGACTTCACGCTCTCTGATACCTGGGAATCTCTTCAGGGACCAAACAACAGCTGCTAACGAGCTGGGACGGGCATCTAAGTGATGAATGATTCTGTCAGTGAAATCATAGCTGGAAATGGGCCACTCCATCACTGGGCCTCTGTACACACGGCCTGTAAATGTTTCTGGTGTCCCTCTCCATACTGTAGGGGCTGTTACGCACTCCAGAAACTCAGATGTATATGTCCAACTCAGTCACTGTACTGTGGCCCCGTTCAGCACAAGGTGCCCTGCTTTCAATTAAGTTAAGGTTCATTTAAGTCACTGCAGTAGCGCTTGTGACAGTTGTTAGTGTAGGTAGACAAATAGGACAGCATCCTGGAATGGCCCATACGGGTCAACATCAAGGACAGCGTCAAAGCTAAAAGTCAAAAGGTTATAAAAGTAATGCAGACCCCTGCGCTAAAAACGGACCAAGGCCCAAAATTGCAAAATATTAACATTAAGCTTTTAATAGTCTTAAAACAAATCATTACATAAACATATACAATGACTTAGCGTGGCAAGCTTTCCTTTTTTAATTACTTTAAGTTGTGAAATTTTGTGTACAAAACTTGCAGACAGAATCAAGAGTCAGTTTGGTTCCACTTAGCACTGTTGGCTTCAAATTTTGGAAAAACACCACCAAGATAGTTTGTATTTAATGTGAGACAAAATATGCTCTATGTGGTTCAAAATGATCAGTAAAAACCATCAAACTTTGGGATTAGGCCTTTTTTTGCCTGAGTGTACAGTACCAGTCAAAAGGTCAGACAAGGCTACTCATAGAAGCTTCTCCTTATGTTTAACCTAATGCTTTACTTTAGAAAAAAGTGAAGACATCAAACTATAACATAGCAGTCATTGAATTGTGCAGTCCACCTTAAACACCTCCAAAGCTGAACTTTCCAGGAGGATAAAATAGCTTTCTTAACCTGCAATGGAGGTTCATATAACAAGATTTCTTTCTAATCAAAAGATTCTATTGGTCTGTCCATCAGTAATACTCGCAAAGTTGAAAGGGTAAATAGAGAGCAAACAATATATATATATATATTAAAGATTCAGATGGCAAAAATATAATACATTGTGATACATAAAGAGTATATATGTGGTATATCAGGATATGTATTGTTTCAGACATCTCATCAGTTGGAACTGCTAAGTGTAAGCTTGTAGAGTCTTTAAGATAACCAACGACATCCATCTAGTTTTGTTTGCTTAAACTTTTGACTCGTGCTGTATATACAGTATATACAGTGGCATACAAAAGTTTGGGCACTCCAGGTCAACATTTATGTTAGTGTAGAAGGTGAACTGATCCCCAAGAGAAAAGTTAAAGATAAAACAGTCTTTTAAGCAAGATTTTAAGCACATTTTAAGTAAGATTAGTGTATTATATTGTTTTTTTGCAGTTTTAGGAGGAAAAAAAGCATCAGGCAAAATTTGGGCACCCTAAGAAGTTTGAGCTCTCAAGATCTTACTTAGCTTGTTAGGGCAACAGCGTATTCACAATTACTGTGAGGAAAGGCCAGGTGATGCACATTTTAAAGCTATAGAAATACTCCTTAAACCTCATCCCAATGCCCAGCAGCCATGGGCACCCCTCAAAGCAACTGCTCAGCACTCTGAACATTAAAAATAATTGGTGCCCACAAAGCAGGAGAAGGCTATACGAAGGAATGGCATCTAACAGAATCGGTGGAGGTCGAGTAGAGGTCTGGAAGACCAAGAAAACTTTCAGAGAGCACTGCTGGTAGGACTGCTAGAAAGTCAAAATACATATTTGACTGCAAAAGATCTTCAGGAAGATTTAGCAGAGTGGTGGTGTACTTTTGTACTGTGCAGCTACACCTGCACAAACATGACCTTCGTGGAAGAGCAATCAGTGGAACACCTTCACATATTTCAGCAGCAGGAGTTTTCAAAGGAACATCTATACAGGTCTAATGCAATCTGGAAACAAGTTCTGTGGATGAATTAAGTTACGACAGAACATTTTGGCTGCAAAGAGCAAAGGAATATTAGGAGATAAAGGGGTAAAGCATTTCATAAAAAGAACATCTCTCCAACTATTAAACATAAGGGTGGCTCGATCATACTTTGAACTTTTGCTGCAGCCAGTGGAACAGACAACATTTGACCCGTAAAGGGTCACAAACACCAGATGAAAGATGAAGATGAAAACAGGATGACGTCTACAACAGGATAATGATCCTAAACACACCTCAAAATCTCAATGGACTAGATCAGGAGCTTTTGCCATTGCCCTCACAGTCTCCCAACCTAAACATCATTGAAAATTTATGGATAGATCTTAAAGGAGCAGTGCATGCATCTTATAGAACTGGAAGCCATTTGCAAAGAAGAATGAATGACAATCTCCTAAACAAGAATTGAAAGACTCCCTTTTTTGTTTGCTTAAAACTGTAAAATATAGAAATAAAAAATAATTGTGCTTAAAATATTAACAAAATCTTTAACTTTATGGTTTTTGGAAATCACATCATCTTTTGTTTGCTCAGCTATTTACAGTACGTTAAATTTTGACCCAAACTTTTACATGCCACTGTATATCATCATCTTCTTTCTTGTCTATTTCGATTCTCAGTAATGGCTTTTTGATGGCTATATCCTTTTGGACTCATTGAATAGTGTTGAATTGTCTTCTTACAGTGGAAGGATAGACAGAAACATCTGTGGTCTATTGCAGATCTGAAGCCTGAGTGGACCTAGGTTTTCTCCCCTCTCTCAAAGATACTACTGTAGCTTTAGGTACTGTTAATCTGGTGGTGACAGTTTTGGAGGTCAGCCAGGTCTGCTAGGAATCCAACTTTCTCCATATTTTGTAATAGTTTTTTGAGACCCACATATGGAAACTTCTCAGAAGTATCTCTTGGAAAATGAATGACATTCTAAATAGACATTTTAACTAGAAATGAAATAAATGAAGGGTGGTCTCTGACTTTTTCACAGTACTGATTGTCCTCTAAGGGTGATTACTTACAATAACGTTTATATGACTTTGCACCACTAATTATTACAAATATTTCAAATGAGTGCTTAGATCATCCATTGACCGCTCCTGCTGTGCTGTGCGATGGGCAAAGCATCAGATCTACTCTTTTAGGGGTGACATTATTAGAGGTTAGTGACATTTGCAGCCAGCCAATCTGTCCCCAGGCAGCAAGCCATGCTGCAGTGATACTGACCATGACTGGCACCATCTGGATCCTCAAGCTTTTTGTTCATGATAAGAACACTGATACCAAGCGGGCCCCCAAGCCTCAACGGGATGGAGTCTCAAGATGGATCGTGGCCAGTAAAGGGGGCACGGGGTGGGGGGGGGGTTGCTTGGGATGGATGAATAGGGAGGAAGGAGAATTGTTCACAAATTATCAGCTCTTCGGGCTTCAGCTCTGCCTCACAAAATGCCAATCCATGCGTAAAATGGGAGCTAAAACCAGGAGCACAATAACAAAGAAATGCAGACATGACCTTTTGATAGTCATTAAATAGAAAGACCTTTGATTAGGAATGCTAAGGATTCTCCTTTTCTATGGAGTGTAGCCCTGCACTACACAGAGAAAACCTAGAAATAGACTGACGGTGGGGGAGACTTTGTTTTAAAGGCTGTGTAAGGATACAAACTACAAAGCATACTGTTATTATGCGATTTCTTTGTGGTGAAATTACAACAAATAGTATACGTACATTATGTTTTGCTGGCAACACATACTGTAAACACGAGATGCTTGTTAAGCATGAGACGTTTCTCTGATAAACCACAATGCATACTCTAAGCATTAGATGTTTTAGTGCTAAACTATAATACGTGCTGTAAGCATGAGATATTTTGTTGTAAACTAAGTGTGAGGTATTTTGTTGCAAACTACAGTACATACTGTAAGCATGAGATATTTTGTAGTAAACTACAGTACGTACTGTAAACATGGGATATTTTGTAGTAAACTACAGTACATACTGTAAGCATGAGATATTTTGTAGTAAACTACAGTACATACTGTAAACATGGGATGTTTTGTAGTAAACTAAGTGTGAGATATTTTGTTGCAAACTACAGTACATACTGTAAACATGGGATATTTTGTAGTAAACTAAGTGTGAGGTATTTTGTTGCAAACTACAGTACATACTGTAAGCATGAGATATTTTGTAGTAAACTACAGTACGTACTGTAAACATGGGATATTTTGTAGTAAACTACAGTACATACTGTAAGCATGAGATATTTTGTAGTAAACTACAGTACATACTGTAAACATGGGATGTTTTGTAGTAAACTAAGTGTGAGATATTTTGTTGCAAACTACAGTACATACTGTAAGCATGATATATTTTGTAGTAAACTACAGTACATACTGTAAACATGGGATGTTTTGTAGTAAACTAAGTGTGAGATATTTTGTTGCAAACTACAGTACATACTGTAAGCATGATATATTTTGTAGTAAACTACAGTACGTACTGTAAGCATGAGATATTTTGTAGTAAACTACAGTACATACTGTAAACATGAGATATTTTGTTGTAAACTACAGTACGTACTGTAAACATGGGATATTTTGTAGTAAACTACAGTACATACTGTAAGCATGAGATATTTTGTTGTAAACTAAGTGTGAGATATTTTGTAGTAAACTACAGTGCATACTGTAAGTGTGAGATGTTTTAGTGATAAACTACAATACATACTGTATGAGAAGTTTTTGTGATAAACTACAGAAGATACTGTAGGTATGTTACATGGTAAACTGTAATACATACTGTAAGCATGAGATGTATTTTTCATCAACTACAATAAATACTGTAGGTATGTTTTGTGATAAACTACAATACATACCATGGATATGGGGCTACAAAACATATATTTGTTATTCAGAAGTGTGCCTTCACATGCAATATGACTTTAATAAAATATAGTCTCATTGCAAAAGTCATGACCTCAAAATGCAAGTGGGAGAGAATGCATCATAAGATCTCATGTTGGCCCCACTTAGAATTAGCAAATTTTATAAATTTGACACCAAAACGGAACTTACTTTGAGTAAAAGGTTTGTTGTAGCCTGGAGAAAAAGACCAAGTTTAAACTTGTCCATGTGGAAAAAAATGTCTGTTTATCCCAGAGGGTGGACCAGAAAGGATATGTAACTTTGTACAGAAGTGCTTAATTGTATAACATTGCTTCACTCTCTTAAATTAATACATTTATGGCGACACTAAGGCAGAATGTGAACACAGTGTTTTTATTTTTGTTACGTATAAAGCCTCTTTCGATCACTGTCTGTACTTGTGACCAGTCAACGTCCTTACAACTATGTGATCTTCAACTTTCTTGGCGCAGAAACACAAGTCAAGGAGGAGAATTGTGGATCAATTTGCTAAAGAAATGTGGTGTCTGTTTCTAAGTGCTTGATAGATGGAGCCAAACCTGGCTAAATTGAGAGCGACCTTGAGGAGCTGTTAACTGAAGGAGGAGAGGCTGGTCGCTCATTCAACTGACAGTGCACATCCTTGGTTTTGTTCAGATAGGCTTGGTTGCTCATTGTATAGTGCTGTTTATAAAAATAAAGACCTTTCAGATTTTTGGCTGCACAATTTGGGTTACTGTTGTGTTATGATCCACATAAGCATCAAATTCCAATAATTCTACCTCATTACCTTTTGTTGATCTTTCAGGAACCATAAATGAAAAATGGTGAAAAATGAAAAAAGCTACCAAGCGCTCCAGTCTTTTTTAAAGTAATCAGTCTTATGGTTCATTATCATGGGCAATAATTCTGACATGTTTCTTTTGTGCTGACATGTTTCAAAATAACTAAAAACCCCAGTGACTCAAAATCAAAATTCTATTAGAAGTTACTGGGCAGGTGCTGAATTCCATGCAACCCATTTAATATATGTCAATGAAAATGTGAAACTACAGTCATCATATGCTAAATTCACAGGCCCTAGAATGGGAAATACATGTAATGTAAATGTAAAGTAAATGTCATAGCAAACCATCTTATGAAGTTTGAACCAACTTTTGAGCTCTGGAGCAACACAGTAAAAACAGTTCTGGTTTTCTGGCAAAGCATACTCTTCTACAGCTGCTTTTCCACCATGGTCTTTTGGTATGACCTTGATGTTCCAAGCAAGCTAAGCTGATACCTAAAGGTGACGTAAAAGTGCTGCAGACTACTGATTGGTTGAAAAGAATTGTCATTATGACTGCTTTTCCACTCTAAACACATATGCTAATGTTAGCTACCAAGTTGCCTTCTAGCTTCACCAATGAGTAACCAGAATTGTGTCGTCATCTGAACTGTGATGTAGCATTTCCCAAACTGTCCTGTATTTTCCGTCCTGGTCTTTTGTCTTGCTGCCACTTCTGAACAAAACTGGATTGAAAATAACAGTTTAGAAAGTTGTATTTCTAGCTGTTTTATATATATATTTTTTGATGTAATGAACTATTGTACAATGTTAAAATGCAAACATTGCCTTGTGTATTGTTCAGAAGCATAACTGTCATCACAGTATTGTTTTATATCCACAGTTTAGCCTAGATGAATTTGATAATGTTACATAACAAATGGTGGCATCATATGTCAGCAAAGATATGCACCGGGAACCTAAAAACATGACTTTGAATGTAAGGGAAACACTGAAATGTGACCCACTATCCTGTTTTCAAGAGGTTTGTGATAGGATATGATGATAAATAGCCAATAAATATATTTGTATGTATTAAAGATCTACAGATTCATCTGGTTAAACAATATAGACTTGAATTCAATTGTGTTTGCATCAATTTACCAGCATTCCTCTCAGAAAGTTTGTTAGCCCCATCTGTGGGGTAGGTGGTAACATTTGCACTCCAGTTTTGGCTGAATTGTCCACAAATGGTAGGATCTCTAAGAAAGTTGTGTAAGTTACTTACAGAAAGCAATTACTAATCATTTCCCACAATAAAGTAATATAATAAAGTATGTTTGGTTGTGCCTCACTCTCCCCACCCATCAAAAGAACCGTGCTAATGTTGATGCTGGCACTAAATGCGTGCACTATCAGAGAGCCCTTCAAACGGGCTGAAATCTCTTGACCGGAGTTCCTCAGCAGAGACCATTCCAGCCTCTGATTGGCCCCTACGTCTGGTGGCTGGGCAGCAGCACACTTGCTCTAGCCTGACGCTAATGAAGAAGTTTAATCTACCTGAACGCTCCCCGAGGGGCCTCCTGTTTTAATTATGTTATTAAGCGTCTCTCGCCAGAGCTAAAAGGCAGCACGGAAACACTCTGCTGCACTAAGGAGTCCTGCCAGAGAAAAATATATAAAGGGCCCTGACTCCTGCTATTAGAGACGTCACTGCCAGTATCAATATTAGGCTGTGTGGAGAGAAATACGCCGTGTAGCGTAGCAAGCACATGATTAGACTGTGCCCCAATGGGCCCTCAGCGCTAAGTGCATTTATCTCCATTTGTTGTGTGCTCTCTACAGAATAAGCGGTCATCCGCATGGAATTAATGAGTTTTCAATATGACTCGAGATAATACACAGCAGGGGCCAAAAGTCTGAGTCCACTAGAAAGAACTGGTTTAATATCAGCAGTTAGGAGAAACTAATAAAATTTGGTGCTTTCATATCAAATCCATTTTTTCTTTCTTTTTTTTAATACTGTTTGAAAACACCAGCTGCCCTTTTACACCATATGATGACATGATGAATGAAGCAGTATAAATGGTCTAAATTACTTGGGAAATCATTACATAAACGTACCCTCAAGTTGAAAATGTTTTGTTCTCCAGCTATAAAGTTTACATTTCTGAGTTTCTGATTTGACAGTGACAATTTACTGAAAGTTAATTACAGCTTTAGCTCATCAAGTTTCTGTAGAACTGAATGAACTTCACATTTTCATACGTGAAAAACTAAAATTAAATTCATCTCAGTTTTATATCAGATATTTTTGAATAATAAGCAGTAGTAGTAGTAGTAAGCCAAGCTCACTGCTGTAGAGTTCCTGGTAGTCAGTCAAAAACTGTGACCAAGCTCACTGGATAAAAAAATGAATCACCTGCAATGGAAACATGTATGCAATACCTGTTTAAGCACGAATAATAGCTGCGATTCGATTTGGCATAGACTGTACAAGTTTCTGGATGTAGGCCACATCAATGTTCAGACACTCTTGCATTAAAGAATTGTGCAGTTGGGCCAGATTTGGTGGATGCATTCCCTGGCACAATTCTGAGGAGAGTTTCCTGTAGACTGGGATTTAGCCAATGCTGGTAGACCCGTATGACCATACGCTTCCATACACCTGCAAATTCAGCTACTTCCTTCACACTATGGGCCTTGGCACGCCCGAATGCGATCACTCCTTTTAGCCAATCATTAACATCTGCTTTGGACCCATTTTCCACACATGGAATGAGACATTCCCTGCACTGCACCACCTCTTCTCAATCTATGAATTCCGTCACTCACACCCTGCAGGTATTTATAGCCTGATTATCCTCATAAAGCGCCATCTGCAGGAGCCTGAAGGTACTACCACCTTAAACATGCAAGGTGACAATTTATTTGTCCAGTGAGCTCATTAGGCCTTCAGTTCAGACCAGTTCAAAACAAGTGTAGTAACATTTTAGCACTAAGCTTACATTGTTGCTAGCAGTAGGACATCCAGAAGGCCTAGAGTAGAGGTCTTCATGTCTGGACCTCAAATCCAGTTTCAGGTCTGGATGTTGTAATCACTGGTAGTAGCCACACAGGGACACGAAATGAATTGAATGTCAAATCGATATTGACTCATCTCTGATGACGTCATGAATAAAATCAAAGGACAAGGGAATGGTTTGCTGCAAGCAGCCTTGAGGATCTGAATCATCTATGAAAAAGCCAGACTCCACAGGTCAGTAGGGCGTGACATGACCTGCATTGCTAGCCTTCAGAGAAGAAGAGATATGGACCCCAGAGTCTTGCAAATTTGTATCCGGGTTAGACACACCCTAGGCAGTCTTGCCAAGACGCTCACACTTGGCAGAATCCAGAGAAATTTAGAGCACCATAACTCTGTAGATCACTGGAGAAATATTAGGACAAAGGCTGTCAGGTCAGCAGAGGGTGACGTGCCCTTTTCAGTGAGTCCTGGTTTGCATTGCTAGCCTTCAGGAAACTGGAGATATGGACTCTGAAATCACCTGTTGTCTTCTCTGAGATGTCCATTTTGTTAGTGTCATAATCACATGATCAGCGACAAGTCAAACCTAACGCATCTTCACTGAGCAGCCAAGTCAACTAGTTGACAAGCCTGTGTATCCCTGGTTACATCCCTGTAGTTATGTTGCGACTGAGTGATTACAACATCCAAGACCAGAAGCGGAGAATTGTCCTAAAGTGATGCTTCTTTTTCAGAAAACTGGCCCCACCCACTAAAAAGTAAAAATGATGTATTGAGTTCACTATCAGTTCCTAATTATGTTAGTAGTTGATATGTAAAGTTTTCAGTTCAGTCCCTGAAGTCCTCACGAAAGGGTAATTTGCTTGATTGCATCTACGTTTTTTTTTCCTACCTAGGAAAAGAAATCCAATCAGATGTTTAATTCCAACCCAGAATTAACAGTACAATAAGAGTATTATGACAATACTTGCAGGAAATGAACTGCCTTTAAAAAAACATTAATGTTTTTTCTGAAGGCCTAGAAGGGCCTGAGGGTTCCCCCCTGCTGGTAGTGGACTTGTTTGAGGTATCAGGTGCATCTCACGTTGGATGACATGCAAAGAAAGCACTGGGGGTTCACTCAACAAGAGCTAAAATTCTAGCGTGTACTATAGGGGCAGGTGTGGACTGGACGTTAGGGAACTAGCTTTGTGGCGGGGGGGTCACTGGTTCAACTGACAAGACATGACTGAAGTGGCACCTAACTCCCAACTGCTCCCTGGGCGCCATAGATAGGGCTGTCCACTGCTCTGGGCAATTGTACTCAGTGCCCACTAGTGTGTGTATATGTGGGTGTTTCACTTCACAGTTGGGTTAAATGCGGTAGACAAATTCCTCTGTGTGTAAGTACAATTGACAAATTAGGGCTGCCCTCTAGAAATCGACGAGTCAAATCGTCAGTCGGAGACCCTTTAAGTCGACTGAGAACCTTCAAGTCGACTGACAACAGTGA